>JBBBDQ010000266.1:1332500-1932500 GCA_037127315.1 Ascarosepion bandense
TCTTTGAAAGTTTGTGTTGGTTACAATTGTTGGATAATGTCTGCTAGCTCCCCCTCTCCAAATCAATAGATATATCCTATTGATGCATGCTGGTATTTCTTCCCAAACAAAATAAAAATAAAAAGAATGGACAATTTTTGATCATATCCTCACATTTTTATTCTTTCTTGAAGTCTGAGATCACTTAACATTCTTTTATGCCTATGAGTACTATTCCTTCCTTTATTTTTATTTTTATTTATTTTTTTTGTGAACTTTTTGCTTTGCTTATGATTTTCATATATATATATATATATATATATATATATATATTTATTTTCTAAACATATACTGTTAAATATAAGAGACAATGAATGTCTATGTTGAATCATGAGCCGTTCTAAACATCGTATTTTGGTTTTAATTTCAGGTAAAAATAAAGACAAAAATTCTCCAACATTTGGATAATTTTTTATTAAGTTGGTTCTATACTTTCGGCTTAACCTCTTTGAAGATGGCTCATGTGAGCCAAAAGCTTAGAACCAACTTAATAAAAAATTATCCAAATGTTGGAGAATTTTTTGTCTTTTTCATTTGAAACTAAAGCCAAAATACGATGTTTAGAACGGCTCATGATTAAACATGAGACATTCATTGTCTCTTATATTTAACAGTATATGTTTAGAAAATTGTCTGCTGCTTGATACACTAAATATATATATATATATATATATATTTCACCCTTTTTTTTCTTCTTGTTTGAGAACTAGGTCAATTAAGTTTGACCATGCCCATTTAATCTACAATCTGTCTTATCTGTTTCCTTCTTGAAATTTATTCAATTCATGGCTACATTGTTCTTATATATGCTTCTGGAATATCATCTATCAGATAATACTTTGAGTTGCTTATCTGTTTTGTTCACTTTAATAGAGTATATAACTATTCTATAACGCCCGACCTAGGGGTTAAACTCAATTGTCAGGAAACTATATTTTTTAACCATTAGACCATTGGAGTTTGAAACCTCAAGTGGTAGAATGTTTTAGTGTTCTGAATTAGATACTCTCACATCATGTTCCATTTTATGCTCGGTATACTAAGAGGTGCTATCAAAGCCTGACCTGTTCCGGTTCTTTCAGTGATCTAATGCTTTGGCAGTTCTCAAAATAACACCACTGGGATCAGAATTTTGAACCAAACTTTTTATTCCAGCTATGATTTGGTAGATTGCTTTCATTCTGTTTTCTGTATTTAGAAGATGTCTCCTATATTCATACTCACTAATCTTATTCACCTTTTATATTACTTGAGTGACCCCCTACCCCCTATTTTTCATTATAACTCTTGTAGTTTGGTTGAAATATGATATGCCAAATTTCAATCTCTTTGGCATCCTTGAAAAATTCTAATTTTGGTGAAGACCATTGTTTTTGCTGTTATCATTAAGCGAAGAAAATGGTCAACTGCCGACAACAAACAGTTAAAAATCTAAGGAAAATTTCAAGCACATAACTTTTGTATAACTTTTCCTTTCATACCTTCAGTAGCAAAATTTTTAAAGAAAAAATAAAATGCTTCCCAATTTATTAGAAACACAAAAAAAAATTTTCTTGGTATATATAATAGTGAATTAATCTACACCCAAGGGATTGAATTTGCAATTACAATATCACCAAATTCATAAAACAATACTTTAATCCGCTAAGGTATTGTCTTATGGGCAGTGTGTACTCGGACTTAATGGAAATTTAGTGAGCAATAACGGAAAGTACTAAAATAAGAACTAAATGAGACATTCCAAAACATGGTCTGTGGAGCGAGACGTAAAATCAAGCCAGAGATAGGACAAGAACAGTGCAGTTTTGTTAAAGATGCTGGAGAAAGGAACGCCATACGAGAAAGAACGCACCTATGTTTTATTGATTATGCAAAGGCGTTCAACAAAATACGTTACAAAGAATTTCTAGAAATGCTCTGCAACCTTGACATATTTGGGGAAAAACATAATAGTAATCAAAAATCTCTACTGGCAGCAAACTACCTGCATATGGCTGAAGTAATGAATTCAGCAGATACACAAAGATAGAAAAGGGCGTAAGACAAGGATGTCTTTTCATTGAGACTATTTAGAGGACCTTAGATGTCATGCCAGGATTCATCATCAGAGGCCACAATTTGAATGAGATTAGGCACGCAGATAATACAGTACTGATAGACACAGAAAGGAAACTACAAGACCTCCTACAGAAGATAGCTGAAGAGTTATGAGAAAGGACTACAAATAAACTGCAAGAAAACCAAATGCATGGTCATCAGTAAAAAGAGCAGCTCAAAATGCCAAATACAGTTGGGGGGGATACTAAAATCAAGCAAGTACAAAAATTTAAATACCTGGGAAGTGTTCTTACAGAAGAGGGAAAGTGCGATACAAAGGCAAACTGACAGAGTGAAGGATGCATTCCAGAAGCTGAGTAGAGTATTAAGAGACAGGAAAATTTCACTAGAAACAAAGAAGAGAGTTGCTATGTGATGTCAGTTCTTCAATATGAAAGAGAATGCTGAACAATCTCATCGAAGATGAAGGAAAAACTTGAAGCAACTGAAATGTGGTTCTACAGAAAGATGCTGTGATATCATGGATCGAGCATGTGAGCAATGAGGACATTTTGGAAAAGATGGAAACGAAAAGGAAATTAATACTGAGCACCAGGAAGAGACAGCTAAAGTTCCTAGGACATGCAATGAGGAAGGAGGACTTAGAGAATCTGATACTAACAGGCCAGATAGAGGGAAGGAAAGACAGGGGAAAACAGTGTGTAATACTTGACAGGCCTGTGCAGGTGGATGGCAGAACGAGGGTGTAACAGGAGAAAGTGTGCTAAGAGCCACTAGGGATAGGAAGATGTGGAAGGCCATGACTGCCTACGTCCTGAAAGGACAAGGCACATAGAAGAAGATTAAATGAAGAGTGCAGTTCGAAATTCCATATTATTTATCTGATGAAGTCTAGAGTGCACTACTGCCGAAACAGTTATAACAACAACACAGATGAAAATAAGTCTGCATGTAAATAATGTAAATTAAAACCTGTTTAAAACTTGAAGTTCACATGACAAGGGTTTTTATTGATTGATATTTCAACTAAAATGCAAAATGTATACATGAACCTTTTGTTTTAGATAGATACATGCATATACACACATATATGGAAAAGTATTATTGACATATACTCAACTCTTGTGCCTTTTCTTAATTTTTATTGTGTGTGGAAAATAAATTCACACCACGTGTATCTAAAAAAAATACAATTGCGTGGGAATTCACCCCAAAAACAAGGACGGTGCACCCAAAAGCCCGGACATAGTGGAAAGCACACCACGTGGTCAAAAATATTTTTTGACCAATCAGGGCTCGACATAAGAAACACATTTCTTGATCTCCTAGAAGCCTCACCATTCAGATAAAAGGAAGGTAGAAACTCTTAACAGACCCGAGGGAGAAGCAACCAGCTGACACCAAAAGGGCACAGGTACAGAGAATTCAGCAGTTCACACACCAAGCAGTATCCCGTATCAGTAAACATTCTTTCACCCTTTCTCTCATCTTGCTCGCTACACATCGTCCTACCTTTCCCTCTCACATTTCCAGTATCTTGTTTTTTTTTTTTCTTTTATTTTTTTTTTTATTACAGCTTTACGGACAATTTTCATTTTTGTACAAAAAAAATTTGTTTATTTTTGTAAAAAAATAAACAAAAGTTTATTTTACTTTATTTGCAGTGCATTTTTCTTTTTATTTGTTTGAGGGACTTCTTAGCCCTCTACACTCTATACATGCCTATCACTATTATGTGCAAATCCTGTATATGTACATATAAGTATGTGTTTATGGTATGTCTTAACTGAAAAACAGAATATCAATAGGCTTCATTGATCCTTCATTTACTGTTTTGCTGCCCCCCACTTTTTTCCTTTTTTAATCCTATTCTTTTACTTTTGTTTTATCCTCTGTATTTTTTCCCTGTCACCCTTCCGGCATCAGTGACATTGCACGACACCAATAGCTGACAATATGTTTGTTTTGTCATACACTTGGCAACAAAAGTATCAGAAGAACTCTGAATAGAAAGAATTCAAGGTCGGGTGAACAAAGAGTAGAGTATCATTAGCTACATATCAAAAAACTATAAAACAGCAGAGATTTATAGCTACAACACATTGATTCATTTAAAGCCACTTGAAGATGTTAAAATCAAATAAGTTAATTTTAATTACTATAAAGGATAAGTAAATATTTGATTCCTTGTAAAGAAATCAAATATAAACGGAAAAGTTTGAGAATGCTATAACACTTTCATTTCCATCACGCTTAATATATTCTTCAAATACACACTATACAAATATAAACATTCCAAGGTTTAATGTTTTGTAGTTTTTTTTTTATAACTTCATGATTTTTTTTGAGTCCTTGACATGGCTGTATTTTTACTAATAACTGTATACATCACTTTCATTCAGAATTTTTCATTCAGAATTTAATGCTTTTTGAAAACAATATTAAAACTACACTGAAAAAAAGCTCTAATATTGTCATATCAATTACTCCCAATTTTGTCCACAAATAGAAAAGTATAAATACTTTTTCTTAGCATCAAGGATACACATCAGTTTTGTAAAATAAAATAAAAATAAGATTAGGTGAAATGAAAAAAGTAACCTTTATTCTGTAGGATGGAGGGTAAACTTTTAGACTTTTTTTCTAGGGAAAAATATCTTTGGTGCCTGGAAATATAGTAAACCTTTTTATCCTTAATTTCATTTTTTCAATGTTGGTGTGATTTCTTCCAAAATATATTTGATGTTGTTAGCCAGATAAGTTATGTTAGATTGTATAGGTTTTTAATATCAGGTTTCAAATGTCAAGAGATCAAAAATTAAAATTTCGGAAATTTTCCTACATAATTTCCCATGTTAAAATTCATTAAATCCATGTAAAAAATTTATCTTCCATTAGCATGCATTAACAATCTATAGTAAAAGATTTAATTGTTTGAAATATTGTAGGTGAGTAAAATTAATATAGAAATTATTAACAAAAGTTTTTGCAGACTTATTTTTCAATCTTTAGGCTTGCATTATGAATATTCACATGTTGAGAAATATTGTCCTCTTATAATACTGTGAAGATTACTTGGAAATATCAGTTGCTGTACATGATAGCTGTCCTCCTATATGGCATTGAATGCTGGACAACCTCCTCAAATATGAAAAAGACTTGAAACAACAGAAATGTCCTTCTCTAGAAGGGTGTTGAGGTTACCATGGACTGAATATGTGAGCAATGACAAAGTTTTAGAGAAAATGAGAACAAATTGGAAACTTATAGTTATCATGAAGAGACAGTTTCTTGTGCACATATTGAGGAAAAAGGGCTTTGAAAATCTGATACTTACAGGACAGATCAAAAGCAAGAGAGACAAAAGAAAACAATGAATAGCATACTTAGTGGGCTTGAGCAAATGGATTGTAGAACAAGGTTTAGAAATAACAAAGACAATTTATTAATATCTATGAAGGACAGGAAATTGTAGAGAGCCATGATCGTCTACTTTCTGAAGGAATACGAAACATAAAACAGTAGCAGCAGCTTAGATGTGCAGATGGTGTGACGGATAATGGCTCAAAATTGTTAATCAGAGAGCCAAGTTTTAATTTCAGTTGAGTTCATTATATTCACTTATGCACAAATACCCTGGGGGAAAGGTATGAATTCATTTCTTCCACCCCATCAACTATAGGTTGATTAGTATGATCTGTATCACTAAACCATTTATCTAGAAACAAAAAAAAAACAAACTTAGTATCTAAAATTATTTTCTGGCTTGAAATAACCTGCAAAGGGTTAATTAGTCGTATAAAATGAATCAAAGTACAACATATAATAACTGTTATACTCCAATATTCATGAACTTGTATTTACACCACGATGTGCGTTGTGGTCCAGTGGATATCGACTTGGAACGAGAAATTGGAGAGTCGAGTTCAAATTCCAGTTGAATTCGTTGCAATCATATATGCACAAATACCCTTGGGAAAGGTATTAAGCCGTCTCTTCCCTCCAGCTATGGGTCAAATAACAGGACGGATTGGGTTCTATAGCCTTGGTTGGCAACCAGTCTACCGCAGAAAGCAATAGCAACCTACTATGGGATAATCTTCTGCTCAGTCAGTCATGTCTCTTTCGAGGCATGATCACTCAAGCATGTATCACGTATATGGCACCACAAACTTATATTAATACTCATTTAAATAAGTTTTTTTTTTCTCAAACTGATACATTTTCATACTTTCTCAAACTTAATCTCTTATATCTTCTAACCCCTGTACATGACTCTCTCTCTCATTAATAGGGGCTTTCTCTCACTTGATCTTTAATGGTACTCTCACCTTCAGCTCTTAAACCTAACCATTACATTATCCACCTATACCAATGCTCCTATATTTTTGCTATTCATACTTCATAAATTCTTTACCTCATATTTTTCAATTTATCTGCTCATTACCAAACTTGTTCCTTCAATACAGGCTTACATTTCTAAAAGCTGCTATTCTTTCTCATTTTCAGTTTTACCAAGTAATTGATGCACACCATCTGTTTACACTAGGCAATATTTTCTGGGATAACGCATCTCTTTGAAGGTTGCAGTTTACTACTGGAATCTATTATGTATCAGCTTATATGTAACTTTTCAGTTTAGCACTTTTTAGCAATAACAACATTGTATATAATTGAAATTAGTGTTGTTTTTTTATGCTGCGCTTAGTTTTATCCTAGGTCACCCTAGTCAGGGTCAAAACCACTGTACTTATGAATTAGATTGTAAGATATTATCAGAGACCAAACTTTGAACTTGTCACTCCATTTTTTTTTTTTTTTTTTTTGCTGCTTCATATCTTCTCTAATGTCTAGATATTTGTATTTTTTCTTCCATATTAAATTTTGAACTGAAATTTTTATCAATAAATAATTTTAAGCCAACATAAAATAGTTGTACAAGAATTGAGATTCCAATCAACTTTATTGATGCATTTGTCACTCTATTTTTATTCAAACCACAAATTTAAAGTAACCTCTTGCAATTAGTAAGTCAAAATCTAACCTTAAATATAAGGATTTGCTTTTTTTCTAGGCCACTGATTTTAACATTTTTGCTGGATTGTAAAATATCTGGAGAGTGATACAGAATTAGAAGTAAGGACTCTATTACATGCCCATTGCATTTTTTACTGTGAAGTCTGTACATTCTTCATGATATCTACATATCAAACATTAATAATGACAGCTAGACTGATAATTTTTCTCTGCATCTGACTAAGATATTTTCTTATTCTGAAGTCTGTTGTGTCTCTGCATCTTTCTGCATATACATCTGTGTGTATGTGTGTCTGCATCTTACATGCAATTTCATTGTGTACTTTTCCTTTTTTAACATATCTTGCCCTTTCTTGTCTCTCTTATTTTGGATTCAATATGTCATTAAATTTTCAAAATATAAGGTAGATTTGAATTGTTTACCTATATTTTGGACCAAATCAGACATTGTTATGTCTGCACCTCTTTGTTTCATTCTTATCAATGTCACTGGAATTAATTGATTTTTCTCTTATATTTTCTACATTTTCTACTGACTGTTTGGTGACATTAAACTGTCTGTACAACATCTGTGATAGATTTAATCTAACAACTTATTTTCTTTTATGTTACTAAGCTGTTGTATTGATCCTGTATGACAATATTATTATTTTTCTTTATAGGATCAGGTGCCTTAACTGTTGATTTTATAAGATCTCAGTAAGAGGAGCTGTTCAGTGTAAAATGTGAAATATTCTATCTTGTTTTAGTCACTGTAGGCTGTTGTTACTGCTTCAGCCACATTTGACTATTCTTAGTATGTTATCTTGGGGAAATGGGTTGGTCAGTCACATAACTGTCAATCATTGTATATACTGAATCTCTTGTGACACTAGGTATCTTATTTCTAAGATAAATGTCAGCAGAGTGTATAAATAAAACTTAACTCTTCTATATCTTGCTTAGAACAATTATTGGTACATAGAAGTTTTTTTATATATATATATAAACCTGTCTTGCTCAATGTTTATCTAATAACTATGAAATCCTCACTTATGTTGGATTTTACATAGGCCTTTCTTTCCACTAAGTAACCTGTAAGTATAATTCCATAAATATATCTATTTACAGCATATACTTGGAAAATAACCACACATTTTTTTTATTAAATGGCACAAGAATAAGAGAATGTTAAGAAAATAATATTCACCCTATATATTCAGCTGATTTAGTTCTCTAAGTCAAAGAAATATTATAGATAATTCAAAGGTATTTTAGCAAGATACTGATTTTGAAGAATGCCATTATTTTGATTGAATTAAAATATTAACTTTTCCTAAACAGAAAAGCTTATTGAAACTGAATTTGATTAATTATTTATGGCTACCTTGTTTCTGCAATCTTGAAATTTGCTTTAGATTTTTTTTTCATTTTCATAAGTATAAATATCTTAGTGGCTTTTGGTTTTAAAGCATTACCTGTCTTTTGAAGAAAGCTGTATGAGCACCAATTATATTTAATGTATCAGTAAATACTTTAATATTAACTTATTTATCATAGTTTCTTTCATCTTAAATAAGTAATCTTAAAATTTGTTTTTTAACCTCTATTCAATTAAATACTTATGGAATCCATTTTATTGAACTTATTTACCTAATTTCTGTGTTATGGTGATATAAAACTTGCTTGATATCAATATGATCACAATTTAACTGGCCATATAATTTCAAAACATTTAAAAGTAAAAGTTAGATATTTTGATTTAATTTTTCTTTTCATATTGTGTGTTAAAATAGGCATAGTTTTCATCAGAATAATTTGTTCATGTACAGTTACAATCACAGATAAGAGCAACCATATAATTAAGAGTCACTTGCACAAGATCAGAAATTCTCTCTGTTTGTTAAAAATATCTTTAAAAAAAACCAAAAAAGAACAAGTTATTGTTTCTCTTGTTTGAATTAAGGGAAAAAATTAGTTTTTCATCATTGTGACACCATTTGTGTGTCCATATATAGGACACAGTAAAGTGGACTCTAAATTATTTTTTTTTTCTAGGACTGGTTTTATGATGGCATAGATAGTAAAGTCTAAAAGTAAAAACTTCAAAGTGAGCTCCCTGTTGTCTGCAGATATAAAGAAGGTGAAGCAAATAATAAAAAAAGTTTCCAAATCAACTCACTTTCCAATTGTGGGCATATACAGGGTGCAATGGATTGTCTAAATTATGCAAAAATGAAAATAACACTGACATTTTATTTTAACAAATACATTTAGCAAAATTACACAAAAATATCTTCAAATACTAAAGAGTAAATTTATTCAATAAAATTGCCATTGGTTTCAACCACAGCCTCCAGACGACTTGGAAACCTCCTGTATCTCTTCTAGATGGTCTCCTTGTTCAAGTTGGTGAATGCTGTCATAATCATTGCCTTCAGTTCGTCTTTTGTCTTACAAGTAGTTTTGTTGATTTCTCACTCAGCCATGCCTCACACAGTGGGGGTTGCTGTCTGAAGATTTAGATGACCAGATGTAATACGTGATATGGCCACAGAAATTCTTTGACAACCATGACTGGGTTCTTCTGATTGTGTGGCATGATGCAGAGTCCTGTTGCCAGACATAGGGTTTTCCAGAAGCCACTCTCTTGACCCAGAGTAGCATTAACTTCTCAAAGCACTTAATGTAAGCCTCAGTATTGAGTCTGAGACCCTGTGGTAAGAGGAATGGAGACATAATATCACCATCACTTTTGATCACTTCAAATGCTACGATATTGACTGGCTATTTGATTTTCATTATTCTTGGTAGATCTTTTGGAGACACAGCATGCCAACAATTGTTCTGTGTGTTCACCATCTTATCCTGGCAGAAATTTTTCTCTCCTGAGAAAAACCAGTTTGTTCACTTGGAGGAGATGCCTGAGTTTGTTCAAAAGTTTTGTAGCATGGTCTTTCCTCTTGTCTGTCATGGCTTGTAATAAAATTTGGCTCTTGTATGAGAAATACCAAATGTCTTCCTGCCTAACCTGCTTGATAAAAAAAAAAAAGTCACACTCCTGTGTTCCTGGCTATGTACCTGATTGACCTGGAGAGATTATTGTCAATCATAGCCTGGATCTCACCAACAAATTTGATTGTTCCAATAAGAACAATCAGTGAGTTTTCTGATCTTCTGTATCTTTATAATCACCATTAGGCTCTTGCAACTCTTTATGAATATTCTACATTCTGAAATGTTTGTATTGGAGCTTTTGGCACAAATGTCAAGCAGTACAACATGCCATCTCCAAATTTCTGGTTGAATGAATTGTCATGGTGCTCTTTTTCTCACACCATTCCCAGCTAACGCTATTATACTTTGCAGTTAACAAAAACAAATGATGCACATGCTCAAAATTAAAAATATAAAATGGTGCCAATTTATCCATCACACCCTGTATATTTATGCCATATGATATAATGGGCATTTGCATGCTGCCCATAGAAAGCAATGAGATAGCAGTCAGAAAGATGTCTGGTGTTAGCGGGTGTTGATCCTGTCAGCATTATCCCTGACTGAAGGGAAGCTGTCATAAAAAGATAGAAGTAGAAGTGAATATGTCCCAAGTGTCACTTATATACCCCACCCCGCCAAAAAAAAACAGACCAGATGAATATGTGAATAAATAAACCAGTATAATAAAGGCAGGATTCTTGTTTGTCAAGAGTAGTGACTTTTGATGCTTGAGGATGGGATCCTGGTTGTTCAGGGTTTGTTTGAGCTAGACAGGTGGGTGGAGAGGTCCAATCCAATCAACCGGCTGGTCTCATCAAGCCCTATGTCAGACTAACAAAACAAAGAAAATGTTATCACATTTATCATATCAAACATTAAACTGACTTAGTAAGCAGTGGCTGTAGGGTCAATCAGACTGGGAACAAAAGAATCTGACATGGCTGTTTCAACCTCTATACTTGGGTAGATGATCCCGAATATAATGGGTGCTTGGAACCTTCCCCACATTTGTGTATACCAGTCATGTAGCACTGAAGGAATGAGGTAAATTGGATTTCCCCCTTCATCATTTCTTTCATATGAGGCTCTGAGGTGGGTGGGTAACATGGCTGATGAATAATTATAAAGTATGATCACAAAAAACTCAAGAGACTACACATTGATATAGACACAGAAAGTGACACAAGAAATCAAAGAAAAATATTTTGAAATTCATAGTAATAGAACTAAAAGAAGACAAAATAATAATAAAGTTGTCACCTTTCTGTAATAATAATAAAAAAAATCTGAGCATCTTGGATAACTCCAAAAACAGTTAAGAAAAAAAGAAATAATGTTACTGATAGAAATCAAAAACATAACATTGAAACTTTACTAAGTATGACCAAATTTCATGATACCCACACCAATTTTTAAATTACTCTAAAAGCATGGTGAGAAGCGCTGAACTCTCATTGTATACATTAGAGGAAATTAAGAACAATAATTCTATAAAAAAAACACAAACATTAGTCATAATATCTATTAAGACACTGATAGAATTATAGATACAAACAATATTTATGATGCACCAGAACCACCACAGGCAATAAAAATTGGATACCATTTCCAAAGTAGAAACACATATTTCAAATCCATTAAGATGTTTTAACTGCCAAAGATATGGACACGGTAAGAAAAATTGTACAAGGAAGTCAGTATGTGGAAAATGATCCTAACCACACAGATCACTTGCCTAAATGAAACTGAATGCCCTATTTGAAAAAAAAAATCATAGGACACCTTCCAGGGACTGCAAAACATGGAAAAAAGAAAGATGTTATAAAAAATTAAACACACAAAAAAAAAATTCCCTACTTAGAAACAAGAAAAAAATCTAAACAAGTTCCAATAAACCATCATATGCAAAAGTTACCCTAGCAACATCAAGTTATATTTATGAAAATCTAATATCAAATTACATGAAACACAAGAGTCATAAACCCTATTGAAAATATTAAAACCAATTGTAAATGTGAAAACAACTCATACTGAATCAAAACTATCCACAAACAATGTAAATCCAACACAAAATTCACTGACAACAACCTCTCAATTGTAAAATGCTCAACACTTCTCTCATGAAAAATTTCACTAACAGAAAACTAACAAAACCAATCAAACCTCAATACAAGACAAAATAAAAAACTGAAATGAAAAGCAAATAAACAGGATGACCAGGCACATAAGGATAATTGGAAAAAAAATTCAAATAATCAAGAATATACAAATACTTGGTGAAGAATAAATTCACAAACAAGGAAAACAAACAATATAGAAAGTATGGAATATATGGAAATAAATAACCAAAAACATAGTAATCCTTAAGATCCACTCACTAAAATAAAATAATTACCATTCAAATGGACAAACAGGCCACAAGCATCATACAATGGAATTGTAGAGGTGTTAAACTATGGAAATCAAACAACAACTTATAGATTACAATCCAAATATAGTCAGCTTGCAGGAGATATTTCTCAAAGAAACTGACATTTCTTTCGAAGGATATGAAACTTATCACAAAATAAATGTATCAATGATTTAAAATAGGCCAAGTGGGAGTATTTCAATATTGGTTTAAAAATCAAAACCGCATGAAAAACTACAATTAAATACAAATCTATAGATAAAATATGGATTTGTTTCTCCAAATCAGAAACTGTATGCTTTTCTAAAACAAAAAAAACTAGCCAGCCACCTTGATCCAGAATTAAAATTAAATGGACACTTAATTCCCATAGTTCACCAAATAAAATATCTAGGAATCATACTATCTAGCAAACTTCAAGAGGAACATTGATTACCTTAAACAAAAATGCCAAAAGTTTTTAAAGTTTCTAAAAGTAATATCAAAACTGAATTGGTATGCCAATAAAAAGTAATGCTCTGAATATATAGGTCACATATCAGATCAAAATTAGTCTATGGATGCATTATTTACAGTGCCACATGTTAATACTATCTTTAAAAACTACAAACCATATAAAATCAAGGATTGAGATTCAGTTTCAAAGCCTTCCAGACATCACCCATGCAAAGTCTCCATATAGAAGCCAATGAACCACCTATACCTTAAAGATAAGGAAAAAATTATCCCTCCAATATACACTAAAACTGCAATGCAATCCAAATAACTTAGCATGTGAAAAACATATGAAATTCAATATATACAGTTCTATAGAAATAAACCAACAGCCATTTCTTCACTTGAACTTTGAATAAACAAAGATCCTGATAATGTAACACCAGTCACAATAAATAAGATAGTTCTATGGACAATCTCCAAACCCAACATAACCCTAAAATTCGCACAAAAAAAAAACAATCAAGGAAAGTATGTATGGAGAATTAAGAGACAAATAAACTGACTATAAGCCTTTATACACATTCTTCTTATCTAGTTTAACAGCAATTAAAGATTCCTAGCCATATAAGCATTACGAAAAATCATGAAACCGTCACACTGTCAAAAGAGGCAAAAAATGAAAATAACCAAAATCAAACTCCCATATAGATTATAATAACTAAATTACATAACACATCAAAAGAACATAGCAAGCAATTTGGAACATGTTCTTAAACAATAAACTATATGAACATCAGAATAAGAAATAAGAAAAAATATAGAGCCCTTGACTGACTGTAAGCAAGACATAGTGCTCAGCAGAATAAGAATTGGACATACTCACCTCTCTCTCTCTCAATTACGCTTTGGTGTTTCCACTTTAAGTTAGTTATCGTCAAGCTTAAGCACCAAAAAGTACATAGTAACTATTAACAAGCACAGAATCTTAACATGCTCTTTAAAAAGGTGCCTACTGCCCAAAAAAGATATTTGAAGAAAACATTACTTGAAACTTCTATAGAAAATAGCTTAAACTAAAAGGACAATTTTGAAAGGAAACATTACCCGGCAATACATTTTTGGAAAAAATATTACCAACAATATTTTTTTGAAAAAAATTAAAGGAAAAGAAATATGGCCAGCAATATATTTTTGAAGAATACATACCAGCAATACGTCTGACTCTTTACAGAGGTAAGTCAGTGAGACCTGATCTACAAACAGGTTTTTTACAGAGTGCATATTGTATTCATACAAACTGTGAAAATCTTGCTGGCATTAAATAACCCATTAATGTTAATATGCTGTAAAACAGACTAAACCAATTTCAGGTTATGCTAGAATTTTATGATTGGTGTGCATGTCTTGGGCATGATATGTGACACCATGCTCAGAAGTGCCAGCAGACTTGTGTGTGTGTGTGCGTGCATACTTTCACCAGGTGCACTTTGACCGGAGGGGGAAGGTAGCATATGAGTCTTGGCCCAATGTGCCAACATGAATCCTCTAATTTGCCACAAAGGATTTGGCTGTGAATTAGTCTTGCGTCAGATGAATAGCACTGTCAAGTTTGCCTATTGGGTTAACGTCTGTGTGACTTAGCAGCATCATATTCAAGTGAAGGGTCTAAATTTAATCATAACCCACCTATTGGCAAACTCATAGATAAAATGCTTAAAAGCAAAAATCAAAACATTCATTTTTCTTTTTATCTTTAAATATTACCCACTTTCTCTCAGACCTTGCTTTTTATTTGAAGCCCAACTCTGATATTAGGAGAGGCTGAAGTTATGATTCATTTTTCTTTTTAATTATCCTGACTACCAAGAAAACTAATTGCTATTTGTCAAAAAGTAAATGATACTAATAGGTTATTATTTTTATAATCTTGCATCACCCAGAATTTTTATTGAATCATTTCTGATTAAAGGATTCATTGATTGATTGACATGTCTTACCAACAGAACTGACTATCCTCTCTGGGGTTATCATTTATTCATATTTGTTTTTTTTGTAACTTATTGTTATCATTATCAATAAGATTATACAATTATTCATAAGTTCTATTGGCAATATATTTTTATACTCTCATTTTATTCATGTATAGAAACTGGAATGTGATACTTCATTGCACTAGCCAACCTTAAGATATTCATACAAACTTCTTGCATTGTTTTGTATAAATGTATAGCAAATTGGACATTGCTGTAACTAGATAAGTGAAATAGAATAGTGTGCATAATGACATTTTATATAGAATCCCCATATATATATATATATATATATATATATATATATATATAAATGAGAGAATTCTTTACCTGGCACACTTTTCAAAATATAACCAATCATAATATATTTTTAGGGCTATGGTGAAGCCAAGAGCATTTGTGCATATGTGATTAAATGTTTATACCTTGATATGTAGAAGGGCATATATTCATATATAGTTGAACCTGGTGTTAATTGTTAATTTAGTTTCTCTTCTGATTAATAATCTATACTGTGTTCACTTTCATTTATCTTATTTGAATGTACTTTACAACCCAACAATAGAAAATAATTGTCTAAATTGTTTTTTTTTTGTTTTTTATGAGATCTTTATAATAAGCATTACTAAACCTGGCTCTTTTTGCTTATGAATTACCATCTCATTCCGTATTCTATATGTTCTCTTTTAAAGGAGCGCTAAACAAACTGAAATTTTCCATATGTTTGATGCTCATTTAAAATTAAATTTGCACAAATAATAAATAATCAATAAAATAAACATAAAATTCATCCACTTTCTAGTACTAAATTCTCTTAAACCATTTTTAGTTAGATTGAAAATTACATCTCATAAACCTAATAAATTTGACTTTTGAATGATTTTCTGATGATTGTTGGTAACAAAATCTTTTTATAAGAGATTAATTTTTTTCATTTAATTTTGTTTTATATTGCATAAGGATTTTTTTTAATTGTATATAAATTATTTCTAAAATTCTGTGTGGATAAATAACAGATAATCAAAATTATTGAAAACGATTTACACCAAATATCCACAAGGGATAAACAGATTAATGACCAACTTTGGTGATCTTTCTTTCAGATGTAGAATTTTTATATCTACTTTTTACATGGATCCACTTTGGACTAAATTGTGGTGAAAAAAAAAACACGGCAAATTTCCTCGTCAAATCAAGTGATAGTGTATCATTTGTATTCTACAGCAGAAAATGTGACAAAGAAGAAAAAAAACTAAATAAAATAAATAGCACAAGAACTGCAATGAGTATCAAAAGTGATGCTAATGATTCTTTCTTCTGCATCTGGCATGGTCAGTCAGAAAAATTGCTCAGTGAATAAAGGCCATTGCTTTTTTTGTTTACCAAGACTTTTTTTTTTTTTTTTTTTTTTTTTTTGAGCTTGGTGAGTGAAAGCACATTTCTGCTGTTGTGAGGTGAAGATTGGATTTCTGTCTTCATTTTCATTACTATGTTGCTGGCAGGACTGTTCACAAGAGAATTACGACTGAACTTAGTGTTGGCATAAAGACTTCTTAAAGCTATTTTGACACTGTAATGGATAGGACATTTGACATCAAGTTGATACCCAAATTTGATGGTTTACTGACTGGACAAGCAGTAACTGAATAGATTGTAAAAGCAGAACTTGCTTGCAATCTGTGGAATTAAGGTTTAAGGTGTTCTTTCCTTGAGATTGACGGGAGGAGCATTTGTCATTTACCAGCAGCTAAGTACAAAGCAAAAAGCAGATTTTGAGCAGATAAAATGAGCCCTGTGAATTGCCTTTGCACTGGATTGTTTCTTAGCTTACAAGCAGTTCATACAACACACAACACTTGCTTTACCCAGACAAATCTGTTGATGTATTTCTAGCTGATTTGAAGAAGCTAGCAGGATTATTTGGTAGAATATCTGAGCAAAGACTAGTATATGCATTCATAGCACGATTACCATCACATGTCAAGTAATTACTGTACGTATCTTCAAGGATGGAAGACATGGCTACAAGTCAACTATTGAATCAACCTTGGATCATAATGAAGGATTAAACTCTGAGGAAATAATTGTGGCCAGTATTTCACAAGGCAGAGTTGATAAACTTCCAAATGTTGGGAAGGTATGTGATGCTATCAATGCTCTGGGTGGAATCGCATTTCCAGGGACTGCATTGCTTCTGGTGTCAAAGATTAAGCTACATTGTTTCAGTGTGCATGGGAAAAAAGGAAGTAGACAAGATGTCAATGCTGGTCTCTTCCCCAAGCGAGTTGTGAATGTGGCGCTACCTGTCATGGATGTTCACATGAATGGAATTAAGAGAGTGGCACTGATGGACAAGGGCTGCTCCTAGACATTCACAAGTAAGTCAGCCTGTCAATCCTGGTGAGAGACAAAGGTGGGCATACTCACCATAAATGGTGATACCCTCAAATGCCACGGAGTTGGACAAATTAAGCTTGACATGGACAATACGAACCCCCTTGTAGTGAATAAAGAGCTGTTGGGTTTTGACCTGTTGCTTGGGTTTGACTCCATTAAAAAGCTGGGCAGACTCTAAATAACAGAGGGTGGCAATGTATGGTTTCCCAAGCATGAGATGGTTTGTAGTGCCACCATTAAAATAGAAGAACCCGACTTTAGTGCCAAATTCAACCCAGACAAGATATGGGTCACATAATGGAAGTGGTCAGATGGTCAATCACCGGAGAGTTTGTGAAACAGGATGCACAAGTACCCAATACCAAAAGGTATCAAGGAGAAATATAACAGTGAGCTGCAAACCTGGCTTAATGATGGTTGGTTGCAAATGGAATCATGAAACTGATATTCCATTAGTTCCTGAGGTTCTGATGCGACATAACATCTTCAAGTGGTATAGAAAACAGGTGAGTCATGTTCCTGTGGCTAGTTGGCTTCATGTTGCTGCATCATTTGTTAAGCACAGGACAGATCACATCTGGCTTTAACAATGAAGTGACAGATGCTCTCCTTAAGAACATGATTGAGGACATTGTGGCAAGATTATGACAGAATGACACTACACACAGTAAGTGGTGGACAAGCAGACACCTTTATGAGGTATAGGTCAATGCAACTTCTCTCACCACAGGGGTTTTGTTGGAGGTTGGCAGAAGCATTGTAGAAGATGCACATTGGCTGTGGCCTGTAAACGATGCACAACACAATTTATCAGCATTGGATGTTATCCTGAAGGGCAAGTGAGATGCTGGTTTGGAGGCATTTGAGCACTCTTGAAAAGCTGATCTATAAAAGTCTATAATTCATTTATCACAACAGGTTTAGCAATGTCAAGTGAAAATCTAATGAATAGTCTCACAAGAAGACCGCAACGATGGTATGTGATCAAGGACATTGAACCAGCCTGACCTATGTGTGCTTCCATGGCGAATGAAACCTCTTCGGATCAGTTAAGTACAGTACATTGTCAGAGTGGACATTCTGGTGTCAGGCAGATGTTATATTTTGTGAGTAAAGTTTACCTACAACATCCAAGGCAGTCGTCAGAAAATGCAAGGAATGCCAGTCGATTGACCTAACCTCAGGTCATTGATCCCCAGGCAATCTAAGTGTGACTGAAATCTGGACCTGTTTGAGACTGGATATTATACATTACTGTAGGAAACCCTACCTTACATTGATTACGGCCCAAGTCGATTTGCAATATGGCGATGCACTCTTTGGCAAGACTCTAGAAGCATCATCTGACACTTGGAAATCTTTTTTTAACAAGGCCCACCATCAGAAATCCTAACCAACACTGACACTGCATTTTGCAGTAAGTCCTGTCAAGTTTACTTGGCTGACTGGGGAGTCTAAATTTGTTGTGCATATGTTCCTGCAGGAAACAGTATAGCAGAAAGATCTCATTAGAGCATAAAGAGAATTGCAGCAAGAAAGCAGCGTTCAATAATAGAGGTAGTATACTGGCATAATATCATGCTGAAGGAGGACATCGTCCACTAATGCACCTGTCAATATGATTTACCATGACCATTTGAAAGTGAAGGGAATAAGTACAACATTATTACCTGATCATTGTACAAATCACTTTTGATACAAAATCGGGAACAAAATGTGGGTGAAGGCTTCCCATAGTCGGTGTACCTCTGGGTATCAAGTGAGTTGCATGGCAGACATTGTAAGTCCACAAATAATAATAGTTGACGGAATACTTCGGCATGTAAAAAAATCTTTGCTTTTTATCAACTTTTATACATCGGCGACTCTGACAATGATTCATCCTCTGGAAAGGATCAGATAATTGAGATTTGTGAATCTGATGCTTCCACAGACACAGATTGCAGAAACTCGGGATACGCCTGATGACTCTCCAACACACATAATGGAGATAGTTCCATTACAATGCAGTACCAGAATAAAGAGAGCCACCCCAAGCTGTGATTCATGATAATGAGATCAGGGAGGAGTGTGGGAAAGAAAACGGTGAATTACCTTGTCAAACCAAGCAACATGTCACATGTATTCTACAGCAGAAAATGTGATGAAGAAAAATCTAAATAAAATTAGAAGCACAACAAGAGCTGCTATGAGTATCAGAAGTTATGCTAATGATTCTTTCCTCCACATCTGGCATGGCTAATCAGTGAATAAAGGCCATTGCCTTTTCACTTACCAAGAAATTTTTTTTTTTTAGTTTGGTGAATGAAAGTTTGTTTCTGCTGTTGCAAGTAGAAAATTGGATTTCTGTCCCTGTTCTCATTACTACATTTTCAGCAGAACTGTCCACAAGAGATTTGTGACCAAAGTCAGTGTTGGCACATGGATTTCTTACATCAATATTTAGTATATATGAAATAGTTTTTGTAAGATACCATTTCTACTCAGAACTTTGGAAAATGTTTGGCTTTTATTCAAGTGTAAATGTAGCCATGAATGCTCTTTGAAAGTGTGGAGTGAGTAGCCATGGTTAAATTAAATAACAGAACTGTCCAACAAACAGAATGAA
This sequence comes from Ascarosepion bandense, assembly GCA_037127315.1. Lineage (NCBI taxonomy): Eukaryota > Metazoa > Mollusca > Cephalopoda > Sepiida > Sepiidae > Ascarosepion > Ascarosepion bandense. The sequence continues at coordinate 1,352,497 of JBBBDQ010000266.1, forward strand.
CAAAGTTTGTAATAAAAAGAAGAAACAGGGTAAAATAAAATAATATCAAGCAAACAATATATGCAAGGCAAATTTAAGTCATAAGGCAAAATTTCACAAACTAAGAAGTGGCATCAAAAGACAAATGCAAGTTTGAGCAAGTAAATGTAGCATTCTGACTGTAAGGCAGATAGGGGCTGAGTTATATCAAACTATAAACCAGCCTATTTTATTGGCTAAGAAAAAATTCCAGCATGCACTTGTGTGCTTTTTGTTTATTAAAGGGGAAAGGCAAGTGTTCTGCAGTCATTCTAAACTGATTGAAATTAACACCCATCCTCGATCTAATGGATGAGTGCGCTCATATTTACCTTCCTTAAATCCTCCACTTTCTATGGGGCCAATAAATGCAAACAAGATACATGCAAGCATTTGCATATATATGATTTACATAAAATTTGTATATAACAAATTCTTTTTTCCATATACAAAGGGAAGTGGGGTTGGTAATAAAAAAAAATAATTTATATGTGGCAATTAAAATGCCAAGAAAATGTTCAGTATAGCACTCCATTTAGAACAGTAAAGAATTTAATTTTGTTCTGCTGATAGGTTTAGTAAACAAATTGATAAATTTTTTTTTTTCAATGGAATATAGCCCAATTTTATTTTCCCATTTTGAATTTCAATCCTTATGAAGAAGTACTTTATGTCTACGTATTTTGAACATTGATGGTAGACCAAGTTCTTAGCAAGAGCTATTTTGGTTATCGCAATAGTGGCTTGCTTTTTTAAGTTGCATTAATCATTGTGGATAATAATTGAATAAGAAATTTTGCTTCTTATATTGTAGTCGCCAATACCATGTATTCAGCTTTGCATGTTGACAACACTACTGTAGGTTACTTTCTTTTTTTTTCTACAAAATCCTTTAACTGTTTGGTGATAATTAGAAATCGTATCCTGTAATACTACAGTGGGCTTTTGAATTTCCCCAATCAGCATTACAAAAGCCTCTTAAAGTTGGTGGCTTATTCGATTTATTTAACACTGAAGTGTTTGTATGTCTTTCAAATAACATAAGACATGTTTGATTCTTAAGTATTTCATGGACAGATTTGCAGAATATTGTAATTTTTGTTAACCACATATCTAGATAAGTGGCAGTCATAACATATATCAGGTTGTTAACTAATATTTTCCATCTGCTGGTTCAACATTGTTTTCATCCAGTAGATTGATATCCATTTTACAAGGTGTTAACAATCTTGCATTCCAAATCTTATTAAAATCTTTTCAATATATTTTGTTTGATTAATCTGTATAGTTATTTTTAAACAAATTGTATACCCAGAAAGAAAAAAAGCTTTCTGAGATCAGTCATTTTGAATTGTTCATTTAAACATGTTTTATGTTAGTTACTGCAGAATTAGAACTTTTTTTTTTTAATCATATCACCCCAAGCAAGGCGGTAACACCACTGATGCGCAAGGAGCTACATAAGAGAAAAAGATTGGAAAAGAGAAAACCGGAAACTACATCCTAAACAGGGAACAAGGGATGAGCCTCTTCACCTGTTCAATAGACGTGGATGGTGTGTGAACCGGGCGATGGTTTAGTCTGTCTACTCCAATTGGAAAAGAAAAAAAAGAGTAAAAAGATTGGAAAAGAGAAAACCTGCAACAATATATACTCAACCCAAACCATCATAATCAGTATTGTATTTGAAGTGTTCTTTATGTAAATACAATAGTCTGGCACAGATTGAGAGGAACTTTGACCAAAGTAAATGTGTGTGTGTGTAGGATTTGATTGCAATTTCATCTGCTTTGTTTGAGTTCCCATAAGGATTTTTTAGTTGCCACACAAATTTGTCATTGTTTTTGTTGGTAATGGAATGGAATAACCCTCAGGTTTTTTAAGATATATTTCAGACTGTCACTGCATTTAAATATGCCATTTTTACATTCATTTGTGGACAAATTATGTTGAATAGTTTATCGCATTAAAGTTTTTACAGACAATACTGTGGGGGAGGAAGTTTTGTGATAATCTATTGCAGGTTTTGGGAGTAGCCTTTTGCAACGAATCAAGCTTTGAACTGTTCATTACTAGTATTATTACTTTTAATAGTGTAGACTTGCTGCCTACAACAGTTTTACCAGGTGGAAGCTCTGTCAATTCATAGATATTGTTTTTAGAGCATTTCTTACTTTTTCTATGGCTTTGTGCCATTTTACAGTCATTTGAAGTTATAGCTTCATTATAAATGGGTATGTTATTTACCAAACATTAATAATCTATAGGCGGATTTACTATGTCGTTCACATTCTTAACAACATAATCTCTTAAATATTCAGGCATTTTTCATAACCTGTTTGAATATTGTCTGCACTTTGATTATTTCTCTGTTTTATCTCTCAAACTTGATTTTAGAGTTTCTCTTTCTTGCTTCCCCTCCTCATTAGGATTTTTCTGCAAATATTTTGAAAATATTGCATCATTTCTTCAGCCAGAAGTAAAGAATTGTCAGATGTAGGATTTTCAAAATTTTTGGTAAATTTTACACATCTTTTTTAATTTCTGGCCTATATGTTAAATCAGCAGAAAAAGATTTATCGTCGTCTATGAAAATTGCTTTTTCACCTTTTAGTGTTCAGTTTCTATCTTGTATATAAGCATACCCAATTGTGCCAAATGTGTGCATATTGGTGAGGTTAGGCTTACAACCATGAACATTTCAAAGGCAGTTTTTTATAAGTTCTTTAAGTGTGATACTGATTTTTTTAAATATATGCAGCAGAATAGCATACAACCACAAATTTTGGTAGCTTAGATTCTATTAATAAACATCTAACCATTTTGAATAGACCACCAAAAACATTCTGAGTAGCATTTTAATGTGCAGAATATGGAGCCATTTTCTCATAAATTTGATAATTAAAACAATTTCAAGTTTTTGAAAATTAATTCTGTGTCGTTATCACTTATGTGTTTTATAGAGTTGTACAATACAATGTTGATCAAATATTACCTTGTGGTGAGAAATGTATTGCCTTTTTGTTTCAGAAAATAAACTATAATTTGACCAGTATAATTGTCCATAAAACAAAGTGAAGCCATTCAAAGATCTCTGTTCAATTCGGCCAGCGAGATCATAATGAACAAAGTCTAATATTTTAGTTGCCCTTTTGTCAGGTAACTTGTTTTTATGTTGTACCATTTTGCCTTTGATACATATTTCACTGTCTAAATTTGATTTACTGGCAATTTTAATTCCTTCCACAATTTCTAGTAGCTGTACAATGTCTTTCAGATTGCAATGTCCAAGAATTTGATGCCATTGTTTTAGTCTATGTCTAGCAGTCATGGAAGTTTCTGCAGTATTTAAATAATAATTTAAATAATATAAGCATCCATTTTTTTTTTTTTTTTTTTTTTATGACAAATTTCACACCATTAGGGTTGATAGGGTCAAAGTAATGACAACCAAATTTTATGGTAGCTCCTTTTTCTGTAACAGTTTGTACCAAGAACATACTTTGTTTGAATGTAGGGATGTATGGAGTATCCATTAAAATGCAATCTTGTATATTTCCTTCTATATCTGTTATAGTTACTTGAGCATCACCTTTGTTTTTTGTTAAAGCAGATTGAAATTAACAGAAAGTTGTTCATATTTACATTGAATTTTCATCTAATTTGAACATGAGCTATTTTCTACCAATGTGATGAAAGCATTTGTGCCCTGTAATGTCTTAACCATTAATCTTTATACTTAACTTGGGATAAGAACTTTCATAGTTTTTTCTCTCTCTCTCTCCACACACTACCTCAGCAGAATCAACTTAATTCATGGTAATTAACTTTCAGTAACATGATTTTCTGTTTAATCTATGTTCTAGCAAAAATCAAGATTTGTGACATTTTTTGAATTTTTTCAAAAATCCTTTAATTAAATTTTATTCTTTCTATTAAGATAATTTGTTTTCTTCCTCTCTGAACTTGTTAAATTTTTTCTTTTTTTTTTCAAAGAATCAATTTCCTCTTATATCTAATTAAGTTCTGTTTATATTTCTGAGATATTGTAACTGTACAATTCAAACTGTTGTCCTCATCTTTATTGCCATATACATGATGCTTTTACCATTGTATACTCCAGCCCTCTTCAGGTGATGTATATTGGAATTTCAAACCAAATCCTTTATTTAGCCCATTGAGGTAGATTGTTCTAGTTCTACATGCCAAGCCTTTTTTGGATATCTCAGTTTCAGTTAATATCCTTTAGTGACTCAACTCAGTTTTTGTTGCATCTGCTGTGGCCAGGTATTGAGCTCAAACTTTTCAGGTCAACATTTCAATATATATTACCTAAAGAAGGCATGAGAGTACAACAGCCAAAGCATCAGAAATATGACAATAAAGATAAGTCTGAATGATATAAGTAAATTAAGTATTTCATTGTCTCAAGGAGTCTTGTCTATAGGACTGAATTCTTGTTATTGTGCTTTTAGACTAGCAAGGTTTCTTGATGTTGCCTTGGTGTAGAAGGGAAATTAGTTTATGGTCTTTGTTGATTAATTTTATTTACATTTTTATGTTGCAATGAATAAAAAATGCTTCACTATATTAACAATTTTGTGCTATTTCCTTTTGTTTTGCAACTTTTCTGATCAAGTCTTTTTATTCTTGATTTTAAAAAGAAAATGCAAGTAATTTCATTTAAATTAAAAGTATTTTGTTCATCTTAGAACACAGATTTATTTCTTAGATAATAATAACTCATTTCAGCTAGAAAATTTACATTTTATAATGTCAAACTTTTTGAGATGAAGCATAATTATTGTTATATACCTTAATAGTTAGAACAGCATGCTCATCTTGATTGTTATAATCATATATCAGCCATTATACCTTCCATGTCTGGTGGTATAATAATCGGTATGCTCAGAATTTTTAACCAAACCCATTATTCAATCATCCTTGATGATTCTGTACATGTTTGTGGATACTGATATATTAGTGTATTTGTGAGTCTGAAGAGTGTAAAGCTAATCAGCTCTTGTTTGTAGATGTCTTTGTTGCAACATGAATCTGAGCTAATATCAGAGACTATGGATGATCTTTCTTGACAGTGCATGGATGATAGAAATTTAAGTTCATGTATTTTCCAGTGAACGTTGTTGGTATGATAAACATATCTTGAACTTATGCTCTGTGTTAGTGATGACTACATTAAGTACTAATAAAGTTTGCCATGATCAATCTACCATACATCTAAGAGGAACTGTGATTCATACAATGTCAGGATTTTATTTAAAAACAATTCAGGCCTTCAGAGATTGCTCGCCTGAACTAACCCCACTTTGGGATTGGAAAGTAAAATGAAAATAATCTACCATTGAGGTGTTTATTATGTACAATAGACACTGCTTAAAGCCCAGATGGTATAATAGCAACAATATTGTTATACTAACAATCTAGTATGAGCATACTGTTCCAAATGTAGCACTTAGAAAGGTGCTAATAAATTGAGAGAAAGAACTAGAAGACAGAAAAACAGACTGAAGATATACTGATGACTAGATGAAGAAAAATAGAGAATGGTAATTAATTTTTTTTTTTTTTTTTTGTTGTTGTCTGCCAGTGTTGTTAACAAAGAGACCATCTGGTTTTGGTCAGGACTGAGATTAAGTGATAGCATATTCTTGGAGGACCAAGGACTTCCCAGAAAGAAATAGATATTTTTATGACCACTGAGCAATGGAGAGAAAGACCTCCTCTGGCTACGGATTCAGTTGATTGATAAAGATTAACTTTTAAAAGCAAACATGTTTCTAAAAGAAAAGAAAAAAGAATGGTAATTACATTTTTTATTTTCAAAAACATAAAACATCCAAAATCAAGGGCTTGTTCTCTATTTTTGTCACTTGTTGGCCAAAGGATTGATTAAAAAAGTAAAGAAAAAAAAACAGATAAATCCCGCAGGTGCAAAAATGACTATACATACAAGAATTTTGAGTGATAATTAAAATTTAACCATTTGGGCTCGACCACACCTAGCCCCTGGGAGACAGCTTTGATCAGGTGACCAAAGAAAAAGGTCCAGGTGAAATTTCAGGGAAGGTGGAGGACATTCCATCTCTCTTGGGCAGTGATGGTAAGAGGCACTCACACAAAGCAGGAAGAAAAGGGATTTGATCAGGTGACCAAAAGAAGAAAAAGGTAGAATTCCAAGGAGTGATTTGCTTCCTCCATATTTGGACATTTGCAGGGAGAGTCCTGATTCGTTGTTTAAAGAACACTGGGATTACTAGAGCACATCATGCCCCACTCCAGTCCTTGCACAAATGTTCATAAAAAAAAAAAAATACCAAGTAGAAGAGGGAGAGAGACTCTGTGGAGACAAGACTGAGCAGAGAGATGAGAACCATTGCTTCACCTGATCTGATGTGATTTGCCACCTCCTACTTAAAACCTTGTTTCAGAAATCTCATTCAAAACCATGACAACAAACACTCTCTCACAATAACTGGGAAGGGTCAGTAATTATTGCATAGAGAATATAGGCCTGCTTAAGCCATCAATAATTGTTCTCTCAACTTTGTATCCAGGAATTGTTTTTTTTTGTTTTTTTAATCATATCACTCCAAGCAAGGTGGTGACGCCACTGATGCGCATGGGGCTATGAGTAGAATGATTGGAAAAGAGAAAGCCGGGAACCACATCCTAAACAGGAAACAAGGGATGAGCTTCTTCACCTGTTCAAAAGACATGGGTGGAGTGTGAACTGGGCGATAGTTAAGTCTATCTACTCCAATTGAGAACAAAAAAAAAAGAAGAGAAATCGCATAATGAAGGTTGTATTGAATGGGCATATGTCCTGATACTATCATACGAGCACAGGTGTCTCTCAAGGCTCTATTCTAGGTCCTACGCTTTTCCTGATCTTCATTAACGATCTTACTGATGTAATCAGATACCAAGTAGGCATTTATGCTAGCGACACAAGAAAATAAAGAAATCTGCAGAGTAAATCTCACTGCCGCTCTCAGAAAAGACCTTCAATATGTGGTGGACTGGGGTAAGAAATGACTTGTAGATTTTAATGCTTCCACAGCGAAGCTACTATCCTTTAACCACCATAGACAACCGCTCCCACTTACCATCAGAATGGATCAAGCTAGTTTCCCTAACTCTATCAGCACCCACAAGAATGTAGTTCTGCAGAACATTTGCCATGGAAATAGCATAAGTCTTACGATGTTTCTTGCTTTCCTGCCGGCTGGAAATCCTTCTCTGCGGCTCGTGTATTTAAGAACGCTGGAGAACCCTCAAACCCCTCCAATTATCGCTCTATCAGCCCCATACAGATCCCTAGCAAAGTGCTCAAGGCCACCATCAATGCTAAAGCGATTCAACATCTCACAGCCCACAGCATCTTCCCTGACAAACAGTATGGCCTCCGCTTCACTAGGTCCACCGCCGACATGCTAACGACCACCACAGATACACCAGGCTCCCAACAAGAACAGCGAAGCTTGAGCTATTGCATTAGACATCTTCAAAGCATTTGACAGAGTCCGGCATGCTGGCCCTCTACGCAAACTATATGACTATGGTATAACTGGACGATTGCTTGACTTAATCCAGCCACTCCTCTCAAATCTCGTAATACAGGTAGTACTGAACAGGCATATTTCCAGATGCTATGACACGAACTTGGGTGTCCCTCAAGGCTCCATCCCAGGTCCCACGCTCCTTCCGATCTTCATCAACAATCTCCCTGATATAATCAGATCCCAAGTAGGAACTTATGCTGACGACAACAATTTATTTCCGCCTCGATAAGAAATCTGCCGCGCTAACAAAGCGAACTTCGCTGCCGATCTTGAAAATGACCTCCAATCCGTCGTGGACTGAGGAAAAATGTTGTAAATTTCAATGTTTCCAAAACGAAGACACTGTAATTTAACCACCATAGACAACCGCTTCCACCCCCACAATCAGAATGAATCAGACTAGTCTCCCTGAAAGCAAAACACACTGCCCCCCAGGTCTAAATCTATCAGTCAAACTCAAGTGAAATAACTACATCGAATTCATAGCTATATATATATATATATAATTTGTGTATTTAGGCAGTAAATGTTCTTTTAAACATGTCTGATTAAATCATTCATTTCTCAAGGTACCTAAGTACTTTCAACCTCTTTCTGTGATCAGGGGTGTGAGTTATGGTAACAAAAATAACCACAAAACTGTGTTGCTAAAAATTACTGTAAATTTTTTCTGCTTCAAATATAACGGTTGACAAATTGTTAGCTTTCATTAAAAGGCACTTGGATACATAAAATATTTATACAATTCTTATATAATTCATGTACTAAAACAAAAAATTATAAGATCATATGAAAGGAAAAAATATATATAGTTCTTAAACACAGTAACTTGTCTGCCATTTTTAACCAAACTTGCATAAAAAAAGTATTATTGCCTATATATATATATATATATATATATATATATATATATATAGTATTGTAACTAAGTTGTAGAACTCGTAGGTTTTTTTTAACCTGTTGTTCATGCATTTACTTTTATAAAGAGTGCTCGATACAAATGTAGAGCGTTATATTGTAATAGTTGTTACAATGGTCTACAAATTCATAGCACCACCACACAAAATCCTTCGCGCCTCGAAGCCAGCCATGCATCTAGGCTGCCTCCTCCCCAGGTGATCCCCTTGATATGAAAGCCATCCAGCTGAAAAGACCATCCACCTGTGTTGGATTTTTTTTTTTTTCCTTTTTATCCAATTTATTTTTTTCATAACTTTACTCTAACTGGACAACACCAAGTCATCGATTTCATTCAGACCAAGCCAGTCTTGTGATCAGTTAACACAACTTGGGGGCAAGATAAGACTTGGGCCATAGTGATCAACTGCACAATCAGCTGATGGGATCAAGCTTGAATATGGAGCGGCCAGAGTGGTTGTCATACAAATAGCAAGGTTTACATAAGTTTTCATAAGTTCCAAGTAAGTTTAGTAATTGCACACACACACACAAAAGAAAGGGAAAGAAAAAAAGTTCTTGGTTCTGTATACTTTACAAAATCTGACCAAATGATCAGAATTGGTTTGTCTCTGGGCATTCACCTCAATGTCCATTTATGGATTCCTTCTTGACGGCATGCAATGTACTGGGTTTAACGACTACCTTGAAAAAGACCTTTTTAATGCACCATGTTCCAGATAAAGCCTAGTCTGTGCCAAGCATTTATCTGTATGGCAAAAGATTACAGGTTGTTGATAAGTTTGTATTTGGGTAGTAATGTAAATATGACAAATAGTCATGATAATTAAATCTCCCTCTGAATCGAGAAGTCCAGTCATGTTTTCATAAGACTGGATTGAAATTTATGTTCTTAACATGAAACTGAGATGAAGTTGAAAGTTTAGTATGTTTTGGCTTTCTTGTTGTATACATGTGAAATCTGGGTCACTTACTAGAGTTTAAAAAAAAAAAAAATCTGGTATAATTTTAGCAACAATGTCACTGACATACAATGGATATCTAGTAAATGTATATAAGTGACATTGATAGCCTTGAACACAGTCTACGTATAGAGACTCTTGGGTCTTTAGTGTCTATTGTGATGGAGTGATCATGTGGTCAGGATGAAAAACAATAGGTTCTCTAAACATTTTTATATGATAATTTGGCTGAAGAAAAAAGACTAACTGAAATAAAGATATAAAGATTACATCTTGAATACATTGAAAAAAAAAATCAATATCATACAAAATGATTGGAAAAACTTCACTTTAGATCATTTTTTCTGGAGAAAAGCATTACACAATGTTAAGAGACTAAACTATCATTTTGTATATGAAAATCTTGATAGATGTTTATAAAGTTATTTTTTCTGAAAATGTGGCCACAGAATTTGATCTAAGGCAGGCATAAAAAAAAATTAAATCATCACACACATGCACATCTTTTATTACACATTATGCAACATCAATGTAACAACTACTGCAAAAGACACCTAACATTGCTACAGCTACACAAGAGAATCTAAGATCCTAACAATATTTAAAAGCCACATCTGCAATGCCCATATTTGAATATGGATCAAGTGATGACATTACTTGAAATTGAGTCACAGGCACCATTTTTATATATATATATACACACACACTCTCTCTCTCTCTCTCTCTCTTTCTCTCTCTCTTTCTCTCTCTCTCTCTTTCTCTCTCTCTCACACATTTATTTCCATTTAAAGATTACAAAGCAGCACTTAATCATATTTCTGGCAAAACAAAAACCTAACTTGGTTTAATATTTGTTAGTTGAGTCATCATTTACATGTTCATTCCATCGGTTTATTAAAGCACTTATATCTTATTTCAAACATCTTGATAAGATTCTACTCGGATTTTGTCTATGCACAAAATTTGTATGCAGGCTGAGTTTTTCATGGGGGTTGGGGATAAAAATGTTTTTTTATTATTTATATAAAAAATAGAAATTTTGATCTCAGCCTGTAGAAGTACACAGGGTCAGAAAAGAATATTATTCATTTCACTCTCAACATCTGAGGCAGAGCTAACAGCTGTTTATTGAGACTTGATATTGTGAGGAGTGGGATGTGGAAAACAGTGGCCTTTTAGGCTGCCTGACAGATAAACCAGCCAAGATCAGTTCATTGGGTGTTAAATATAAATCATGTACTAACTCACTTAACTAAAATGTATTTAAATAATGAAAGCAAATAAATGTTTGTTATTATCAAATTTATTTTTTAATTGCTACCAGCTATACTGATCAAATATAAGCCATGTTCTGTTTTTCTTAAATATTAGAATTTCATAAATTTGTAATGCAGACAACAAAAGAACTTGGCCAAACAGGGAACATGGATGAAGCCCTATTGATATTTGATATAACAATTATTTTTTTCTATTTTCAGTAATGGTGGTGAAAAGGTCTTATAGACCACTAAGTATTAATTATTATATTCAATAAGTTGATTTATAACTTTATAAACCTTTCATATATTTGAAACATTTTGTGAGATTTTTTGTTCATTAAATATTTTACAATAATATAATTAGTTTTGGGGGTCAAACTTCTTGGAATTGATCCTTTACTCTGTCAGGGAAAACATATAAGTGGTAGGTATCACCAGACCATCATCCAGTGACTGTTCACATTCAGAAACAAATAGTTCTTGAGATATGTAATGTCAGAAAACTAAATCAATGTAATCAGTTACAAAATGTAAAGCAAAAAATGAACAGGTTAAATGTTAATATTTTAGATGTATGCAAAACTAGATAAGCAAACAATTGAGATTTTGTCAGTGACAAAACACAGGATCATGTATGCAGGCAGAGATGATGAGGGGCGTAGGATTGATATTAGACCAAAACAAGAAGAAATGTGTTTAAAGATACTATCTGAAAGGATTCTTGTTCTTGAGCTGAAAGGAAAGCCTTTTAACATATCCATCATAGTTGTATATGCACTGATAGCACAAAGTACAGAAGAAGACATTGTATGTTAGACAATACTCAATGTAGATCACAAGAAATTAAAATCATTATGGGAGACTTTAATGTCAAAGTAGGCAAGGAGAGAGATGGTGAAATAGTTGACAAATTTTGACTAGGAACTCATAATGAACTCAAAGAAAAAGCTCAATCAGATAGAAGCCAACACTTAGATTCAAGAACATATGTGGACATGGAAAAACCCAAGAGGAGAAATGTAAAACCAAATTTACTATATAACAATAAGAGATTCAGGAATGCAGTTTTACACTGCAAAATGTACCCAAGTGCTGACTAAAGGAGTGACTATCTTCCAGTTAAATGCAATCTTAAAATAAAATTACGAAATTGAAGAGGGCCAAGGTAGCACCCAAATTGCACTACAACAGTTTTCCGAATGTGAAAGAGAAATATACAGACAAAATAAAAATGAAAAGTCTAAGTGGGACACATTATAAAAAGCTTTAACATCAGTAATCAAAATCATCCCAGAGAAAAAGGAAAGGCTGACCAATTAATTTTTTAACATGATGAAAAAAAGATAAAAAATGCAATACTCGAGTATGGCACAGAATATAGGACTCTGCACAAAGAAATCAAAAACACATGCAAGCAAGCTGTAGAGAATGGCAACACAAAATTATACAGAAATAGAAAAAAAATGAGTATCACAGATAAAACAGCTGTGCTTAAAAAAATAAGATATGCTCATTAGATGCATAAAATCCAAAGACAGGACACTGATATTAGGGAAATAAAAAAATACAACATAGGTGGAATGAATACATTGGAGAACTCTTCCACAGTGAAAGAACAATTAGCATTCTACAGATATATCAAAGGACCAGAAATATTGAAATCTGAAATGCAATCAGTAATGGTCAAATTGAGCAGAAACAAAGCAGCAGAATCAGACAGAATTGTAATAGAGATGCTGGCAGCCTTAGATGATTTCAGCAGAGACAAGATTAGCAACATAATAAAGGAAATATACAACAGTGGTAATATACTGGAAAACCCATTCATTTTCGTAGCACTGCTAAGAAGTCGGGTGTAAACAAATGTGAACACCATTAGATGATCAACCTCATGAGCTATATAATAAAACATACCATCCAAATTCTAATGAATAGAGCTCAAAACAAAATTATACACTAGAACAGAGTGCAATATTTATGCTCAGAATGATATCGGAAAGAGCTCTACAAATGTAAAATAATATATACCTAGTTTTTATAGATCAATGTTTATAAAAACATTTGATAAAGTCCATCACAAATGACTATTGGAACTGCTAAGTAACTGTGACATTTGGGAAGGTTTAGAATAATCTGGAACTTATACTGGTACCAAACTGTCTGCATACAGATAAAAAATTAAATTGGTAAATATAAAAAAAAATAGAAAGTGGGTGTAAGATAAGGATGTCTTCTTGCTGGATTTATTCGGTAAATTTTCGTTTTAAGTCCCATCACTTTTCCCTTTCAAATTTATCCAAAATAGCATTATCTCTGTGCAAATGTATATGCTGAACTCAAATCAAGTGTTAGTTATTGAAGAAACTTAACTTTTTTTTTTATCTAAATGTCCATAAACAAACTATATCTTGCACTTTTTCTCTCCCGTAACTCTCACAGTCATGTAATTAAAATGACTGACTGCGCATGTGATCGAATTTTGGTAGATTTTTTTGTCGATTTTTTTTTTTTTTTTTTTTTTTTTTTTTTTCTTTCTTCATTTACTGATACTTCCAGCGATGTACTTCTGGGAATTAAAGTAATGCGCTATTGTATTTCTACGCTTATTGCTCTCAAAACAGGAAGTACATCGCCGGAAGTTTCAGTAAAGGATGAAATTCGACCAAAATTGCTTACGTAGAATGTCATTCTGCAGTTAATTACATGACTTCGTGAGAGTTATGGGAGAGAAAAAGTGCAAGATAGTTTTCTTTTGTTTTTTGTTTTTTTTATGGAATTTCAAAGCAAAAATGGTAAGTTTCTTCAATAACTAATTGTTGGTTTGAGTTCAGCATATACATTTGCACAGAAATGATGCTATTTTGGATAAATTTGAAGGGGGGAAAGCCATCGGTACCTAAAACGAAAATTTACCATTCAATCTTAGTGAGGTGATTCCAAGATAATTAGAAGTCCTACCAGGATTCATTATTGGTGGCCACAATCTTAACAACATAAGACATGCAGCTGGTAGTATTGAAAACAGAAAGGAAATTACAAGAACTCCGACAGAAGGTATTGAATGAAAGCAAGAAGAAATGCATGATCATCATCAAAAGAAACAGCTTAACAAGCAAATTACAAACTGAAAATATCAGAATGAAACAAGTACAACAGTTTATATATATCTTGGAAGTGTTTTAACAGAACAGAAAGTGTAACATTAATATCCAAAGATGTATTGAGATAGCTAGCAAATTATAAGAAACAGAAAGATTTTATTAGCGACAAGTAAGAGTACTAAACTGTTTCATAATATCACTCCCCCTATATGGTAGTAAATACTGGACAATTTGACATCTGTGAAGGGACTTGAAGCAACAGGGATGTGGTTTTCTAGAAGGATAACAAGAATACCATGGACCAAACATGTGAGCAACAGTGAAGTTTTAGAGAAAATGGAAACAAAGAGGACACTTGTTTAACCTCAGAAATAAATAGTTGACATTTCTAGGGCATATAATGAAGAGAGCTTGGAAAATTTGATACTCATAGAACAGACGGAAGAGAAGAGGTACAGAGGAAAATCACACAAGCTCTACTTAACAAGCTTCAGTAAATGGATAGGCGAACAAGTTTTAAGAAAAATGACACAATTTATTAATGACTACAAAGTTCAAGATAAAACTTGTCATAACCAAGTTAGATATACTTAATTGTTCTAAATTTACACATCAATTATGGATATGTTGAATTGCAATAATACTCTATTGTCCCCCCCTCCCTCACTAGAAATAAACTTTGTTTACTCATTAAAAGCCCATTGTGGGATTGTTACTGGAGATAAGAAATGAGTTGTTTTGTATTAACAAGTGTGAAGAGAAAAATAAAAACTTGGTCACCCAGTGTCAAACTAATTCCAGCCATGAACTTGGCAGAAGGCATCGGGTCAAAAATAAGATATTATCTGCAAGAAACATCTGAAATATTACTTTCAGTCTTTATATTGCATTTCTATGGTGTGAAATCAACTTCCAGCACTGTCAAGACTTTATAAGATATTTTCATGATACTTAAAAATGAAAATACACATACATACATACACACACACACACACACTGCGATGAGTAAATTGTCGCCATTTTATATTTTTTAATTTCACGTGTGTGTTGTTTCTGATATTGACTGCACAGTACAATAGGGTCAGTTAGATACCATCTTTGAGAAAAAGAGCACCATAATGACACAATTCACACCACCAGAAATTTGGAAATGGCAGGCTGTACTGCTTGGAATTCATGCTGGAAGCTCTAATACAAACATTTCAGAGCATTTGGGTGGCAATCTAAGGACAGTGCAGAGGATTCTGAAAGAGCTGGAGGAGTCTAATGGTGATTACAAATGTGTTTGGAGTGATCACTAGTGATAACATTATGCTTCTATTCATCTTTTCTCAGACTCTGCACCATTCCACACAAGTAGTAGAATCCAGTTATGACTGTCAGACAATCCACCTAACTCCCCAGACTGCAATCCCCTTGATTATTTTGTGTGAAGGGCAGTTGAGTGACAGACTGACAAAATTCCTTATACCACTAAAGATGAACTGAAGGCAAGGATTATGGCAGCATTCACCAACTTAAACAAAAAGACCATCTAGAAGAGATGTGGAAGATTCTGAATACATCTGTAAGCCAATGACGATATTATTGAATAAATTTACTTTTGTATTTCAAGATATTTGTTTAGTTTTGGTAAATATGTTAAAATGAGATGTCAGTGTCATCTTAAATTTTTGCGTAATTTAGACGTCAGTTTATCCATCGCATCCTTTATATAATAATTTTGTACTTCAAATTCTTATTCATTTATGTAATTTTATATAAAGCATTAAAAACATTTAACTTGTGTAAATGACCTGTGAAAAACAAATAACCTAAAGTAATTCTAAATATAATTATCATTAGTGTTAGTTATTACAAAATATCTTGCATATTATTTGTATTAGTTTTTTTATTTCTTTTTTTTTTTTTTTTTTTTTTTTAAGTAATATTGAATTGCTACTGAAAATTCAAAGTTAAATATTAGACCATGATACTTAGACTGAGTTTAATTTCTTCTATTTGTGTGTGTGTGTATATATATATATATATATATATATATATACACACACACACACACATATATATATATATACAAGAGACAAGATGTTTGTGTGTGGGTCTGTCTATATGTCCTTTATACAAATCCACAATTTTTATCTGATTCTCACTAAACTTCCCACAAATATTCTTTAGGCTTCCAGTCAGGTCATGGGCTATTTATTTTTTCCGATTCCCCCCGATATCGGAAATCGATACCCCAATATTCGATCAGGTCTGATCAAGATCAGGATTTCAGCCCTTTTACCATGGTTCTTGCTGCAGAATTTGCTCTAACTTGGTAAAATTATAGTTTTTAGTCTCAAACGTTTGTATACCTTCTCAGACGACTCATTTCCCTGATATCCGAAATCGATACCCCCATATTCTATCAAATCTGATCAAAAACTGATATTCAGCCATCAATATGGCTCATTTTCTCCTATTTTACTCTTGATGGGTATGATAAGTTTTCACTGAGGTTAGTTTATCCTTGGATGACTTATTTGACTCCGATATTGGAAATCGATACCCCGATATCCCATTGGGTCTGATCAAAATCAGGTTTTCAGCTCTTTTCTTTTGGTTTCTGCTTTGGGTTTTGCTCAAAGTAGGTATAATTGTATTTCTTAGTCTCAGCCATGGTACCATTTACTCAGAGGACTTAATTAGCCTTCAAAATTCAGTTTATGACAAAAAAAACTTATTTGATACCGATACCAGGAAATCAAAATTTGACTTACATCCATTCATTTTTCTTTCAGTCTACGGTTTCACTTTAACTGGAAATAACTATTGCTTTTTAGTCTTTCGTGCCAACATCCAAAGAGTCTGAACTTCAGGACCATGGATTAGTTTTAAAGCTTTCATTATACCCAAGCAACGCTGGGCTGTACTGCTAGTTCTGTGCTAAAATTAGCTTGTCATAGAAGACCAAGTAAAAAAAATGAAACCAATCTACTTGGCCTCTCTGGAGACACTAACTCTGAAGCAGCACTTACCATTTTGAACAAAATGGGAGAGGTTTTATTGCTTGAATGCCTTTACAGCACTATCTTCCAGGACTAGACAAATTCTTACCTTGACTCACATTGTGTGTTTGAAGAGAGAACCTTGCACATTAAATTTGGCTTGTATCATATTTTTTCTTGGAGAAATAAATTATAATATTTGTTTTATTAGGCTGTGTTCTTTCTAGTTTATGGTGATACTTCACACCTGAAGAGTCTGTTAGTTTTCTATGCTCCATTGCATGCTATATAGATTTTGTAAAGATATCAATTCAACAGTGACAAAGTGCAGTGATTGCATAAATACCAGTAATGCTTTAGCAAAGTTAAAAAGAGATTACTGTAATCTTTCTCATAAGCATCCCTTTGTAAGAACGATCCCTTAATATAATGTTCTTTTGAAGGCATCTATTGGAGAAGGACTTGTGAAAGCATCAGGTATTTAGTAAAAAGGCACAGTGCATTATGTTTAACTATACGTAAACATCTCAAGTAAATTGGATAGAAATGTGGATTAACCAAAAATTAACTTAAAAAAGAACAAAATTGAGTGTAATATTCAATCATTTTCAACTGTGCTGGCTAAGAATTAAAACCTCTTCATGAGAGATGAGGAATGAGTTTTGTGCATTAAGTGTGAAGAGAGAAGGGGGGAAAAACCCAAAACTTTGTCACCTGGTTTTAAACTAATTCTAACAAACTCTGCAGAAGGCACCTAGTGGAACATGAGACTTCCATTATGAGTTGCTTCTCTGGTGAAAATGCTCGCTACAGGCCTTTGTCAACAATGCAAGCATGTCACTGGTGCATTCTACCAGAAACATGCAGCTCTGAGGAATAGAAAGGATTTCATACACTTGTATAACAGTATAGTCTTATTTAGCACAACAAACCTAGCGGAAAAAGTTAACTGTGGTTTGATTTCACCTGCCTTACATACCAGAACTTATTTCATGGGATTCTTATTCCTCTCTGTCTCTAACTCCCCGACCCCAGCTAAGGATTTTTTTTTGTGTGTGCCAGGAAACTAAAAGAAAGAAAACACTTTCATGTATGCATTTCCTCAAAATACCCTAAAATTTTTAAAAAATGTTCTTTATATCAGACTAAGGTAATTGTTAATGAATAATAGTGATTGTCAAATATTAATAAAATTTAACTTAATTATATTTACATCAACTTTTATCTTAGAAAATATGTTATTATATTGCAAACATATTACTAAGTTATAAATAACAGATGATTCTGATCTGCTTTTGAAGTTCCTTTCACTCAGTAATCTGATTTTATATTTTATCTGTACATTGGATGCTTCAAAAAATTCAAATATCGTGAAGGACAAGCATTTACTCTAAAAATTCTCTTGCCTTTTTAAAAAGATTTTGCTGTCTGTTAAAATATAGTAGCTGCTGTAAAACATCTGCTGTTAGTTTTTTTTTTTTTTTTCTTAATTCTATATTCATTTTATTTTAACCATTTATTTATTTTCTAGATAATATTCTATATCAATTTTTGTTTGCTTCAGGATACCAGTCTATCTCTACACTCTTAGGACTCTAATTTCAATAATTTATCAAAAATGTTAAATGATAAAGTTATTAGAAAACCAAGCACTTTTTCTATCATTTTTCCCATCTATTCTTTTTATAGTCCAAATTACATTGATTCTGCAGGACTTTTTAATCCATGATAGCTTTGGTTTTCTGTTCCTTAAGGTTGATGCTTCTACCTTTTTTTTAGGTTATCATTATTGATTATATATCATTTAGACATTCAAAATTATACTTGCATAAGGTAAGACTACTTTTATGCATGATTAAATTGAGAATGAGCAAATCAGTCATTCTCTTCATCATTATTTTGCTTTATAACTGGTTTGTTTTTCTGAAAGATAAATTATAAATCTTTAACCAAACATTTTTGTTTTTTGAAATACATAGTTTTTTCTTTTTAAATTAGATTTTGAATAGTAGAAAATAATGCTGAAATCTACACTATTTACATTACTTGGACTATTGTCCTCATCTTTTTGGCTGCTGTATGCTCCGGCCGTCTTCAGGTGCTAGGAATTTTGAATCAAACCTTTTATTATGCTCACTGGGGTATATCATTTTCATTTCTTGTGTGATGCTACTTCTGATAGCCATTTACTTATCTCCCTTTAACTTAATTCTTCTTAGTTATTTGTTCACCACTGCTGTAGCCTGGTATTGAACTCCTAATTCTTTGGGTCAAGTCACTGGAACTAATCAACGTCTATATCCACTGGGATATGTATTTGAGGACAAAATGCTGGAACGTACAATGCCCTGGAACTTCATAAATGTTCTGGGGTAGTTAACACCCCTATATTCATGGACAATATGGATTCATTTGGTTTATATAATGCCAGACATTTCTACCTTCAAGCAGAGGAGTACACTTGTAGTTTAACCGCTCACAGTGAACACAGGACTCTTTCACCTTATAATTGTGATCCCTTAAACAGGACCACAACAATAAACATAGCAGTAAAAATTCAGACAATAGTCTGAATAATATAAATAATGTAAATACTACCTCATCTCAGAAGTACGGGAATCATTTCTTGCAGTGTTCTGTATTTCCCATCTTATAACACATGCCCTTGTATAACATGAAACAATAATTTGGCAGGCAATATCCCCCAACCTGAAATATTCAGCTGATGATTTAGCCATTTAGGACAAAAGTTCATGTAAACGCATGTCCACAAATTCTTCACTTTAGAGTTATGTTTAAATAAAGTTTACAGTAAATAGCACTGTGTTGCTATATAGAATAGGTTATATTTGTCATTCATGTGCATTTGTAGCTAATCTACATTTAACATGTGTAGTTATGAGTTAACTGAAAAGTGTTCTGTTTAACAATGGCAGGATATTCATATCGAGAGCAGACAGATATGATTTTTACATATGGCCATGCGAATGGTAATGGACATGAGGCTGCACAGCTGTATCATATTACGCTGCTATACCGAAGGCAGCTGAGTCATCTAAACTTGTCCTTATTTTGATGTAAAGAACTCACTCCCAAAGTTTATAAAAGTATATTTGATGCTCTCTTTTTATATATATATATATATATATATATATATATCTTACACACACACACACAGGTATTAAGATTAGCTACCTGTTCAATTTAACAAAATCTTATTAAATGACCCAGCATCAGAATTTGGTGTTATTTGTCTTGAACAAGACAAGAACTTATCAGCATCCTTATATAAGATTTTAATTTGTATTTTGGAGGTTGTCAGGGACTTTTCTTTTTATTTTGGAGGTTGTCAGGGACTTTTCTTTTTATTTTGGAGGTTGTCAGGGACTTTTCTTTTTATTTTGGAGGTTGTCAGGGACTTTTCTTTTTATTTTGGAGGTTGTCAGGGACTTTTCTTTTTATTTTGGAGGTTGTCAGGGACTTTTCTTTTTATTTTGGAGGTTGTCAGGGACTTTTCTTTTTATTTTGGAGGTTGTCAGGGACTTTTCTTTTTATTTTGGAGGTTGTCAGGGACTTTTCTTTTTATTTTGGAGGTTGTCAGGGACTTTTCTTTTTATTTTGGAGGTTGTCAGGGACTTTTCTTTTTATTTTGGAGGTTGTCAGGGACTTTTCTTTTTATTTTGGAGGTTGTCAGGGACTTTTCTTTTTATTTTGGAGGTTGTCAGGGACTTTTCTTTTTATTTTGGAGGTTGTCAGGGACTTTTCTTTTTATTTTGGAGGTTGTCAGGGACTTTTCTTTTTATTTTGGAGGTTGTCAGGGACTTTTCTTTTTATTTTGGAGGTTGTCAGGGACTTTTCTTTTTATTTTGGAGGTTGTCAGGGACTTTTCTTTTTATTTTGGAGGTTGTCAGGGACTTTTCTTTTTATTTTGGAGGTTGTCAGGGACTTTTCTTTTTATTTTGGAGGTTGTCAGGGACTCTTCTTTTTATTTTGGAGGTTGTCAGGGACTCTTCTTTTTATTTTGGAGGTTGTCAGGGACTCTTCTTTTTATTTTGGAGGTTGTCAGGGACTCTTCTTTTTATTTTGGAGGTTGTCAGGGACTCTTCTTTTTATTTTGGAGGTTGTCAGGGACTCTTCTTTTTATTTTGGAGGTTGTCAGGGACTCTTCTTTTTATTTTGGAGGTTGTCAGGGACTCTTCTTTTTATTTTGGAGGTTGTCAGGGACTCTTCTTTTTATTTTGGAGGTTGTCAGGGACTCTTCTTTTTATTTTGGAGGTTGTCAGGGACTCTTCTTTTTATTTTGGAGGTTGTCAGGGACTCTTCTTTTTATTTTGGAGGTTGTCAGGGACTTTTCTTTTTTTCACTGTATGAAAAGTAACTTTTAGCAATGGAATACGAACAGAGTGAGTGGTTTGCTGCTATATAATTGGCATGGTGGGTTCTATCTGTGAAAGTCAAACCTGGTGAAACCAGGTGATGTGGTTTGTCAGAACACTTTCCATGGTAGTAGCAATAGAGCAATAAAAAAAAACTCACTACATCCAACTTCAGAGAGAAAGGTTGGAGAATGGAAAATCTTCCTCGACAAGGATTCAGATGTATTTTGAACTTCATCAAGACTGGAAAGTGAGGTCTGGACAGCTTCTTCTCTAAAATAGCATTGTGTCAAACTGTTTTTTGGGGTGTTAATTTAATGCTGGCAACTCAGCCATCAGATTATTAGATACAGGATGTTTTTGTTTTTTTTCTTTGCTTCATTAGTGTCTTTTGTGATTTCTAAATTTCTCCTGTATCATTTTCTTAAGTTTTCTTGATTGACCTTTGTTATTAACTTTTTCTTCTCAAAAAAAAAAAAAAAAAAAGCTATATTCAGCTATTATTATAGTCAAGACTTTTTTAATAATTGCTCTATATTTAAGATATATTCGAAATATAAAAATTTTTCAAAAATATTTGAATTGTCAAAATGATCAAATACTTATCAATGTATTTTTTTTTTTTGTTGTTTTTAATTTACCAGGCAATTTATAAAAATGAGTTCTGTATGTATTGATATCATTTTTTAATTAAGTGAGCAGCACATCTTTTATAGTTGAACCAACATTTCATCCTCGACAAAAGAGAATACAAAATTTTTTAATAAGTTGTAAATCATAAAATAACTGAATGTTAGACTGCACTCGGCACAAATGTCTAATTCACAGACATTGATTTTTCTGAAAAGTTAAGATATTTTCTAGTTTTCTCACATCTGTGAATATCTTTCTGATATTACAAGCACATTTTAATTTTCTCATAACACTAACATGTGTTAACATTTTCTGTAAAAATAAATGTTTTTTGCAGTGGAGTATTCAGAACTACTTAAAATATAAATAATTACATGCAAAAACATTAATAATTCAACCCATAAGTTAAAGTGAACTTTAATACGGTGTTTTTATTGATAAAAAGATAGTTTAGTAAATATAAGAAATCAATTGCATCTGCTTGAAACTAATTAACACGTTTTTTACAATTTATTTATCAGTTGCAATTCAAACATATAATAATCACTGCCAAATAAGTAATGTTTCTTGGGGATTAACATGTTGGTATTTAATGGTATAAAAATAAATTTGCATAAATTTGGAACTTAGAAATTTAATAATTTATAATTGCAATTAAGAAATGGGTTGTGGATGTTTGTTTATATATATATATATTTGGAAGACTTCAACATGCTATTATTTATCAAACCATATTTGTATAAGATTTGAATAAGACTCCAGAATGTCTTTTTATTATTTTTATTTTTTTTTATTTTTTTTTATTTTTTTACTTAAAATTATGATTTCTTTTGTTAATGCTTTCATTATTTTTAATTATATATATTGACTCTAGATTAAGTGATTTTTATTTTTATCTCTTTAAGGATCAGCTTAAACTGATGATTATAACTGAGGAATCATGAATTTTATAAATTTATCGTGTTTCATATTCTTTGAGATTTTTTTTCTTTCATTTTAAGTGACATTAAAAAAAATATTTTTACATCTTCCACATTTTTTTTCAGTTCTTTCTCATTCATTTATCCACATTCTTCCCCATTTTATCTGGCCTTGTCATTTCTTTCCCTTTTATACGGATCCTGTTTTTTGGCACGTACACAATTTAACCATATACTCATAAAATGCAAATCTTATTTTTCCACCAACATATAAACATGCATGAAAAATATTTTCTAAAGATATTACCTCTCTCTCTCTCTCTCTCTCTCTATATATATATATATATATATATATATATATATATATGATTCCAAAAATGTGACATTTGCTTAAATTTTTAGAAATGTATTGGAAAAGAACTTTTCAGCACTCCCCTTGTGTGAGGTGTGCACATGTGTTTGTGTGTGTGTATATACACATATGTCCAGTAGTGCACATATTGTATAAAGACATATTTCATCTTCCCTCTTCTTGAATTCTATAAAATATGTTAATCTGAATTTTTTTTTATTCTATACAAATAAAAAGTGATTAAAACTGATGACCAAGGTTAGGTCATGAGTCATAAACCGCTTTCTAGCATCCTTCACATAGCATTTCTATTGTACTTATCCATTCTTCACCTAATTTCTTTCTCCAAGCTTTCTTTCAATCATTCTTTCATCTTGAATTTTTTCTTTCTTTTCATCTCTCCCTACTTTCTCTCCTCTTCATTCTACTCTTTCTCTCACCTAATACTGATTATATTTCAGCTCAATCCTTTACTTACTTTTTCAATACATTTTCAGGCATTTTCTCAATATATTCATTTTCTTTTCTCCTGATGATCTTATATATGCCTGTGTGTATATAGTGTGATGGGTAAATTGCCATTTTATACTTTTAATTTCATGCATGCACATTATTTTCATTTTATTGCCTGCACAGTATATCAGGGTCAGTTAGACACCATCGGGGGAGGGGGGGAACAAGCATCATGATGCAATTTACTCTATCAGAAATTTGGAAACAGCATGCTGTACTGCTTGGCATTCATGCTGGGAGCTCTAATACAAACATTTCAGAGTGTTTGGGTATCAATCTAAGGACAGTGCAGAGGATTAAAAAAAGAGTTTGAAGAGTCTAATAGTGATTATGAAGGTAGGGCAGCTTGGAAAACTCCCTCTGATTGTCCTGATAAGAAAAAACTCCCAAATTTGTTGGTGAGGGTTTCAAACTCAATATTAAGGTCTACATCAAGTGCCTTGAAAAGGTACTTCTATCCTGGGTCAAGAGGGTGACTACTGGAAGACCTTATGTCTGGCAACAACACTCTGCCCATACCACACAATCAGGAAAACCCAGTCATGGCTGTCAGACAATTTCTGCAACCACATCACCCCCTTACATCTGCCAACCTAACTCCCTAGACTGCAACCCATTTATTATTATGCGTGGGGCACAGTTGAGTGACAGATCAACAAAACTCCTTGTACCACCAAAAATGAACTGAAGGCAAGTATAATGGCAACATTTACCAACTTACTGTTGTTATATCTGGTCAGGTACCCCTGCTGCTCATCTCAGGGTTCTCAGCAGGCTTCAAAGAAAAATCTGTAATGTGATATGTCCAGACCTGGCAGCTTGACTTCAGCCATTTTCTCACTAGCAGGATGTGGCCTCCCTCTGTCTCTTCTACAAATATTTTCATTGCTTCTGGTCTGACAAACTTAGGTCACTGATGCTCTCTCCATAAGAATTTACTTGAACAACCAGACAGGCAACAAGGTCCCACCCATTTACAGTTAATCTACCAAATGCAGTTGACAATTCTACTCCAGCAGCTTCTTTTCTTGCACTTCCTGCCTGTAGAATTCTCTTCTGTTTACTTGCTTTCCTGACAGCTACAACCTCCAGGAATTTCAATGCAATATCAAATCCCATCTCTCATCCACAACTCCAGTTTTTCTTTTCCTTTCTCACTCTACCTCTACAACTGTTACCACACCTGTATTCCCATCCTTCTCTTGCCCTTTCTCTGATATCCCCTGTAACTGGCCTGTCATTCTCTTCACTCTCCTCCTGCTTAAATTTTTACTTTCTTATGTAGCCCTCTGCACATCAGATACCACTTTGCTTAGTGTGAAACGAAATAAAAAAAAAAATGCAGAAGATTCCAAAGTCATGATTGAAGCCAGTGATGATTTTATTTAATAATTTACTTCAGTATTTCAAAATATATTTACAAAAATTACACAAAAATATGTTAAAATGTGATATTAGTCTTATTTGAATTTGGGGGTAATTTAGACGACAATTTATTCATCGAACTTTGTGTGTATGTGTTAGCAAGTGAACAGGTAAATAAAGTAATTAAAAAATCTCAGCTTTTCATTGCATTAAGAATATTTAAAAATTTATTTCTTTACCCTTTTTCCTTAACCATTATACATTTTTGATTAGGATTTCTTTCATCTTAATTTTAGTTTCTTTACATTGAACCTATTATTGTTCATACACACGTCATAAAACTCTCATAGCAAAACATTTACTTTTTTTTTTTTTTTTTTTTAAATCATATCACCTCGAGCAAGGCGGTAAAGCCACTGATGTGCATGGGGCTACATAAGAGTAAAAAGATTGGGAAAGAGAAAGCCGGAAACCACATCCTAAACAGGAAACAACTGATGAGCCTCTTCACCTGTTCAATAGACGTGGGTGGAGTGTGAACTGGGCGATAGTTTAGTCTATCTACTCCAATTGAAAAAAAAAAAAAGTGAGTTGCAACTGAAGCAAATAGTTTTAATCCCAGAGAGCGTGGTCATTATTTCTGATTCGATTTGTTTAATAATAGTAGTTGTAATGATTTCAACTGAAATGGAAGAAATACTAGTGTACAACACCTGTTACAGGAAAGAAGTCCTGTCCAATATTAGGTGTTGTACTAATAATATCTTCATATGATAAAAAATGGCTTCATCTCATTAGAAAATAATATTTCCACTGTTCTGCTTTTTTTAAATAGTGAGTATTACCAGTTTACAGGATGAAAAAATTATAATTATTAACAGATTTTTATTTTTATAGTGAATTCTAAATTTCACTGTGAACATTAATGGTTTAATATCCTAATGTTTTCTTTCTTTGATTTAAAGCTTTACCTGTTATTATTATGTCTGTTAATAATAGACATGACTTATTTCCTGTAACAGGTGTTGTGCTTTGTACTTTCTACACCTGTACATTCTCAGGTATTATTAATCTTAATGGACACAATTTTATTTATATATTTTTTAAATTTATTGTTTTAGTAAGCTGACAAAATCTGAGTTTGTGTGTAAAATATACATAAACAGAAATATAGTATCTCTAAAATTAAAATACACAATGCAATACTATACAATTGATTCAATCATTATTTTTGGCTGGTTGACTTTAAAAGCTTTTATGTACTATAATTATGTACAATAATTTTAAGTCCTTCATTAAAGCGATAGCTTGATCTTAAAATCACTTAAGGCATTAGCTGAAGTAAACAGTGACTTCATAGGAAAGTATTACATCTATTATTATTGAAATTTGAGTTTCTTATTTGGAAAAGAAGGCTAAGAAATTGGGGATAAAACAAATTTCCCTTGCAATTACTATTTGTTTTTTTTTTTCTTTTTTTAATGCATTATTCATTTGTGTGTGCATAGATATAGACTGCACTGAGACAATTAGATTAGAATATCAAAAACAACTACAAGGAATTTTAGTATTAAAAAAATGTCTATATTTCTGAGATGTGGTTTTGTAACTAATTACACTATTCAGACTATTGTCCCCATCTTTATTGCTATATTCATGACTTTTCAGCTGTTATACATTCTAGCCTTGTAACTCAACTTTCCAAGTTTTTTGAGGGAACAAAAAGTTAGTTGAGTTACTAAAGAGAATTAACTGAAACTGAGATACTCAGAAAAGGCATGACATATGGAATTAGAACAATCTATCCCTATGGATTAAATAGAGGCCTTGGTTTAAAATTCCAGTGTTTATCCCCTGAAGAAGGCCAAGGTGTACAACAGCTGAAACCTTGGGAATACAGCAATGAAGATGAGGACAACAGTATGAATAAGAAAATATATGGTTATTGAGACAAGCTTAGTATAAACAATAAAATAGTTTACTTTAAGCAATTACAATTGATAAATTTGGGATTTCTTAAAATAAGTTAGGAAAATGTTTTTGTAAAGTCAGATATTGCCTTCTAACAATACTGTGTCAGACACTTTATTCTTCTCAACACTAAACGCCAAATACTCATATATATATCTCTCTCTCTCTCTCTATATATATATATATATATATATATATATATATCTAACCTAGAGAGCCAACAAAGCTACCAAGGTTTTTTTTTTTTTTTAATCATATCACTCGGGGCAAGGCCATTGGTGTGCAGGGGTAAAAGTGAAAAGATTGGAAAAGAGAAAGCCGGAAACCACATCCTAAACAAGGGGTGAGCCTCTGCACCTGTTCAATAGATGTGGGTGGAGTGTGAACCGGGCAATAGTTCAGTCTATCTACTCCAATTGAAAAAAAAAATAAGGAAAAGTGAAAAGATTGGAAAAGTTTCACCTAATTTAATCTTCAGGGAAAGTTGGCTAAAGAGGCTGAAAGAAGGCGATAAGATATAAGAAACTCAGAAACCCACGTGATCAACAGAAAACACCAAAAGGGGTGGGGGTAACAACATTTTATTAAAAAAAAAAATACCTAGTAAACACAACCTACAACTCACAAAGATAGTAATAAAACTTACGTTCTAATTTAACTGCCAATGCTTTCTATGCTTACCTTTATTTAAAATCTCAGACTTGAAATTTAATAAACTATATGTGGGTTCAAATGAAGCTATGGCTAACTTCTCTTCCCCACACAATCTACAAAATTTTTGTCCTGCTTTAGGTTGTTTTAGGTTACTTGTCTCATGGTTTTTTTCTTTGGGCTACGTACTTTGACTGATGTTCAAGTACTTAGCTTGTTCTTTCTTTTATTACCCATTTTTTTTTATTACCATTTTTTCCTTCCGCGTATGTACTCGGAGGGTTTTTCAAAACGAGTATAGCAATAAGTTTACGTTTATCTCTCTCTATCTATATATATATATATATATAATATATATATATATAGTTTTTACGTTGTGTCATATGATCCCAGCAGCATGATATCTCTGATTACTTTAAGATGAGGTTGACTGTGTTTGCTCTCTGCTAATCCATGTTCAAAACCAAGTGTCAGCAGTGACACTTTATTCCTATATGACAGTTTGGCATTTTATTTTTTTATGATTTTATTATTAACCTGTCTTGGATGGTTTATTGATTTTGCTTGTTAACAAGTGTTCTTACAATTGGGTTTTTGTGTTGAATTTATTTCATTTCAATTAAGTTGCTTTTTATCAGAATTATTTAATTCTCTGGTGAGACTGTCTTAACATGACAGCTGCTTTATTGATTAGGCTGCCACTACAATCATTCAAATAGTTATTTTTCCCCAACTTCAGATTATGTTGCTGACTTTATATTTCCACACTTTTAGTAGTAATATTACTCTTTGAATTTCTTGGTTTCAATATTGCTAGTATTTTTTAATCTTATTTTTATTTTATTTTTTTATTGCAATTTTACAGTCATTAGTAAGCTATTTGGTGAGATTTGAATAACTGCATCTACTGGCCTCTGTAGCCTCATCAGTAAGGTATTTGTTGCATGAAGATATTGCTCCCCAATAATAAGAGGTGCAAGTTAGTCTCAACAAAAATTAATTCATTATTTTCTATATTCTTTGTCATTCTGTAATCATTTGTAAACTATCTGAAAATTGATAAAAATTAATTGGAATTAAGATAAAACAAATGCTTATTGAAAAAATTGTCACGTTGTACAAGTTTAATAAACATTAATTACTGTCATGATTTTTAATATGGTTGTTAGCTTTTCCATTTATTAAAGTGATTAATCATAATTATTGCAGCTTATATTTTTTATTCATTTTCCATTCATATATATTTCTTTCATATTATTTTCTATTCCCTAGGGATATTGTTTCTTCAAAATTTTTCCTTTTGAGTTTTGACTTTTGCAAGCATTTACTATTCAATAAATAAGCCATTGTACATGGCACATTTTTTTCAGTCAAACAGATCATGACCATTGTTACCTACTAGTTATTAACTGATATCTTTATATTTCAAACGGTAAGAAGAATTGGTGAGTTATCAAGTGCATTCTGTTAATCATTCCTTCACAGACAAAACTAGAGATTTCCAATATGATCTTGATTGTGCTGTGAAGTTCTCTTTTGATATAGGTATTATAATGATAATTACAACTTTGGTGTGAAAATTTTGTTTGAGTTTTTGTTCATATACCATCTTAGATCAGTTCTTCAGAGATAGAATGAGTTATTTTGCATTCATTCCATTGCAGAAATTCTGAAAGTGAATTATGTGTTTTTAAGGGATAAAAAACAATGTTTGCTTTTGTATTTTGAACTTCCTACAAAAGTTACTTCATAGCACATAAGTGGACAGGAATATTGGAAAGAAGGAGAAAATATAAAAAATAAATATAAATATTAGTAATACTTGACCTTTTGTTTACTGATTAATCAAGTCATAAAACCATGTTATGACTTTTATTATAATGGTTCCTTTATCCTTCCCTTGTGTAGAGATTCTTTGTGGAAATGATCACATTTTCATAAAGGTAAACATTTTATTTATTGGGTTTATATCTATTTTCTTGAAATCATGTTTTATATAATAAATTATTTTTACATAGATTTCTTTTTTTCTGTTGCTTTGCTAACCGGTGGGGGTGGGTCTGTTTATTTTTTTTTTATTTATTTTTTTTTTTGTCAGGGTGGGGGTTACTTAATATATATAAGTAGGCATTTGAAGTAATGAATTGTTTTGTATGTTTTGTCATGACACTCATCATCTTTTATAAAAATACTTGTTACTTTTCAGAGATCTTTCATTGCCTTTCACAAAAAATATAATCCTTGTAATTTTTTGTGGTACCATTTTATTAAAAAAAAAAAAGAAATTCACATGACATTTCATTTTAATGGTAAAAATTTAATAATAGATTACCATTCTTGAAAATCTACTTAAGATTTCTTGGAAATTTGAAGGCATAATCCATTGCCACTCAGTACCCATAATCTTGGATTAATCAACTCTCTTTCCTCCATTAAATGCTTCTCTACTTATATTCACAGGTGTTTTTCCTCACCTTATGCAGAATGTCAATGTTGAATTGACGTTTCTCTATATTGATTATTTACTATTTTATGAATTTATGCAAAATATTTTGTCATTTGACCAAAACACTTTAAAACTACAATACTTTCCTGAAAAACTTTTTGAAATTAATGATAAAGAAAATTTTTTATATTAAAAAAAACATTTCATTAAAAATATTCTTGGTATATACATCTGGTCTTCTAAATGAGTTGTAGACAGAAATATTCAGAAACAAAATTATAAATACTGTATATGATATTAATGGGAGAGGTTTTTACTTTTTTTTTATCAATTACTTTGTAGATGAAAGAAAAAAAGCAAGTCACATTAATTTTGAATTATTGTATTTGTAACACTTTTAATCCTCACTCCAAAACACTTAGTGTTTTCCTTCAAATTTTTTTTTTTATCAAAATACCCCACTCTTGAGCCTGTAGAATCTGTTTATATCACTTGTAAACTAATAAACAATTGGCAGCAATAAGTAAAAATAATCATTGCTTTTAAGTTTAATAGGTTATAAGTTTTCTGCTTATTATAGACTTGCACAAATTTGCAAATCAGTTCATCTCTTTTATAGGTTGATGTGAGTCTAGACCAATCCATATTATTGTTAGAATGGCAGCAGTAATTTGATTCATAGCTTTCTTTTCTTCTCATATTTGCTTTCTCACATTCATGTTTCCCTTAAAAAGTCAATGCTTCTTCACATCACTTATTTACCATTTTTCTTAGCCTCCTCAACATTTTTCTTTTTTGACATAACCTTTTTCTCCTTTTATATACATTTTATTAATACTACTTATTCACTTTTTATTCACACTTTTCATTGTATTCCTGTTTTATAGTAATTTTTTTAACTTGTCAGTACATAAAAAATGTGTAGAAAAATTATAACAAAACAAATCCTTGCAGAACAGAAAGGATAACATAATGTAAGTGATTAACAAATATGGTTTGTCAAGGGATAGAATCCACCACAACTTCAAGATTTAATATTTATTTCACCTTATGTTATTTAAAAAATAGTCATAAATTAAATGGGATTTTAACTGAATATTACATTGTGCCACAAAAATGTATAAAAATAGTGCTGTAAAATATTTCATATATTAATCTGGAGTGTTAAATAATCACCAAGTGCCTTTATTTCTGCTCATAGGCTCAGACTGAAAATTACTAAAATCACAATGGCAAAAAAATGTAGCTACTTCATCAGAAAAGCAGAGATATTGTTCAACCCCAAACGACCTTCCCAAGGATGAACACATACACACTCTTTTTGCTTAACTTTTTTCTTAGTTGTGAATTTTTTCTTGTCTAAGGTTTAGGTTTTTTTGTAGATAGTTTGTTAGTTGCACCGACAGTTTTTTTTGTGAGATTTTTGAGATATCAAAAAAATATCAATGCATCTAGATTGTACCTGTTAATTTTATTTTCATGTTTGTGGGAATGCATGTATATATTTTCAGTATACTTGTTTTGGATGCATGTATTTGTATTTTTAAATCTGTATATATATACCAGTTTAGATGTATTTATGCATATTTCAAGGTACTCATTTTGATAAATTTGTATGCATTTTGTAGAAATGTTTCTGCTCATGTGTATCTTATATAAAGTGGGTGTGTCTGTTCACTTGCATGTAAATATACATGTAAATATGTGCAGGTAAATGATTGACAAGATGGAAAAACTTGTCAGTGACCAGCAGCTTCAGAAAAATAACTGTTTTATTGATAGAATTACTTATATGTATATGTAAAGGTTGTGAGTGTGTATATATATATATATATATATATATAATCATTTCACCCCAAGCAAGGCAGAACTGCCTCTGGTGTGCAGAAGAGTTGAGTGATGAGAAAGAGGGACAAGTTATGGGGGTGTCAGAGAATGAGTAAGAGAAGGATGAGAATACAGGTGTGAAGAGGGCTGAATGAGGGTGGAGTTGAAAGGAAGAACAAGATACATCCTTTCCCTGACAACCCTTGTGAGTCAAGGAGATAAATGGAAATTGACTTTGCATTTAAATTCTTGGAGATTGTAGCTATGAGGGAAGCAAATATACAGAAGGGAATTCCACAAGTGGGAAGTGCAAACAAAGAAGCTGCTAGAGTAGAAGTTGTGGTTACATTTGATTGGTTTCACCATAAAAGATCGGGACCTAGCTACTAGTCTAGTAACTCAAATTCATGCAAAGGGGGCACCAGGGAGCTAACCTCATCAGAGCGGAAGCTGTGAAAGTATGTGTAGAATAGATAGAGGGAAGCTACATTATGTTGGTGAGAGTGACTAGAGTTGAGCTATCAGGTCGGGATCAATTACATTGCAGATTGTGTGTTGGATTTTGTCGAAAAGCCAGAGCTTAATAGCAGGGACACCCAACCAGATGTGACAGCAGTATTCAATGCATGGGTGGATGGTAGATTTATATATGTGCAAGATGGATTCAGATGAGAAAAACTTCCTGGCCCTTCACAGGTAATCAACCTTCCTAGCAGCAGATTTAGCTGTGATTTCATGTAGTCATTCCACTTGAGGTTGACTGATAGTTAGGCTAAGGAGTCACAGTGTTTTGCTTTTGGGGAGACTAGCCCGATGCCTTCTGATGGTGGGTAGGAGCGGTTGTCTATGGTGGTTAAAGGATAGCAGTTTCATGTTGGAAGCATTTAAATTTACAAGCCATTTCTTACTTCAGTCCAGGAGATATCTAGTGTGACAGCTCAAGCTTTGCCATTCTTATCGAGAGCCTGGTATATATACTTTATGATACTCTGTGATGGTCGTTAACATAGCAGTACACCTGGTGAAGCGGAAACCATACTGTTTATCAAAAAAGAGGCTTGGGCTGTGAGAAGTTGAACCACTTCAGCAGTGGTTATTATTAATAATAACCTCAAACAAAAAAATTGGTAGGAAGCTGATAGTGATAATTAAAGGGGTTTGAGGGTTCTCCAGCATTCTTAAATGCAGGAACCACAGAGAAGGACTTCCAGCAGGCAGGGAATCAGAGGTAGTAGTTATAGAGTTTGGAGAGGACAGAGGAGTTCAGGGGACAGATTTCTTCAGAACAATGATTGGGATTCTGTCACCACCACTTGCCTTATGGAGGTCAAGTTTTGAAATTGTTAAAGATCATCGAGGGAGTAATGTGAACGTCACTCAGTTGAGCCTCAGTTCTAGGTGGGAAGTTGGGTGCAGATACCCCAGATGAATCAAATGTTGAATTGGTAAGGAATCTGAGAAAAGCATTCAGCCTTGTCCACTGAAGATGTGAGGACCTTAAATTCATTGACTAAAGGGTGGATTGATGGCTTGCTGCTATTTAACACATTTTTACGGAGCCACCAGTAGTCTTTGGAGCCGAACTTGTGAGATGCTATACTTTCATTCTTTCAGCAAACAACAGCTTAGCATCATTTAGGATCCTCTTGCACTGATTACAAGCAGAGGCAAAAAGGCGCCTGTTATGGTCAGACGCATGGCTTCAATAAAGCTGGAAGAAGTAATTCCCGTGGGCAATAGCAGCTGAGCAAGAAGGGGAGAACTAAGGAGACAAATAGGGTTTTAAGTCGTAACTTTCTCGTTGGTATGTTAGCATCGATGCCAGCTTTGACCCATGAAGAAATATAACACTAGTACAGTTTACATTGGAAATATTAAAGATATTAAGTTTTAGGTTTCGATATCTGATGTATCTAGATTTTAACTTAATCACCTTTTTATCACTTCTGTCTTTTTGTTTTGTTTTTTATGTTACTCGTCTTAATTATCTCACTCTGTATTCAGTGATTTTGTAAGGAAATGCGGTATGTTATAATTCTGGATGCAAATTTACTATGGGGAATTATGAAATTACACTTTCAATATATTTTTTGCCTTAATAAATTTGATCATAACCCCAATAAGTTTGAAATGTGCACTGATTGTTATCCTCTACATAAATTTATATAGCTAGAATCACAATGTCTTTCTTCTTTTGATTATTCCATGATGAAAGAATAATTTCATTTTGGCTTCAGTGAATTGACTTTATCTTAAATTTGTTTGAATTGTAATCATAGTAGATTTGCAAGGGAAGATTAAAACAAATGTTAGTCTGCAGGAAACACATCTGGAACTGTTGTCTTTTAATTCTTATAACTTTTCCATCTCAGTTTCTTAAATAAATGAGACACTATATTCAGTTTGTTTAAATTGTTTCTGTGTGTATATCTTACAATAGATCCACAAAAGAAAATTATGAGTTAATTTTCTATTCTTTCTCTCAAATTCAGTATGTATGTCTAAACAGCAAAGAACTACATGTTAATAAATAGAACATCTAATATTAATCTTATCTAATTAAGCTTAATTAGGGGTTGCAAGGACTAATCTTGTTTCTCCCTATTCGAATCAGTTTCCAGACACCAGCAGTTATTAATCTGCAGTTTCTTTTGTCTTTTCCTGTTTCCTTCTTGATTGCTTTCTTGGAAATAAACAAGTTCCTTGTTGCAAGATTGATGTTATTCATAATTAGATTTTTGATTGAGTTTCCAGCATGTGTGCCTGTGTACACAAACAGTAATTAATATCAAGATTTAAGGAACATCATGAACATAATATAGTTCGTATTTACTGTATTTAAATTTTTTTATTTTATATTTTTAATTATGTACTTTTCCTAACATTTCTACTTGTAAGCATTTTGAAACTTTAAAATGTATTCTGCTTTTTTAAATTCAGCTAATCAATAATTATTTTTTAATTTGTCTTTAAGTTTTGCCTGTGCTTGTACAAACTTTGTCTTTTATCGAAATAATAGGTTTATGCATGCAAATAAAGCCAGTCGTAAATTCTAACTGCATGCTCAAAATATTGACACAATGTGTTAAGAATGTATCAAATGTCAACATAGGCTTAAAAATAAATGTACTTTGATTTTAATTGTATTACTTGAACTTTTGTTTATTTACCAGGAAACTCATATTGTGCACAAACACAGTAACAATTGCTTCATAATCAGTAAACTAACATGTACTTGTAAACATTTTATGCATGTCATTTCTGCATGTATAATATATATTAATCAAATTTTGGAAATGTGAAATACTGACCATTGAGGAAATGAAGGAGCAAGAACATTTGATCTTACAAGTATAACTAGGCACCTTTTCAAGTCTCATAGGGGCATCTCACTCCACCAATCAATCTGAGAAGAAAGCAACAGTAGAAACAATGTATCATTTATTTGTAGGTTGTACTCATCAGATTAACCAGTTTCAATAGCATGGTGCTGTTGTCTGCTAAACTATAGGTAATTTATGAGTTATTTGCCAGTTGTATTGACAACATATTGCAACAATAACAGCGATGCACAATACTGACCACTGCAGTTCAAAAATTAAAACAGAACTTTAGTCTTGGTTCTGCAAACAATTCTGCAAAATCAGGTTTCCAAATCTTTCATTTGATCATTGATCTGCAAACAAAAACTTATGAAGATTTCTTCATTGCCATATGCAGTAGAGTAGAGTGATCAAATCTGCTACATTTCATTATCTGCTTGCATTCTCCATCTTTCTGACTACCTCTGTCTGATTAATATCCTGTCAGTTCTGCTCAACTGCCTTGTATTATCTACTCTAGCTGGTGAATGCATTTACATAAAAAAAAATATGTTCCTTTCAAGTGTTAGATTACAAATTGGTTTGCATATAAGCAGAGTAACAAAGTTTTGATGACCTCCCCATATCACACTGGCCAAGATCTAATTCCTAAGCAAATATATAATCAAGACAAAAGAGTGAGCGGGATCTTAAAAAAAAAAATAATTAAAAATCCAATTTTGAATTTCAACCAAAATCAAATCATCTAGATTATCTCAATTGTCATTTTTCCAGTGACTGCTTCTTATTTCACTTAATCTTACCAGTTAAAACCATGTAAATTCACAATTTCAAACAAATAATTCCAGATACTAATTCATTTATTACAAATTTATGCACTTCACAGATTTAAGCTAAATGCTTTTTATTTCTCCAAAAGTCCACAAGAGAAAATAGTAGTTTTTGTATGCTAGTAAAATCTAAATTACCTAGTTTT
The DNA here is from genome assembly GCA_037127315.1 of Ascarosepion bandense. Taxonomy (NCBI): domain Eukaryota; kingdom Metazoa; phylum Mollusca; class Cephalopoda; order Sepiida; family Sepiidae; genus Ascarosepion; species Ascarosepion bandense. The sequence goes on from JBBBDQ010000266.1 coordinate 1,388,681, forward strand.
GGTATTGAGACATTTCACATCAACTTCTCAAGTTGATTCCCATACTGACATCAGATTCATTCACATATAATTGACTCTAGTAACTCTGTTAGAATATCAATTTTTGACTGTGCAACTGGTGCCTCACGATGACTAAGTTCATCAGGTTTATATTTTTATTCATTTTAAGATACATTGTATAATCCTATGTACTGTTTGTCAAAATAAGCATGAATATCTATAAATTTATTTGAAAAACTGTCTGCATTTGAATAGCTGAAACTTAAATCTATTACTCAGATTATGGATTGACTCAGATGTAACTGGAAGATTACTGAAGTACTTTGTTCGCTAAGGAAGCCACTAGTAGTTGGCAGAGTTTTATTGTATTATTGGATTAGCCTGCTTATTGGAGAAATATAAATTTTATATCAATTCTCTTGTATTTGTCTTCATTTTACATTGGAAATTTTAATTGAAATTGATACTGTTATAGCTTCACTAGTTTAATCCCTGATGTAGGCATCCCTTGTGTGTGTGTATGTGTATATTTTTTTTATTAGTTATGTTATGTATTTCATTGATAATCCATTTTATGCTTCTTAAAAATAGTGAGAAATAGGACTTGGAGATGAGGAAATAAAAAAAATTCAGGTTTTTAAGTAAAAATCAAGTCTACTTCCATAATCTTTTTTTTTTTTTTCATTTTCTTTCTTCATATTACAATATTTGTATTGTAAACGTTTTAACATTCGCATCACAATTTCTGTCATCTCTTCCTTACAGTGTTTTAATGAGATGCATGTGTTGTTCAAGTGAGTTGCTGACTGAGTTAACAGTACAAACTAGCAATGATTTCAGTTACCCTTAAATATTTTTTCTCATTAAGTGTTTTAAATGCTAGAATTGTTTTCTGTTTAAAAAAAAAACACCTTCAAGAACAATTACTGCGTAACTTTTAAAATGTCTCATAAATTTCAACAATATCAGTACAGTTTATGCATAATCTTCAGAATAATTTTTGATCTTGCATTAATTTTCTTTCTCTGTCATTGGCTTTGATAATTTACTTTCTGACTCAATTCAAGCTTGAATTGATTTTAATTTCAGTGCTTAAGTAACATTCTTACTCAGTGACTATTCCAGAATGCTCTTGTAAGAAATTAAAAAGAAACGCTTGGGAGTGTTTTTCTGTGTCCTGATGTTTTTTTTTGTGTGTGTATATATATATATATATATATTGGTCATGATTGCTTTTTGATTTGAAAATTGCAATACAATCCTTCTCACCCCTTATGGGATGTCATGTTATTTTCTGCTGTTGAAAAAAAAAAAAAAAAAGGAATCTTCATTTATGTGTGGTAATTCACAGTAAATTTGAACATTTTAATAATTTTTCCAATATAAATAGAAGAACTAAAATATATTTATAAAGATGAGTGATAATAATATTGCCCTCTGCAACTTGAGAAATTTATTTTAAAAATATAACATTGCTTATTAAGACTTTTTATATATTCTATCATGTAGAGATATCTTAGTTTAATAAAAACAATAATGTTTTTAAAATCTTGAAAAATTTTAATTACTCTTGACGTTCATGTAACCTCTTTTATAGGACTACAAAGAGCATTTGCTATTGTTTTATACACTAGTTTTAAAAGGTAACATGTAAAAATGAGTACTCTTGACCACAAGATTTTCCCTTTGTATTTGTACTAAACTTTATAGGTACCTTCACTTATTTTCGATAACTAACTTTTAAATTGAATTAAAAATAAGTTTTCTTGAAATTTTTATTTCATTTTAATTGAAAGCTAAATGATTAAATTTACTATTTCCAGTAAGCAAAATACTCTGGTGTATTTCAAACAAATTTTATTGATTGGAATATAAAATGTATAAAATTTTGAGCTGTTTTTTTCAATTTTCAATTTTTCGACCATTTCTGAGTGATTCGTAAACAAAAGTTAATTTTCAGTTTTAAAAATCTTGCAAAAATAAAGTATACATCTGTAACACATTATTTTTGGAAATTTAGCAAATTTAATCTTAAATTAATCTGATTTACAAGTATTAATTATTTATTGCATGAAATTTAGAATAAAACCATTATTTAAACACAGTTGACCTTTCCACTGTAATTGAAATGTATTTATAGATGTGAGATATAATAGGTGTATGGCTGATAGCAAGTGACATAAATACAAATTTTCCAGTAAGGGGAAGAAACCCTGAAACACATGACTTTTTAATGTACACATAGAAATTACCATACAAAAAAAAACTTCAAATACACACAAAAAAAAAAAAATGAAAATTATTTTAAAAATAGGAAGACATGACTATTTGTATTGAACTTTTCAATTTTCGATTAGTAAATATAATCTTCACTTAATAAGCTTTTAAACTAACTCTAACAAATGTTTGAAGTATTTTTAAAATATTATTTAAACTTTATAAATTATTATAACTAAAAAAAATTAATTCTTTTTAAAATTTCTTTATTAATTGGAATTTTTTTTTTTTTCAGACTGTTCTTAATTTATATTATTTATTCAAGCAATTAAAATCTTATCAAATTAATGTCATAGTTATATTGCAGTATTAGTATTTTTTTTACTTTTATTTTATTATTGGGAGTAGATTTTCAGAAATAGACGCATTATTTTTAAAAAAATAGATGATTTACAGTCTCCAATGAGCCTTGCATTTAACTAATGAAACCAATCATCACAACAAAATTTAATTTTTTTAATTTCATGAATTTACATGGAGTAGGAGTAACGGATGTTAAAATTTCAAAATGAATTTTATTTGGGAATAGTTCCTAAAAGTTTCATTATAATCCAACAATTATTTAATTTTTTTTTTTTTTATACAAGAATTTCTAAATTAATGTGTTTGTCAGGATGTGTGTGGTGGTGCATTGGATATCGGCTCGGAACAAGAAATCGGGGAGCCGAGTTCGAATTCCAGCTGAATTCATTGCATTCACTTGCGCGCAAATACCCTTGGGAAAGGTATTAATCCATCTATTCCTTCCAGTTATGGGTTAAATAACAGGACAGATTGGGTTCTATAGCCTTGGTTGGCAACCAGTCTACCGCAGAAAGCAATGGCAACCTACTGCAGGATAATCTTCTGCCCAGTCAGTTATGTCTCTGTCGAGACATGATCGCCAAAGCGATCAACTGACTGACTGACAGGAAACAAAACCGAGGTATGTAATATATTTTTCATTGTTAAATTTTGCAATGATTTGATTACCTGCTAACTAAAATCAAAACAAGATTTTTTACCAAAATTTTCAAGTGTTAGAAGGAATTAGAAATTTTTTTAAATAATTAAAAATACTTTGATCTTTCCTCTTAATAATATAAACATTTTGATAGAAAAAGTTTGTTTTAAGTTTGAGGCCTTTTTTATTCATACTATGTTGTTTTTTCAGCAATTTAGTGGAGGTACCTATTCCACAGCAATGTCTGTTTAAAACACACTGCTGTGGCATTTTTTAGCGTTACATATGTGATTATTGCAAGTATTAGGGAGCTATTCAGTGTAACTAAGGAATACCTTGCACATTAATAAACTAGTTGAATTTTAGTGAAATTTTAAGCTCAACTTTTGGGAGGTCTACATAGTTTTTAGCCCTTATAAGAGTTCATTGATTTGAACTATGTGTTATAAACATGTGTATTGCTGCAAGAAGAATTATGACAGGCAGATGTAAATTTATCACATTTATTGGATAAATACAGACAAGTAGTTTATGAATTTGGTTGTCCTTAATACTTAGCTAGTTGGGGTTAGATGTTGGTGTGATTGTTTTAAGCTGGCTGTCTGTAATTGTATGTCATGTTCACAAGGATATGTATGGTTTCTCAAAGCGGTTGTCCTTAGAGAGAGCGGGTAGGTGGTTGAGAGAAGAGGAAAGGGAACAAATATGTGTCACTTGGAGAGTGAGTTGGGTATTCAGTAGAATTGACAGGTTGTTCCTTATTTCTTCCTTGACAACAATATGTGAGAAAGTGAGGTAAGGACTTGATATGATCCTGGGTGAGAAGGTAAGGCAAGGGTGTTGCTGATTGATCAGCCATGTAACAGCCTGTAAGCCCTTCTGACAAATTCAACTTTCTGGATAATTTATGTAACGAAACCAAATTTTGTGTATGCTTATTAGATTTCTCAGGTTTTGTTTCTGGGACTGTTTTCCAGGGTTCTCATTTGCTGATTAATATTTTCACACATGTGTGAAGAAAGAAGAAATTTGTGGTGATAGTTAGCTATCCGGCTGTGCAGACATAGGTGAAGACATAACACTTTCATTTACAAACAACATTATTTAGCAAGTGGAACTCAGTCTGTTTTAATGGGTTTCTGAGACTGAATGTAGAAATCCAATTCAAAGACAGAATTGTGTGTGTGCTATGCAGATCTGTGTTTTCAGTAAGTGACTGTAAATCAGGAAATATGACATTGTTTTATAATGTATGCATTTATTGAATCATACTTTATTTGAAAATCGTTACCATCTTGAACTATTAGATAGCATTTAATTTACATATTTGCAGGGATATCACAAAAGATTTTAAGTGATCACATTTCAGAGAAATCTAGAATCATTTTGTTTTGTTTTTTTCTTTTCTATTTAACAAGTAGTTAACATAAACATAACATTAAAATATATTTCAGTGATCCAAGTTTCTATTCCAGCATAGTCTGTTGCTTTCATTTTACACTAACACCATTAGGAAAGGAATGAATTCATCTCTTACCTCATCCAAGTCATAGTAGGAATAAACTGCTCTCTAACTTTGAGTGGCAGCCATGCCAACTTCAAATTCAAAAACTATGATGATGACAATATTACCAATTTCCTTATATAGAAACACTAGCAGTATAGCCCAGCGTTGCCTGGGTGTAATGAAAGCTTTAAAACTAATCCATGGTTCTGGAGCTCAGACTCTTTGGACGTTGGCACGAAAGACTAAAAATCAATAGTTGTTTCCAGTTCAAGCGAAACCGTAGACTGAAAGAAAAATGAATGGATGTAAGTCATTTTGATTTCCTGATTATCAATATCAAATAAGTTTTTTTTCTTCATAAACTGAATTTTGAAGGCTAAATAAGTCCTCTGAGTAAATGGTATCATGGCTGAGACTAAGAACTACAATTATACCTACTTAGAGCCAAACCCGAAGCAAAAACTAAAATAAGAGCTGAAAAAAAATACATACAGGCAGAAAAACAGACACTCACACAAACATCTTGCCTTATATATATATATATATATATATATATATATATATATATATATATAATCGATTTCCTGCACTATTGTGAGAACTGCAACCTTGAAACTTCTGAATATCATTTCTTATGTCTTTGTCTAGGAGTGTATCAAATTTGATTAAAATCAGACTACTTCTTCTTTCACCCGATTTTTTTTTTTTTTTTTTTTTTTTCTCGATATTTATGGGGGTACCTCAACACAAAACCTAGCTAAGAAAACTTGCAGATGCTTATAGTACAACTGTGTAAATTTTCAAGAAAATCAGTTCAGCCATTTTGGATTCTTTAGATAACCGACACACAAAGTTCCATTTATAAATAAGTTTAGATTTGTCATTCATTGAACAGTCAGTTAAATGTAAAATATTTCTATTAAAACAACTATTCAGGAAAATAGGTTTCTCAAGTCTATTAACTGTTATTGCTCTTTCCAATATTAATGACAGGGATTCCTTCCTAACCTTTTGTTCAAAATAGTGTCAGATGTCAACATGTTTTCTCTTAGAGTTACATGTGTTGTTCATTTAAATTGCTGCTGTTGAAAGTCCTCTGTAGAGAAGACAACAGAAAAATAACTCCATGTTTTCCGAAAAAGTTATAATTTAAATTTTAAAAATAGGACAAAGCTGTGGAGGGCTATGGTTGTTTTATTTTTTAAAAGGAACTTAAATTAATGAACATTGAGAGGTTAACATTTATTGTTCCTTTTTGTCTATTACAAATGTAAACAATGATTTTTATAATGGATTACAAGTTGTTACGTACAGTAAAACATGATTCTTTTCTAAAATATGATACACATGGGTGTTGCAACTAAAATTCTAAACCTTTTAAAACATTTGTTCTGAGCAATTCTTATTCACTATAGATTTATCTATGAATTTATTATAGATACATTCAATTTTCATTTAACAAAAAAAAATCTTATTGATTGCTAGTTTTGTAGATATTTGGTTTCTTGAATAATTTTAAAAAATAAAACAAAATGATTCATATTTGTATAGTAACTGAACATTTGCCAGTATTTTTTATTTATTTATTTATTTATTTGGTAGATGAGGAGCATTAATCATATTTTTGATAATTTGTTTGTTCAACCATAAAATGTGTTTGCCTCTCTCAGCCCACAACACAGAAGTTCAACACCAGAAGAGAATTAATATTGGGTCAGATTTTATAACCACACTTAGTATTACACTTTTCATTAATTTCAAAACTAATTGTAGCTATTTATATCTTGATGTAGATTTGAAAACTTACTGCGACTACTGTAAAGAAAGTCCTTGGCTCAAATTCAAAGTTAACTTTCTATTTTCTAGCTTTGTTAAAATGATTTATGAAGATGATACCTTACAACTCTTACCCATTAATTTCTGGCCACTGAGCTCAAATTAATAAGGGTCGATAATAAATAGTAAATTATAGTAATTATAATTGGTTATAATTATCTTTTCTGCATATGGCACCATATAAACAATTATGTATGCCTCTTCTAAACCGTAGTGATTTTTACAGTTACCCATTTTGATATGTTGCAATTTTTTTTTCTTTGATATAAAGCGGCTTGATAAATTGAATAAGGTGAACAAAAGCAATAGACAAACTATAGATTATTCCCTCACGGTCACCATTCTAACTTATTTGATCTCTTTCTCTCTCAACTCATACTTCCTAATTCTATCTACTATTTGCCTTAAGCATATTCCTTTCCTCTTTCTCCTATTATTTTCTACTGTACTCTGTTTCTCTTATTGCTTTTCATTCATGTACTCTTTATTCTTTACAGCAATACCCCTTAATTTTATTTTTTTCTGCCCTCTTCCCCAAACTTTTTTTTTCAGATTACTTTTCTGTTTATCTCTTAACCCACATGTTCACCTTACTCTCTTTCTGATATAACCACTTTTATACTCTTATAAATTTAATTTTTCCTTTCATATACAGTTCTTAAACTTTATATTTCAACATTTTTCTTACTGTATCTTTTTATATCTCTGAATATTATTATTGTCATTTGTATTGATAAGAAACAGTACTTCTTTTCAAGAAATGTGAATTAGACTTACAGTAAAGAATATCCACATGAGATAATTAACTGAAGTCTTACATGAAGTTTAAATGAAATTCTTAAATTGCCTTGCCAAAGTAGGAAAAAATAATGATCCATATATATATTTTAACAGAATATGTTAATCATCAACTTTCTATGGATTGTTATTTTTTCTTATTTTGACAAGAAAGCAACTTAAGTATTTCATATAAGACTTCAGTTAATTATCTCATGGATATTTACCAGATGACTTAAGTAGATCGTTTTCATTTGCCTAAGAAGACACTGAAACAAGGAATGCAATATTCATGTTTTGAATGTTATCAGAAAAAGCAATACAAATACAAAAGGGATGTATACCTATATTTTATAGATTGTGCAAAAGTGTTTGATAAAATACATCACAAAGAACTGCTTGGTATTTGGGAAGGGTATTATAATAATCCAGAACTTGTACTGGCAGTAAACCACCTACATGTGGATAGAAAATGAATTTAGTGAACATACAAAAATAGAAACAAATGTAAGACAAGGATGTATCTTCTTGCTGAATGTTTTCAACCTTACAGTGAGATAATTCTAAGAATTAAAATTCCTACCAGAATTCATTGTTGGCAGCCACAATCTTAACAACATGAGAACTGCAGATGATGATAGCAGGCATAGAAAGGAAACCACAGGAACTCTTACAGAAGATAGTAAAGAAAAGGGAGAAAAAAAAAACTAAACATCAGATGTAAGAAGACAGATTGCATGGTTGTCAGGAAAAAAGGCCCAACATGGAGATCACAGATTTAAGATTCCAAAATTAAGCAAATACAAAAATTTAAATATCTAGGAAGTGTTTGAACAGAGGATAGAAAATGTGACACTGAAATCCAAAGGTGCATTGTGATAGCAAAGGATGCCTTCTCAAAGCCAAGCAAAGTATTAAGAAACCAGAAAATCTCTTTAGAAACAAAGAAAAGATTACTCAACTGTTACATAATATCTATCCACCTATATAGCAGTGAATACTGGACAATCTCTCATAGATGAAGAGAGTTGAAGCAACAGAAATGTGCTTCTGCAAAAGGATGCTGAGAATACCATGGACTGAATGTGAGAAATGAGTTTTAGAGAAAATAGAAACAAAAAGAACACTTATACTTTGCATTAGAAAGAGGCAGTTGAAATTTCTAGGGTATTATTGAGCTAATATTTAATTAGTTTTACATCACCAATTTCTTTTTCTTCTGTTGTCTTACAGCAACAAATTAATTCATAATATTTGTTATACACTCCTGATCAAAAATTTAAGACCACTTAAAAATCTTTAAAAAAAAAATTTTTTTTTATAGATTTTAAACTCCTACTGCTTAAGGTTACCAATACTACAATCTAAAAGGTTATGGAAACAAAAAGCTACATTCCAAACATTTTTAGAAATTTACATTTTTATAAAATGAGGCGATTTACGCATGATCAAAATTATAAGACCAGGGGTATAAATTGTTAGATCTATGGTAATTCCAATGTTTTTAGTTCAGTTAGAGATTAGCAATCACTGCGTAAAGGTGTTACCATGCCTAAAGTAAGCAAACTTACCAAAGTTAAGCGTTCTCGAATTCTAAAATTCCATAAGCAAGGTTTGTCACAGCAGGCGATCGCAGCTAAGGTAAATCGCAGTAAAACAGTGATCTGTAACTTTCTAAAGAACAGTGAGAATTATAGGAAAGCAAAATCCTCTGGTAGGCCCCAAAAAATTTCTCCTGCATTGAGTAAGAGAATAAGACGGGTTGTTATGAAAGAGGGGAAACTTTCTTCTAGTCAAATTAAGACAGTCACAGATGCTGATTGCAGTCCCGTAACCATCAGACAACGCTTCCAACAAAAAGGCATGGTAAATAAAAAGCATAAACAAATTCCTCGGCTGCTTCCACAACACAAGGTGGACCACTTAAAGTTTGGTTGTGAATACCAAACATGGGACGTTGAGAAGTGGAAGAAAGTCCTGTTTTCTGATGAGAAAAAATTCAATTTAGATGGTCCTGATGGCTTCCAATGATATTGGCATAACAAAAACATGCCTCCTGAAATTTTCTCCACACGTCATAGTGGTGGAGGGTCCCTAATGGTATGGGGTGCCTTTTCTTACAGAGGGACGATGGAGCTCCAGGTGGTGCAGGGTCGTCAAACAGCGGCTGGTTATGTTAGCATGCTACAAAAAGCATCTTTGATGATGAAGGGCCATTGTTTGTGTGTGGATGGATGGTTATTCCAACAGAATAATGCTGCAAGACGGACCTTGACCTTTCTACAAGAGAATTGGGTCCATCTCTTGAGACATCCTGCATGCTCACCAGACTTGAACCCAATTGAAAATGTTTGAGGATAGATGACAAGAGATGTTTATCAAAATGGCAAACAATATTCAACAAAAAATGAACTTCGTGAAGCCATCTTCAGAAGCTGGAGCAACATCCCCCGCACCTTAATGGAAACGCTTATTTCTAGCATGCCAGACAGAATTTTTGAAGTCATCAAAAGCAGTGGAGGGAGAACTCATTAAATTTGGTTGTTGAATGTTTTCATACAATTTCGTAGAATTTTTGTCTCTGGTCTTATAATTTTGATCATGTGTAAATCGCCTCATTTTATAAAAATGTAAATTTCTAAATAAAATATTTGGAATATAGCTTTTTGTTTCCATAACTTTTTAGATTGTAGTATTGATAACCTTAAGTAAAAGGAGTTTAAAATCTATCCGTAAAAAAAAAAATTTCTTTTTAAAGATTTTTAAGTGGTCTTAAAATTTTGATCAGGAGTGTATATGCATACTTTTCAATATTTATATGTACACTTGCTCTTAGCTTTGTTCTTTCATACTTTTCTATACCTACCTACTTATCTGTAGGTCACCTGTTTTGTCTGCAAAGGAATGCAAAATGTAACAAAAGTTCTCTTGTTTGGTGTGTATATATATATATATATATAAATTTTTTTTTTTCTGTATTAGGGTGATTATTGCTCTCTACAACTTGTGCTTTTATAACCACTCTTTGATACTTGTTCTGTCATTCATTTACTCGTTAAATAAGTTACTTTTTTTTTTTACCTTTTTTTTTTAACCTGCTTCTTTTGCCCTCAATATGCTCTGTGAAAGTTACATTCGACAAGCCTTCATTCCTTATGTGTACCTGAAATTTCAGCTCTTTTTGTATGACTGCACTGAATTTAATTTTTTGTTGAGTAAAATTTTGTCATTTTTCTATTTCATCTCAAATCTGAGTTTCTTATATCATTGATAAAACTGCTTTAACAAGATACAAGTATTAATAATCATTGCCTAATTTTGTTGACAAATATCCCACCTAAAAATATAGTTTGAGAAACAAAGCTTTTTCTATTGATTTCTTCATTTACTATTATCAGTCTTTAAGATGAACTGTAAATCATATCGCTTTCTATGTAATAAAAATATTTTTCTCATATCATCCTACTTTTACTTTATCTCATTTAAAATTCAAAAAGATTAAGAATTTTCTCTATATTCTGGATTCTCCCAAAAAGTAGGTTATGTACTCAAATTTAAATTGGCTTGCAACAGTTTATAATTTGTTTGCTGGTTAGTGTGGACAAATGAGTGCATGCGTTTTTGTGTTTGCTTTTTTTAATGTGCAGATAATAAGCATATGCCAAAGCTGAAAGAAAAATAACTGAAATCATGAGTAATGTTTGATTTCAAGTTATGTACTTACAAAAAGAGATTTTGAATAGACGTATAAATATTTTATAATGGTGAGAGTATGTGCATAATCTGTGTCTTGCATTTATAAAGAAATTAATGCTCAATACTAATATCTAATGCCGGAATTGATTACAGTTTTAGAACACAAAGCGTTCATTCTAGTGTCTAACAGTTTAGGTGTTTCTCCTATGCTCCTTTACTTGCTGACCAAGACTTTGGCCCTGTACTGAGTATATACAAATCATTGACAGTCTTATTTTGTGGGCAACATTCCTGTATTCATTATCTTCCTCAGTTAAACTGTATATACAAGTTTTTTAAAAAAATAAAAATAAAGTATAGAAAATGGTTCGGACAGTGAAGTTTGCTTTATGCTTGTTCTCTATTCATGAATTTGCAGATATTCCTTTTGACATAAATATTTACAGGTGTGCTGGTCTTGACTGTATCTAACAACTATGTCTATTTTCTCTTTGTTAAAACAAGGTTACCATGTTTTCAATGTTTCCTTTATATTCAAGTAAAAAATGTAATAAAAATGTGTTTTTCAGTTTTGCAATCTTTCCAGTACAGTGAAAAAACTGTCTCTTTGATTGCCACAAATTAAGTTGTTTTTTCTTTGTGTATATATATATATATATATATATATATATAATATTTAACCATTTTACTTGACTGATACATATTAATCTTATAATATTTTAAAATGTTCAAATATATTTAAAATGCTCATTTTTTTTATATTTCAAGTTTGAATAAAAAGATATCACTAGCTTTGATTCCACACTTAAAGCAGTTAACTAAGGGAAAGTTCAAGTGTTTTGTAATTTTTGCTAAATTTGTGTATTATTTTAATGTAAAACTTTATAACAAAACCATTTTTGTCATGCTCACTGATTGATCTTCCTTTTGAAGGATCCACATATGTTTCAGTATATATACTAAATTTTTTAAGTAGCCTTGTTCATTGTTTTTGTTTTTTGTTTTTTTTTTTTTTGTTTGCTTTGTTTTTTGTTTTTGCTTTTTTGTGCGATTTTTTTTCTTTTTGTTTCTTTGATTTTTTTTGTCTTTCGTTTGTTGTGATTTTTTTCTGTTTCATTTGGTTTTGTGATTTTTTTTTTTTTTTCTGTTTCATTTTGTTTTGTGATTTTTTTTTCTGTTTCATTTTGTTTTGTGATTTTTTTTTCTGTTTCGTTTTGTTTTGTGATTTTTTTTTTTTGTTTCGTTTGGTTTTGTGATTTTTTTTTTTGTCTTTCCGTTTGGTTTTGTGTTTGTGGGGTGTTTTTTTTTGTGAGATGTTTTTTTTGTGGTGTTTGTGGGATGTTTTTTTTTTTTTTTTTTGTGGTGTTTGTGGGATGTTTGTTTGTTTTGTGGTTTTTTTTTTTTTTTTTTTTTAGTGTTTGTGAGGTGTTTTTTGGGGGGGGGTGTTTTTTTTTTCTTTTTTTTTTTTTTTTTTTGGAGTGTTTGTGGGGTGTTTTTTTTTTTTTTTTTTTTTTTTGTGGGGTGTTTTTTTTGTGTTTGTGGGGTGTTTTTTTGTTTTTTTTTTTGTTTGTTTGTTTTTCTGTTTTTTTTTGTTTTGTTTTTTTTTCTGGTTTTTGTTTGTTTTTCTGGGGGGTTTTTTGTTCTGTTTTTTTGTTTTTCTGTTTTTTTTTTGTTTTTCTGTTTTTTTTTTTGTTTTTTTGTTTTTCTTTTTTTTTTGTTTTGTTTTTCTGTTTTTTGTTTTGTTTTTCTGTTTTTTGTTTTGTTTTTCTGTTTTTTTTTGTTTTGTTTTTTTGTTTTTCTGTTTTTTTTTCTGGGTTTTTTTTTTTTGTTTTTCTGGGTTTTTTTTTGTTTTTGTTTTTTTGTTTTTCTGTTTTTTTGTTTTTTGTTTTTTGTTTTTCTGTTTTTTTGTTTTGTTTTTCTGTTTTTTTGTTTTGTTTTTCTGTTTTTTTTGTTTTTCTGTTTTTTGTTTTTCTTTTCTTTTTTTTGTTTCGTTTTTTCTGTTTTTTTTACTGTTTTTTTTGAGGGGGGTTTACAGGTTTTACTATTCAGTGTATATCACAAGATATATTTTGTTCCACTTAGAATATATTACCACTGTCTTCCTATTAATGGAGTACCATTATCATTTGATTTTTTTTTCTTAGTATATTTGTTAGAAAATATGCACAAGAATAATTTGAATGACTAAATGAGGGAAATGACAAGTGTCTGCAAAATATGTTCATATTTGGGCTTAACAATATTTAGGAAGATTCTTGGATGTGCATTCTATATAGAAAATCTGAATAAATATATCAGTTAATTTTTACAAACTTCTTTAAAACAAAATGTTTTTTTCTTTTGGAATTTGATTCATTTCACCAGAAATGACATGTTGTGCTTTTTGGTAACCTGCTGACTTTTGAAATCACCTTTGCCTGTTACAACTGGATATCTTGTGATTCATGCTCTAAATTAGGTTAGTGAAATTTGAACGGTGGGGAGTGGGGTTGCATCAACATAAATATAGACATTATTTGACTTGTCATTTCATTTTGAATTTTTGATTATCATATTTACAAAGTGGATTATTTACAGTTGGTTCTTCCACTTTTTCTAAAAATAATAATAAACAGCATAACATGATGAAAAACAGGCTTAAAACTTTAAGAAAAAATTATCTTCAAAATCCTTATTAAGAAGGTCTAACTTTATATATATGTATTTATTTAATTATATATATATTTTAACCCTTTCTAATGCATTCTAAATTTTGGTTAAAAATTTTCTTTGTGCTAGCATGGGACCAGAGTTTACTGGGGGAATTTTAGTGCCTTTGTTTCCAGTGAAAAACACTAAATTGTAAATTCTTGCAAAATCAAATAACTGTTGGATTTGCACAAATGAATGAATAAATTTTTTTATGAAATCGTTATTTTTATAAAATCTTTTACATCTGTTACCTCCCCATCAAACTTAATAAAATTTCTTTTAATTAAATTCTGTCTGTAAACTTTGTTTTAGTACTTAACTATTACACATGACTCTTTGGCAAATGGAAGTTATCCTCTCCCCCTTTTTTTTTTTTAAACAGTTGCCACTTACCAAAATATCTGCTCCAAATAGTAAAATGAAAAATGCAATAAAACAGACAATTATTTTATTAGTTAAGCTTTTAATTGCTTTTATCAATAATATATATTAAGGACATTTGCTGAAGAAAAAATATTTTGTCACAAATAATGAACTTCTATAAATTTATTCTTTTTTAAATTATAATTTAGTTTCAAAATCTAAAACTTCTTAAAAACTGTCTGCATTAGGTTATTAAGCGGAGACTATATTTACTAAACAAAAATTGAAAGCCTAAAAACGTCGCTGTTATAACATTACACTTGGAGCTGATATTTTCTAATGTTATCAATATGTATTTAGAATAATATAAATGTCAAATATAACTGTGAACATATTAGTAAATCTAATCCAACAAAGTTCTTTATTTTTTTTCTGTGAAAATATGGCCAGTAATCCACTATATACAGATGTTTTACAAAAACAATATTAACAGTATAGTATTACTCATCACTTTTTTCAATATATAAAGTAAATAATTTTCATTACATATATTATATATGCCAGAATAACAAAATATATAATGAGATTAATCTTATCCAAAGAAAAGGCATGAGTTTTTATTTTGTTGGGGGCTTATATATTTCTACTCTGCAAATCACAATACAAATAGTCTGAAAGTTGCAATTAGAAATTAAGACAAAAGAAATATTTTAAAAAATCTATAATAATATTCTTATTTTACTTACACTGATATCATTTAACTATTTGAATTTGTTCTGAAACTGATTGTTTTTTTGGGTTTTTTTGTAACAGTATTTTATCTAATCTATCTGGTAGTTACCACAAAGATGAAATAACAACTAGTTTTTTCAAACATTTAGTTCTCTTCTGGAGGTTCTCACTATTTTTATTTTGTTATTCATTTTTTACTTCTTCAGTGGTTATCATTGGGTCATATTAACGTACATCTTCTGAATGCTTTGAGCACTTTCTTCATTATTATTCAATTTTTATAACCTGAGTTTTTTATGTTCTCATTTTGTGCATTGCTCCTGTATTATAATCTCAGAACTCTCACCACCATTTTTATATAAACTAACTTTTTTTTTTTTTTAAATTTTAGTTACAGTTACCGGTGATGATGGAAGCCTTAAACAAGTAGACTCACAAAAGAACACAGTATCATCACCAGTGAAACCTGCTGCTTCTGTCTCCACATCTGCTGCAGTCAATCCTTTAAACCCAGTGCATAAAACCAATTCCCCTAACCAGAACAGTGACGATGTAAAAACCTTGCCCGATGAGCCTTCAGGAAAAATCGACGTAACTCCTGAGTCCACATTGCAGCCAACTCCTGCCCCTCCTTCACCTGAATCTAAACTTGATAAATTCAGTTCAGATTCGACTGATATCATGAAACCTTCCACAAACAGTAGCTTAGAAAATGCTGGCAGTAGACTCCCAAGTGTTAACTCTGGCTTTCCCCAAACTAATACCAGCATTACCATGAGTTCTTCACCTCTGAAACAACCTTTGGAAAAAGTTGATGATTTGAGCAGAGTTACTGCTGTATCAACTACTCCTACACAGACTGTTCAGAGTTCTACAGATGATTCCTCAAAGATATTTCCAAATAAAGATCTTGCAGGTGCTAGCAAAACTGTAGAGCCTAAATCTGCAAATAAACCGTGTGTTCAAGGTCAGGAGGACATTGCTGATCTTACAATGCTGTCAAAAGGTCGTCCAGAGTTGACCAACTTGTCAAGTGCCAGATCTGAAGTGCCTAAAAATTCAGAACAAGATGCTGTTGTCCAAACAGCTGCAACCTTGTCCTTGGGTGATACCGTCAGGGATACAGATGAGCACTCCTCTAAGCGGAGTGATAGTGATTCACAGGATGTGACACCATCAGATTCTCTGAGCATTCCATCTGATAGGGATCTGGAATGTGTTGATATTGCTTCTCTGGGAGCTGCTGACAATGATACTGGTGCTGCTTCATTGAAAGTTACCAAAGATGGTGCATCATCTTCTTCCTCATCATCTGTGCTTAGTATCTACCATCTCAAGTGGATTCATTTTAAGTCCAAAAAGGTTCCTGTCATCACACAAAATGAAAATGGTCCTTGCCCTTTGCTTGCCATAATGAATGTGTTGTTGCTGCAAGGGCGGGTAACTCTTGAGTCTGGCTTGGAATTGATTACCTCAGAACAACTTATGGATCACCTGGATGAATGTATTTTGGAAAATGTACCAAAGGTAAAAATTTATCAGTTGTGAAAAATTTGATATTTAAATGTTTCCTATTTTTTAAATATAATTTTTTTCTTTTCATATTACAAATAGATTGCAAATGAGTTACTATAAATGTAAAAATTAGTCTTTTTTGTTTTGCCTAAATTTCTTGGAATTGAACAGGTTAAGAGGCTTGTCCCTTGTTCTCTGTTTAGGATGTGGTTTCTGGCTTTCTCCCTTCCAATCTTCACTTTTTTTTTTCAATTGGAGTAGATAGGTCTATCTATTGCCCGGTTCACACTCCACCTATGTCTATTGAACAGGTTAAGAGACTCATCCCTTGTTCCCTGTTTAGGATGTGGTTTCTGGCTTTCTCCCTTCCAATCTTCTTACTTTGTTTTTTTTTTTTTTTTTTTTTTTTTCAATTGGAGTAGATAGATCTATCTATCGCCCGATTCACACTCCACCCACATCTATTGAACAGGTTAAGAGGCTCATCCCTTGTTCTCTGTTTAGGATGTGGTTTCTGGCTTTCTCCCTTCTAATCTTCTCACTCTTACGTAGCCCCTTGCACATCAGTGGTGTTACCGCTTTGCTCGGGGTGATACAATGAAAAAAAAATATATATATATATTTTTTATTATTCATTTTTTACCAGTTCAAAAATAAACTTGTCAATCATTTTTTTCCCCCTGGCAATTACTGTAAACAAGCTATAACTTTTTTTTTTTACATTTGGGAACTTTCAGATATTTATTGCCAAATTGTGACATCTAGGAAATGTATGTCCATATTTTGGCTTCATATAGTCTATTATACTTTCAATGTTAATTTGTAAATCTTTGTAGCTAAAGAACCATATGTCTAATAAATTACAGAAATTTTTCACAAAAAAAATATTTAATCAATTTTATTTATGAGTACAGCTTAAAATATTGGCATTCAATTGAATGAATTTGGGGTAAGTTTGCTAATTATGAATTCAAATTTCCAATTTCAAATGTTAGGAATTTTGAACTAAATCCTTTAATTTCAATCATGTGGTGGGGGTATCATTCTTATTCCGTGTGCAATTCCACTTTCAGGTGCCATGTAGTTATCTCCCTTTAACTCAATTCTCTAAGTTATTTGTTTTCCACTGTATATGTAGCCAAGTATTGAACACACAACTCTTTGGGTCAAGTCACTGGAACTAACCAATACCTATATCCACTGGGCCATGTGCCCTTGAGGATATCAGTGTATGAATTTTTGGGACTTATAAACCTAATGTCTCAGTAGCTCTCTAGCACTCTCTATTACTGGTTCTTATATTGTATTTATTTCTATGCTTGGACAGCTTAGATTTTTGTAGCCTAACATATGCACTGATTCCTTAAGTTTACGTAGTTTCCAATGGGTGGTGATATCCTTTCTCCCTCCATATGTGGTCAGCTACGCCTGATTTTTCTATCTCCACTAATGTTACAGCCTTGCAATGTTCTTGCAGCCTAACCTTAAGAGGGCAGTCTGTTTATATTTCTTTCTACAGCAACATGGAATGGCACAGTACACACTGTCCGTAGTCTTGTTCTCCTCTATTTGAGGTCTTACTTTGGAGAGGTGTCTGGGAAGTTTAGAACCACTTTTGAAGATAAGGACAACAGTCTGAACAGTATAAATAATGTAAATACTACCTCATCTCAGAAGTATAGGCAAACTTAAGGTCATTTTAGAGATCAGCTGTCAATTGATTTTGATTTTTCACCTTACTTGATGAGGGTTGCTTTTTTTGCTAAGCAATTCCAGTTATTTTCTGTTGAAACCATTTTTTTTTTTTTCATTGATTTTTTTTTTTCATTGATTTTTTTTTTTCATTGATTTTTTTTTCATTGATTTTTTTTTTCATTGATTTTTTTTTTTTCATTGATTTTTTTTTTCATTGATTTTTTTTTTTCATTGATTTTTTTTTTCATTGATTTTTTTTTTTTCATTGATTTTTTTTTTTTCATTGATTTTTTTTTTTTATTTATCACCATTTTGAGAGATTTTCAGATGAAGATCTGATAAAAGCAAAATTTTATTACTTTTATAATCCAACCATTGCAATTTTTTTTGTACTTGTTGCTCACAACTAGTGTGTTTACATGCATATGTTCTCTCTCTCTCTCTCTCTCTCTCTAGCAAACTTTAATTCAGCTAAAAACTAAAAATTAATTTTAAAATGTTATCTATTTACATTTGATATTTATTTTGCTAGAATTATTAGTTTAAGAGGAATGTATTTGAAGTATGAGATGGTGTGCTTCCTCTCAATAAAAATTTCAATTTTTATTTTTCTTCCTTAGACAACATTTTTAACTTTTAAAGTTTATATTCCTGTATTTCTTCTAGGTATTACTATGAAATTCAAGTCTTTAAACAAAAGGGGAAAAAATTGCAAATATTTATCTTGTGCTAGCATCAACATAAGATATTAAAATTCTTATAGCATTTTATTTTAATATTATTACCTCATTAATAATAATTTCATGCAGATATCTTTTTCATATTATATACATTGTGCTTTCCCCTTCTCATGAAATAAAAACAAGTAAAAAATTTACTTTTTTATTGGAAAAATACAAAAATTGTATTTAATAAATTCTACTATTCTCACTCGGAACAATAAATCAGAGAACCAAGTTTGAATTCCACTAAAATTCATTGCATTCACTCACGTACAAATACCTTTGGGAAATGTATCTATCCATCATTTCAGCTATGGGTTAAGTAGCAGGACAGATTGGGTTTTATAGCCTTGGTTGGTAACCAGTTTACTGCAGAAAGTAATAGCAACCTACCACAGGGAAAATCTTCTGCTCAGTCAGTCATGTTTCATTTGGGACATGATCGCTTAAGCATGTATCATGTATGGCACTTAACTGACTATATATGACTGATAGACTCAATGACTTTATACAAGCCATTACAAAATGCATCAAAATAATCAGTTCGACAAAATTATTTTAGAAATGATGGTAGTATCTCCTTTTTTTATACTCTAATAGTGTGTTCTTTTAAATCGTATGCAAAAGAATGCTTGTTGGCAAAACATTTTGTCTTGTTTAAATTATCTTTGGAAAAAATGATTTAAGTTAGATGTAACAAAAAATGATTAAATCAGACTTGGAGTTTTTATCAAAGCATTATTATATTCATGTATTTATTTTTATTTTATCAATAAAATGCAATTAGTCATCTATTCAATAGCATAAATGGAAAATGTAGGGTTTTCTTTTTTGTTTTTTTTTTGTAACTAGATATTTATTCTGATAGATATCTATCAGAAAAAATATAAATCATATTAATCCTTTTGGATCTTTGAATCTTTTCTTGTAAATTTAATTTCTTTCCATTTCTTTTCCACTCTAAATGAACCAATGCAGGAATTTATATTAAAAGTTCTTAAGTCAATCTCCTTTTTATTCTTATCAAGTTTAACAGAATTCCATCTTGTTTCCACATATACATACAGATGTACTTTTTGTTTACTATGAAATATTTTCAATTCAAATAAAATCAAATTAAAAATATATATTTTAGCTTCAAAAATGTAAGACCTGAATTTTTTGTGATAAAAGCCTAAAGTTGTTGGCAGTTATTTTCTTTTAATCTCATCACTATTATTTATATATTTTAAATATTTTTGTTTTTCA
This sequence comes from Ascarosepion bandense, assembly GCA_037127315.1. Taxonomy (NCBI): domain Eukaryota; kingdom Metazoa; phylum Mollusca; class Cephalopoda; order Sepiida; family Sepiidae; genus Ascarosepion; species Ascarosepion bandense. The sequence continues at coordinate 1,408,683 of JBBBDQ010000266.1, forward strand.
ATTTCTCTTTCCAGACTGCCTCAGAAGATGTCCAGCTAAATTACCAGCAGAACATGCAAGATGGCATGGCTGTGATCCACAAATTGCAAACTGGATTGGATGTTAATGTACGATTCACAGGGTAAATATGTCTTATTCCTTACAGAGTTAGTTAATAGGAATAAACCCACCTGTGGATTAGGTAGATACACAACCAAGAAAACATTACAAGAAAAATTGCTTTTAAGATATTCTAAGAAAATCTATTCTAGGACAGAAATCTGTAAAAAGAGAGAAATCTTCAAAGAATATAGACAAATTGATTAAAACTTTTTTGTAGTGAATCTGAGAACAAAGATATTCATGGATTGAAAAAAGATGATTGAATGACTTTTCTAGTAGAATGTTTCAATTGTTCAGTATGTTAGATCATAAAATTATAGTTACACCAATACATCATCAAATGTGAATAGGTCCTGGGTATGATGGTAAACTGCATCCAGCAGCAAGGCCTCTGATTGGGAAGTTGTGAGGAGCATGGAACCACCTCTTAATTGCTGTTGTTCCCAGGTCAACCCTGACCCGGAGTGGTAGCACCTGTTAGGGTCCCAGCTATGGGCAAATAGTTAACCCCCCAAACTCGGGTCAAAACACTATGAAAGTATAAAAATACACATTTACAGAAATATATACAAAAAAGTAGACTTTTATAGAAAAATATACATTTTTGAAGGGAAAAAAAAACTGCCATAATACATTTTTTAACGAAAAAGATTTCCATAACACAATTTTGAAGGAAAAAAACTGCCATAATACATTTTTGAAGGAAAAAAATTATTACCAGCAATGCATTTTTGAATACAAAACTAGAAGACATCTTCAGTTTTCTGAAATAATAAAAAAACTTTTCATCAAAATCTGACTAAATCATCCTTTTCACTATAACCAAAGATTAAAAAAAATACCTTAAAACCCTAACTTTTTGGCATTAAGTAACCCACAGAGGTTGATATGCTGTTAAACAAAACTCAAATGTGAATAATCTAAAACTCAGTGTGGTTGAAGACAAATTTGGAACTAAGACAAAAGTAGTTTGTATTTATGCAAATTTATTTTTCTACAAAATATTTTAAAATAATTTCCATTTAATATATCAAATTTTTGTGTAAAACTTGTCATAATCAACTTTAAACTATCAATATTTTGCAAATTATATCTTATTAGACAACTATTTTACACCAAAAAACAGAACCTTAAAACAAAATGGTGCAGTCTTAGTGTCCAATGATTTACACACTTCAGTATTAGATACATAAAATTCTTTAATTAAAGCAAGTAATTTTGCCTATTTAATGGCAAATCAATGTACACATTAAGGGCCTGAAACATAAGGCAATTTCTTTCTCTCTTTTTTTTTTTTTTTTTTTTTTTTCCAGCTCTAAAAATAAATATGATAAGCATTCTTTACATTAGCACTAGTTAACCCTTAATATTCAAAAATCAAAATTGAGTTTCTGCCTTTTCATTTACTGTTTCTCTTTTTCTTTAGACTCGTTTTTTCTCCACTGCTTTTCAAAGATCTTTTACTGTTTTCCTATTTGTTTTGCTTGACTTGTTTAAGCCTAGTTTTTCTGTTTTATAAGAGTTCAATTAAAAATAAATTCAGAAAATCACAATGGTTGTTTTATATTTGTTTTGCTTTAGTTTTCGGTATCTTTCATAATACTGTATTACTATGTAGTTTTCTGCAATATTTGATTGTACAATGATAGATTTGTGTGCATATGTCAAAAGCAACTTTCTCTTTGAAATCATTCCTTAATATAGTTTTGTTATTTTTTAACTAAAGAGCTATTTAATATTATTGTTGACATATGTATTTATAATGACTGTCAAGTTAAGAAAAATATAGAATTGACTTATCACAAAGTATGTGTGGTCTTCCCCTCTGAATAATTACATTTTTCAGGCTAAATTTTGTCAGAAAGGTAAGTGAAAATATTGGTTAAAAGATAATTTATTTCTCTATTGGTTCTTTTGTTAATTTAAGTAGTTAATATTTTTTATGAATGTTCAATAAATATGAAACATTTGTAAATATCTAGTAACTAATATCTGAATCGGACAATAAATGTATAAAATTCAGAAATAACTTTTATCAATGATTACAATTAGTATTCTTTGAAATGCTAATGTTTCAATGAGTACTTTGTGTCAGCATTCAGTATGAAGAGCTCTTTTTAAATATTGGAAAAGTTTGATCTGCATCTGGACTGGGAACTCATAGATTGCTTATGGATGGAGAACAAGTTTTATGAATATACAAAAATAGAATATGTTAAGGATGTTTTCTTGTCAGATTTAATTAACCTATACAATGAGGTTTTTTTAAGTGGAAAAACCTACCATCAGGATTTATTATTGGCAGACATAATCTTAGCAACATGCACTATGTAGACGCCATTGTTGGTGGCATATCCTGAAGGAAATGTAGCCAATGAAAGCATTAAGATGAAATGCATGGGTATCAACAAAAGGGAAAATCCAAAGTGTGATTTACATAATGAGTATGTAAAACATTAAACAGATGCATAAATGTAACCATTTGAGGGGGCATAGTAACATATGACAGAAAGTGTAACATGGAAAGGTGCATAGTAATAGCAAACATTGCTTTTCAAAAACTGAGCAAAGTATTAAGAGAGGAAAATATCCCGAGAAAAGGTGCTTGATTGCTTTATAATGTCTGTTTTCCTTGGAAATGAATGCTGAACATTTTCATTGCTGTTGACTTCAAGCAAGAGATGTGGTCCTTCTGACAAATGTTGAGAATATGTCAGATAGAAATAAGATTTAGGGAAAAAAAATCTACAAAAGAATTGCTACTCACCATCAGAAAGAGCTGAAATTTGAGGGAAGCATGAATGATGACTTGGAAAGTTTAACACTCATAGGGCACATTGAAGTCAAGAGAAGAAAGGGTAAAGTAAGTAACTACTTAAACGTTTAAGTAAATGGAGAGCAGAACAAATACCAAAAACAGTCTGGTTATAAAAGAGCAAGACTTAAAGCAGTAAAAGAAAGGAAATTATGAAGAGCCATATTCATATACATTCTGAAAAGAATGACAAATACAGACACATCAGATTTTTAAATTGATAAGCTGAGAAGTAAAAAAAAAAAAACTATATACAATATCTACTCGGTTTGATTATAAATTGTATGTAATTAATAAAAGCTTAAAAAGCTGAATGCATTCTCATAATACATTTAAATAAAATTGAGTCATTCTTTGTTAGAATTGAGAAAGGTTTCTGAGTCATTGTTTTCAAGGCAACTTCATATTAATTAAACATTCTTTTTCACTTAGTTAAAAAATGCTTAACATTCTTTGAAATAAGTTATAAATAGACAAAACAGACGTTGGTTTACAAATGATTGCACATTTAAAAATACTGGTGTAATTTTATTCTGTTAACTAAAATTCTAAATATTTTACTTTAATCTAGGGTGCAACATTTTGAATACACCACTGAATGTATCATATTTGATTTGCTGGGTATTTCTTTGTATCATGGCTGGCTAGTAGACCCTCAGTCTCATGATATTGTGTCTGCCATTGGGATGTGCAGCTACAATCAATTAGTAGAAAAGATCATTGTCCAGAAAACCTCAGAAGACATTAAATTATTTACAGAAGGTAAGTTTGTCAGTAATTTTTTTTTCCTAGTTATTGCCACAGAACTTTAGTAACAAAAATACAAACTCTTTACTTGCATCTTGTAGTTAATCCTTTGTGTGCTCACTCCAAAACATGCTTCAAGCTTGTGGCTCACTCCAAAACATGCTTCAAGCTTGTGGCTTGCTCCAGTTATGCTCATATAGTGTCTAAATCTGCTTTCTGTACTATATATATATATATATATATATATATATATAAATTATATTTTAGGACATGTACAAACTAGTTTGTACATGTTCTAAAGTATTATTTATAATAAATATTCATGGCTCTGTTTTTATATTGAGCACTGTTTTAAATTAATATTTTGAATGTTTCAAATATTTTCTTTATTCATTTGGAGATATCTATATATATATATATATATATATATATATATAAAATCACGAGAAATCAAATCATAAATAATCAGGAATAAAATTGATATTGATGTTGTCTTTAATTATTTCTTTATACATTTTGCTGCAAATTAAATATAGCTTAAACAGATTTTTATGACAAATCAGGATTAACTTTTAACAAGAGGAATAAGATGAAATATAACAAAGTCCCATGCTTTTCTGGTAAACTGAATTCTGTTGACAAAGATTTAAATGTACAGAGTAATTTACTTCAATCTGAAGTTCTAACATTAAAATACCAGCAACTGAGCTGATTTAATCACTTAGGCTAGATACATATTAACATGCTTTTTATCTGTCAAATATTTTTATTTTATTGCATTTGCAGCCTTTGTATTGCATAAATTCTGAACAGTTTTAGCTTTAAACAAATTGAGATAGATAAAGTACTGCAAAGTAATAAGAAAAATTAATAAATGATAATTACATGAAACAGTTAAAAAAAAAAAAAAAAAGTTAATCAGAGACAATGTTTTAAAGAATTTGGATGGTATTTAATAGTATATGATGTAAATATGCAATATAGCAGTGTACAGCATTCAGAAAAATAAAGAATATGATTTTATGGCTAAATTTCAATAGTTCCTAAGTTGCTTTCAAGAATAAGGGATGTGAGTTCAAATCTTATTAGAAGTTTATTTATTTCTGATCCATTGTTTCTGTGTTGCAATGAGAAACAAGAAATAAGATGAAGAAGATTAAGAAAAAAAAATTAGTGTAGTTATTGATACATAATATAGCAAGTTCTCAAAGCAAGTGATACAAGTTTGAGTGAATTATTTTTCTATTACATTTACTTGTGTTGGTACTTACTTATGAGCTGAAAATATTAGGCTGTATTTTGTTTATATTACATTTTTTAAACAAACTTTTTTTTATTCTTTTATATTTTGCTGATTAGTAAAAGTGAGTTTCTTCTTTGCAGCAACAATAGCAGAAAATTTTCTTGAAAAGACAGCTTCACAGTTAACTTATCATGGCCTTTGTGAGTTAAGTACCACAGTGAAAGAAGGGGAGCTCTGTGTTTTTTTCCGAAATAATCATTTCAGCACATTGTATCGACACAAGGTAAATGATTTTTTCTTTATAAATTGCTAATAATTCACTTGCATTTATAGTTAAAATCAGAAAAGACAAAAACATACATTTTTGCATTGAGATTGCTGAAAATTTTATTCATGCTCAAGGCAAACTTGAACTTTGTCTGACATTTACTATTTGTGCAGTTTTGCAAGACATCTACATGAAGACAAAAACTGGTCTTATATGAATTTCAATTTTTAATGAATATTAAAGATGTACTTATAAAAAAAAAAAATGTGAATTGACATTTTACACGTTACACATTTTTGCTGATACACTTCACAAGTACACCACCAAAAACATTTTTGGTCCTAAATTGATATCAGTTTATCATCTCTAGAGATTGTAGTAACAATTTAAAACATCGGACAGTATCTTCAATACCTTAGTTTCTGTTATATTCATCATTATAATTTTGGCATAAAACCAATTAGCATTTGTGATGGAGTCAACATATAGGTTAGATGATTTTGGATATAATAATGTGAACCCCCACTGGTCCTTCACATCGACACCCAAAATCTCTCTGACTGACCAATTGTCGATCACTTTATTCCAAACAGCCCTGTCCAGGGTTGTGTTAGTGATCACAAAGCAAGTTTGGGTTGAAAGTCATCGAAATCCCCTGCATCAATGATCCAGACAGAGCTGGAAGCCACATTAAGAAAAGGAAATCTTTGTGAAATTAACAAAGTGTTTATTTATATATATATAAAGAAAAATTTAGACAGACACGTTATTTCATGGTGAATCGGAAGTATAGGCCTATTTCAGGCAAACCATCGTCAGCTTCCATCTTTATTTTACAAAAGATTTTACACGAAGACGAACTAACTTAGTCAGAGATTCTTCTAAAGCAGGAAGTCACACAACTCTTGTGTTAACTCAACTCATACCAGTCTAACTCAACTCTCACTCTTAAATTAACTGTTGAACCACTCTACTGTGTGTATCATGTCACTGTCAGATCTCTCTGATCTGATCTCCGCCTATTCTCTGTAGTCTGCACCAGTCTCTGTCTTCTCCACTACATCTCTCTGCTCTGTGTCTCTTCTGGTTCTCTCTCGTCTGCACTAGTCTCTTTCTTGACTGCATCTTTGCTGTGTCTCTCTAGTCTGTGTCTCTTCACATCTGTCAACTATTCTTCATGCTGAATCTTTAGCAGATGATCACCTCAAACACAGGAGGTGATTCAAGCTCAGCTCCCAACTGTCTGATAACTTGTGCTTATATTTAGCCTCATATCCAGCAAGGGTGGTTATGATGCACACTGGATATGCTTAGCATTTTCAAATGACCAATCAAGGATCCTTCTTTTGGCCACCTGATCAACCTCGTCTCCTTCTCATCTATGTGAGTGACTCTTACCACTGCTCAAGGGGCTTGGTATGTTTCTTTGACTTTCCTGAAATCCCACTAGTGCCTTTTTCTCATTGGTTATCTGATCAACCCTGTCTCCTTCTGGCCTTGTGTGGGTGCCTCCCATCATATTCATTCAAGGTGTGTGGCTGGAGCATAAACAGCCAAATTTTAATTATTGCTCTAAAATTTCTTTCTTATCAAACTTTTGGTGTGTGGTCATTTTTTCACATCTGTGTTTTATCATTTCAATCTCTCAACCTGTGACGTTTTTAATTATCTAGGCTTTATCACTTTGCATACAACTGTCATAAGAAGTTATTTAGCTTCAGTTGAAAGCTTCATTTGTCTCTTAATTATCAGTGTTGCAAAATTCCCTTAAAAAAAAAAAAAAAAAAACTTTGTTTATGAGAATTCTGTCTCTCTTTCTGACCAGTGGGTGGCTTGTCCCTAAGGGGCATGAAATTCTTCCAACAAGTTTCAAATCAAACTTTACACAGCTGTCATTTTATCAATTGTCATTAAATTTTCACGATAATGGTTATTCCAAATTTTGTGACCAGAATCGTTATCTGTTGACCAAATTTGTAGCCAGCACTCAAGAGTCATTAAAAAAAAAAACTTATCTCAAATGGTTATTTGTTTTTGGTGACCATAATTTCATTTATCTATTTTTCTTGGGTGGTTTTCTTAAAATATTCTTCACTTAGCTTTTGGTGGATGAAGGAAAAGGAAAAAAAAATATTCAGTTATCTCTTTTTCTCTTCCTCCTTTCTTGGTACCAGAAATAGGGTTACAATAAGAGTAAACTTGCTCATATTTTTGCATTATAAATGGAATTGCTTTTAATGAATCCAGCATTTTAACACTGATTTTTTTAATCATTTCACTCCAAGCAAGGTGGCTTACAGCCTATCACGTTGAATACACTGATTCTCGCTCGATCACCGAAGTTAAGCAATGTTGAGCCTGGTCAGTACTTAGATGGGTGACCATTTGGGAATACCAGGTGCTGTAAGCGTTTAGTGATGGATGTGCGTCGTGTTGCAGTGGATATCGGCTCGGAAAGAGAAACCGGTGAGCCGAGTTCAAATCCAGTTGAATACCCTGCATTCACTTAAGCACTGGTACCCATGGGAAAGGTATTAATCCGTCCCTTCCCTCCAGTTATGGGTTAAATAACAAGGGTCGTACTTTGGGGACCCTGCCCTTAAAAACAAATCCCAATGAATCTTGATACTCAAAAAGAAAAAAGTATTACTAGACACAAAAACTTATATAAAACAACAATAAATTGTTGAAAGTAAAAGGTATTACCAGCAATAAATAATTTAAAAAAATTTAGTTGGCAATAAATGACCCGCTGAGGTTGATTTGCCATAAAAACAACCAACCAACCATGGTGAGACCACCACTAGTATGCAGGGAATTACAGTGAGAAAATAAGACTAGGTACAAGGAGTATTGGGGAAAGGATAAAAAAATGAATGGGATTCAAGGAGATAAAAGAATGCAATTGATGTTGCATTTAACGATCATAGATATCAGGGAAGTAAGAAAAACTGTTGGAATAGAAATGGCGGTTACATTTAACTTTTTTTTTTAACAGTAAAAGGGTGAGATCTAGATGCCAATCTAGTAGCATGTTTAAATTTACATGGTCAGCACACCAGGAAAAAAAAGACTTTGAGCATTTGTCATGAAAACTTTTGTAGAAGAAATAGAGGGAATCCGCATCACATTGGTGAGAAAGTGATTGAAGTGGAGATGTTAGGATTGATTGCATTGCAGATCCTTCTTTTGATTATGTTGAGAATCTCAAAGTGAATAGCAGGATCACCCAACCAGATATGGCAACAGTATTCAATGCACAGACTAATGATAGATTTATAAATGTGCAAGACTGATTCTGACAAGAAAACTTTCTGGCACAATACAGTGATCCAACTGCAGCTATTGATTTGATGTAATCATTTCACTTCAGGTCAGTTAGTGAGACCGAAGGAGGTGCAGCGTGTTGCTCTCCAGGACACTAGCATCAGCCATGCCGATGGCGGACAGAAAGGTTTATCTATGTTTGTATAGGGACATGTGCAATTAAATCTTCCCTGGCTAAATAGTGGCTTCTATGCAATGGGGATATTGATTGAAATTAGTAATTTCTTTATCAGTCTTCTTTTATGTGCTGTGTCCATTCATGGCATAGGCAATCATAGCATAAGTTTTCTTTTATTTCTCACAAATCCTTCTCTGCTATCACTTGGTAAACTCCATCAAGTATGTTGTGCACTGTTTTCCCATCTATCTGCCATGTGAGTATCAGATTCTCTAAGCTCTCCTTCCTCATTACACATTTCAGAAATCGCAACTGTCTCTTTCTGGTGTTAAGTATATTTCCTTTTAGTTTCCATTCTCTCCAAAACATCATCATTGCTCACATGTTTGACCCATGGTATCCTCGGCATTCTTCTGCAGAACCATATTTCTGTTTCAAGTCTTTTCATCATATTTGAAATTGTCCAACATTTGCTACCATACAGAAGAACAGATATCACTTAACAGTTCAGTACTCTTTTCTTTGTTTCCAACAAAATTTTCCTGTCTCATAATACTCTGATTAGCTTTTGGAATGCATCTTTGGTCATCCCAATGTGCCTTCAGATCTCGGTGTCACACTTTTTTCATCCTCTGTTAAAACACCTCTCGGGTATTTAAATTTTTGTAGCTCCTTGATTTTAGTATCTTCATTTGGGCTCCTGTTTTTGCTAATGACTATGCATTCAGTCTTCTTGTTTATATTTATCAGTAGATGATTAAATTTCAATATCATGGCAATCAGACATAGACTTCAGACCTTCACTTAATGACGTTAGACTTCAAGAAGATATTAAATTTACTCAAACTTTTACTTTTTATTGCTATGAATATACTAAAATATTATCAGCCATTACCTTTTGCTTCCAAAAAATGTATGGTTTACTAGATTTAGCTGTAGAACATCTTGAAATGCCCCTGGAAATCAACTGGCTAAATTTTGCCAAAACTTTTCACTGTATGAAAAGTCATCACTTAACTGATGAAATATAAAAACAATCATTTTTTTTTTTAACATACTTTTGTTTTATTAGAATTACTATTACAATATTCTGAGACCTATTTGTTACAATTTATTACAATTAATATTTTGTGAATTTTAGTTTCTATAAAAATAACCAAAATCAGATATTTGGAAGTAACAATGCCTCTATTGTCTTTGCATAATTCTGCAAGAATATATATAACATTAACATATATAGGTAGCTGACATTTAAATTTCAGCTAACTTTAAACTGGTAAAAATTAGAAATGTTATATATTCAGGGTTGAAGGTTACAAAAAAAGTTTTTAAAAATTTATTTTGAAGTTTTTGGTTCCTTATTTTTCTTTTTGAAAATATTGCTACAGTGAAAAGCAATTTAAGGGAGGTTATTCATTAAAAATTACCTCTGAATATACTCCATTTTCTTAGGCCTCAGCTGAATTATTTTGTTTATTTTTATATTGTTCTTGTCTCTGTAGTGATTGAATCCACAGAGGATCCTTGTAACTTGAATATACCTTGAGATATTTTTAACGAGCATACTATTTATTAAGGTTTCTGCTCAATAATTTTATCTTCATCCTTTATTCTTGAATATGGTTTAACAAAAACAAAATTCAGAGATATAACCTAGTTAAGTATTTTTAGTAGAAAATGTATGTAAACATGTATTGTGAAATTGTGATTCCAACTTTGTTTGTAAATTAGTCATTGATTTTCAAAACTAAAAATTGAGATCACTAACTTAAGTAATGATTTTACTTTCAGTGCAGATAAAATTGATATTTATGGTAAATAAATATTTTCAGATGAAGCAGATTTGTTCTCAAATCAGTTATTTGCCTACTCCAGTATTTTTTTTAACTATAAATTTTTTCTGTAAGTATTGTGTATGTATATATATATATATATATATATATATATATATTATAAGTTTATAATAAAAACATAGATTACTGCAACAGGAGCCATTGTGTTTTGGTACTATCTTATTAGCACCTCGTCAGGCAATGAAATATTTTTGTCTGTTAAGAATCATATGTAGAAGCTTAAAAACAAAATTTTTACCAAATCAAAACAAGGTGGGGAGATTTTTCAGAGAACCAATCAAAAATCAGGTCATGATGTATAGGAGAAATTTGATTGTAAGAGTAAAGGGGAATAGAGACTTAAAATGACTTAAGACTCAGACATTTTCCATGCCAGTGATAAAATAAATTGAATGATACATATGTAGCAGTTAAGCAAGTCTGAAAAGTTATCACATGTCATTTTTTTAAACAGTTACAGAATTTTCTTTAAGTTATTATTCAACTTAAAGTAGTGGACAAGAGTCAAAGACAGGAAAGTTTTTTCTTTTAAATACGCTGCACATTGAAACATACGTAGTTGACTTAGTGGGTGATCTATCTGTTAAGCCATAACCAATTAATTATCAGAAGATGGGACAATCAATTGATATATGCATAATTTTTCTTGTAAACATACAAAACATGGCTCATGTAAAGATTTACAAAATCTGTTTTAATATTTTCCATTTTACGGTAGGGATTTTATTAGAATTTGTAATTGCCAATAATGAGTAGAAAGTGATGTGCTATTGCGGTAAGCTTTATTATTAAAAGATAAGGTGTGAAAATAAAGGCAGGTTTTAAAAGTATTCTTTTTAAAGGTAAAATTTTCCATCTTTATCTCTTGTCCATTACTTTAAGTTGAATAATAACTTAGAAAAAATCTTGTAACCATTTCACGATGACACATCATAACTTTTCAGACTTGCTAAATTGCTACATATGTATCATTCAATTTATTTTGTTACTGGCATGGAAAATGTCTGGGTCTTAAGTCATTTTAAGTCTCTACCCCACCCCTTTACTTTTACAATCAAATTTCTTCTGTACATTATGACTTAACTTTCTATTGGTTCGCTGAGACAAACCCTCCGAAAATACCCCCACCACCACCTTAATTGTCTGGATATGGTAAAAATTGTGTTGTTTTTAAGCTTCTATATAGAATGATTCCTAACAGAAAAAAATATTACACTACCTGATGATGTGTTGTTAAGAAAGTACCGAAACATAACGGCTCATGTGTTGCAGTAAACTGTTTTTTATTATAAACTTATCATAAAAAATATTACCATATATAATGTTCTAAGTATCGAGCACTCTTAATAAAGTAAATCACTATAAACAATGGCCTGTCAATCTATTACTTCTAAGGTGTGTATGCACACATATATATATATATATATATATACACACACACACACACACTTTTCTTCATTGGTAACACAACTCATTTTCGTATATTTATTGATATATCCTTTATAGCTGTTATATTGCATCAAGTACTACTTTATTGCGGATGTGCATTGTGGTGCAATGGATATCGGCTCAGAATGACAAATCAGGGAGCCGAGTTCAAATTCCAGTTGAATTCCTTACATTCACTTATGCACAAATACCCTTGGGAAAGGTATTAATCAATTTCTTCCCTCCAGTTATGGGTTAAATAACAGGACAGATTGGGTTCTATAGTCTTGGCTGGCAACCAGTCTACCACAGAAAGCAATGGCAACATAGTGGAGGATAATCTTTTACCCAGTCAATCATGTCTCTTTTGAGACATGATTGCCCAAAGTGTGTATCACATATGGCACTTAACTGATTGACTATTTTATTAGCACCAGCACTAAATGTGCAAGATATACATATTACATGATTGTACAAAGAGACATGCAAGCTTCCAGCATACCTAACATGGACAACTTTGTTTTCCACGTGTGTAAGAGAGATTGTAAAAGTGATGCTGGCCTTAAGAATCACTTACTGATCAGAGAATTAGCTCAGGTATAAATGATGGAAATAATTAGCTCAGGTATAAATGATGGAAATAATGAAATTCTGAATGAAAAACTCAAGAAGCTATCAAGTGAAGAGGTGGCTGTCTTCTGCAAAGAAATAGCAATCGTGTGTGTGGTCTGTAATAAATATGGTATAAAGTGTTATAGAGAACTTAGCAAGAATCAAATTAGGTTGAGAATGTCTAAACAATTCTTTTAGTGTTCTTAGTTATTGATACCTTTAGTGATAAATGAACAATGAACGTAGTTACTTCCCTTGTCCTATGAATTTTCATTTTTTAACCATTCATAGGCAGTTTAGACAATTTAATTTTTTCTATGTAACTATAATTATATCAATTTTTAATATGGCATTTAGGTCATTATGAACTTCACTTGTTTTCAGTTGAAATTCAACTGTAATATTCTCTTTCATTAATTTGATAGTTTGCTTTTCTTTTTATCTAATTATGTATACCTATTTTGTGTTTCATAGAATACATAGTCCTACATCTAAACTTATATATAAATGGAACTTTGTGTGTGTATCCATTACCTATAGACTCTGAAACGGCTGAACCGATTTTCTTGAAAATTTACAGAGTTGTACTATAAGCGTCTGCGAGTGTTCTTAGCTAGGTTTTGTGCCACAGTACCCCTGATAAATATCGATAATCGAAAAAATCAGGTTATAGAAGGAGTGGTCTGATTTTAATCAAATTTAATACTCATAGACAAAGACATAAGAAACAATATTCAGAAGTTTCAAGGTTTGCAGTTCTTACAATAGTGCAGAAAATCGATTATATATATATATATATATATAAAACTTTCATTATACCCGAGCAACGCCAGGCTATACTGCTAGTTTAATTTATAAATTTTAATTTCTAGTGCATTTAAAATGTCATGTTTACAAAATACTGTCATTTATTAAACAAGAAACAGCATTAGCCTTTCAGTTTTAAATATTATTGAAATTACCAAAATAGGATGCAGAAACATACAGGGTTGCCACATAACTTCCATTTTGTTAAAGATAGAAAAAAATTCACCATCTTCAAAGCTCAACAAACTAAGATGTGCCCGTATCTTTTATGTCAGAATACAATTTGATTTGCTTTTCTTCCTCATAAATGCTTTTTCTGTCAAGTACAAGTGTACACCTGGTTGCTGTGAGATCACTTTCCAGGTCAACAATTGAATGCTCTGGTATGACACTGGGTGCAAAGTTTACCTTTCTATCTAGGTGAGCCCAATTCATGCAGGGTTCACCTCAGATCAACTTTAAGTTCTTTATTATTGTTTAGTTAATCTAAATTGTTTATGACCTAATTCCATCCTCAGTCATATCATCTCAATTCAAATGATATCTTTTATATATATATATATATATATATATATATATATATATATATATATATTCACAGCCTCCAAGCATGGTTTCCTTCTAAAATCCAGCCACTTCTATATTTGGAGATAAATTTGTGATGAAGTCATTCACAAAATCTTCCATGAATTTTTATTTGTTATTCTATTTTATTGTCTATTTTTCTTAGAAAATTTTTAAGTCTAGTCTTTTTTTCTTTTTCTGTTCAAAATTTACCACCCAATCACTAATTACTTTTAAAATAGGGAAGTTTTATCATGTTTCCCAAAAGTAAGGCAAAAGTTTATAATTCATAAAAATAAGTCTTAACCAGTTTTGAATCTATTGGATATATTTCAATATACCATTGCAACAGATTTAATGAAAGTTCAATTCTAGCATCCCTAGCTAAAAACCAAACTGATATTAGAATAAATACAGGCAATATTTTATCAATGTTGAAATTGTATGGTTACTGAAAGATATTTGTATCACTTGATTTGGTGAGCAAGTGACTCCTTCATGTGAAAGATAATTACAAAATATATTTCATGTTCTATGTTCCTTTTATAAATAATTGCCTATAAGAAATTTAAGTTTTCTATGACCTGTTTCTTAATAGTAGATTCACTTTTAGGTTACAATTGTTTACAGTCATGTTTGAAAATCTTTGTAATGTCCATACCAGAATTGAAAGGATATCTTATTTTCTAGTTCATTGATAATTTAGTCTAATATCTTGAAAATAATGGAGACTTGTTTTAAATGACATCTGTTGGCACATTAATTCTATTTTGTTTATTAGTGGAGTATTTACTCTTATCTCATCCCTTGAGATTTTTCTAATTTAAGTTCAAATCCACATTGCTAATTGCTATTCATTTTTGACCAATTGTTACATTTGCAAATTCTGGTAGACGGTTGATTCAGTATCACTTGTACAATGTTGACGAGCTGTATATCCAACAATTATCAGTGGGTAAATATCTATAATCTCAATTGTTATTTTTTAATATTTTATAACTTTAGGGCATACAAGTTAATTCCTTTAATCTCAGTTTTGTTTGCAATTTTGGATGTTTCCTGAATGCATTTTATTTGTGATTATTGAAATGTTGTACTTGGCATACCAAATTGTAGAGTTCAACACTCATTCTTGATATTTAGTCACAATACATATATTCTCTCTATGGTAAGCCATACATTTTATTATTCTATTAAATTTTTATATCCTTTTGTGATTGAAGATGAAGCTGTAATGAAGTGGTAATGCAATGAACCAGTTGTCCAATAGAAAAGGAAGAGAATAGAAAAGGAAACAATATTTGGCATCCTGGAAAGAAAACCATCTTTGATTTTCCTAGCATTGAATTAATATTATTGAACAATAAATACCAAAAACATTTGCTAATTTTTATTTTTTTAAGAAACCTAAATGAGAATTAAAGACCAGATATTTTTGAGTTGATTTGACTTTATTACATGCAAAAGAATATATACATCACAAAAATGAAAAGCATTATCACCGCTTTCATACTTCAAGCTTAAGATTTTAGTGGAATGATGTTAATGAACCTTTTTTTTTTCTGCCACATTGCATAAAGTTTTTACTCTCAGTAATATAGTGCAAATTTTAATTTTGTTTAAAAAAAAAAAAAATGGACTGATTTCTCTTCTCTTTCCTTTTTTTTTTTTATCAAAATTTAGAGTTATGGAATATTTTTGTGGATGCAATTATAAATTTTGAAACCTGGCTACAAACTTGAATAACTATTATTGAATCAACAACTTAATATACCACGTAGTTTTACAAATTTTACACAAGTATGTTATTAAAATACTATTGGCATTAAATTATAAATTGTTAGGTTCTAACATAATGTAGCTGGTGAAAATAACTTCCCTATTTGTCATTTAATTTTTTTTTTTTTTTTTTTTTTTTTTTTGCTAATAGAACCTTATGTGCTGGGATGAGAGAAAGGAAACATTTTATTTATTTCTTCATAAATTAAAACTACAATAACCTATCTACAATGTATGTTCTCAGTAACTTGAATATAAAAATACATTTTAAATGTAGGATCTTATTGACGCTTAATATTTTTCCCTTTAAAGTTATTTAATTTTTTTTTCAAGAATTAAATTTATCAACTTATTAATACCATGTGAAGCATTAAGTATTCCCTACTTGAGTATTTGATGACAAAAACCTCATTTAAATATAAAAGCTTTCAGTTTGTGCATCTTACGGATTCCATTCCAATCTTCTCTTAATACATCAGTTAGAATTGTTTATAATAGGACAATTTTTTTTTTCATCAATAATTGTGGTAATGTGTAATACTTAATATACTATTTTATGATTAACATTTAGAAAAGACTTCTTAGTGAACTAATTAATACTACCAAATTAAAAAAAAATGATGAAATGTTGATTTTTCTTTTATAAATAATTGCCTATAAGAAACTTGGTCATTCTTTGAATTTTGTCAGAATTATTAGTTACTCTTTTAATTTAGACTTTGAACGTATGCAACTATCATTTTGAATAGAAATGTTATAATTTTACACCATCAAAAAGATATTTACCTTCTCAAATTTCATAGATAGTGAATGAATTTGACTAATTATTAAAATATCGGTCAGCAAAACAATGTTTATAAAATCTGAAAGTATATGGTTGGTTTTGTTTATCCTCAAAATTTGGTAACTTCTGTTTCCACTTTTTTCTTTATTTCATATCCAAACTTTATTTGAATAGTAGAAAATTTGATTCTCTCATTTGCAGTTTTCTACTAATTTAAAATGAAGTAGACATTTGATAACAGGCCATCATTTTGTTGTAGAATTCTTCATAAACAAAGAAACAAATCAAAAGTGAAACCTGTGAGGAAGGCCATGTTTTTAATTGTGAAAAGTAATTGATCTCATCAATAATGAACAAATTGCAAAAGCTTTCTAAGTATCCTCCTTTTCCACTGAGATCGTTTCTTTAGAATTTTCTCTAATATTCTTTTATAAGTATAAATATCTTTCTGAATTCTTATTTGCAAATAAAAACATCAGCTTTACCAGTTATGATTTTGATCTTTATTTCCTTATGGCAATTTTTAAATAGACATTTATATTTTTCACTTCATGAAATACATATGTAAATCTCTCTTGATGTCATTCTGTTGTAACAAAAACAAGTTTATACAAAATACTTAATGTTGTATTTTAAAATGCTAGAGATGCGAGTCTTTTTCCTTTTTTTTAAATAATCATTTCACCCCACTGGAGCTCAAGAGGTT
Source organism: Ascarosepion bandense (assembly GCA_037127315.1). NCBI lineage: Eukaryota > Metazoa > Mollusca > Cephalopoda > Sepiida > Sepiidae > Ascarosepion > Ascarosepion bandense. The sequence goes on from JBBBDQ010000266.1 coordinate 1,425,836, forward strand.
ACATAAGAGGAGAAACAAGCTACAGGGGGTGTCAGAGAATGGGTAAGAGAAGGATGAGAACACTGGTGTGAAGAGATGAGTGGAAAGGGAGAACATGATACAAGGGTTGTCAGGGAAAGGATGCGAGTCAAGGAGATAAGAGATGGCAATTGACTTTGTGTTTAAATTCTTGAAGATTGTAGCTGTCAGGGAAGCAAGTATACGGAAGGGAATTCCACAGGCAGGAAGTGTGAGAAAAGAAGCTGAGGGAGTACAAGTTGCAGTTACGTTCGATCGGTTTTACTGTTAATAAGTGGGGCCTAGTCACTAGTTTAGTAGCTTGAGTAAATTCATGCAGAGGGGACACCAGGTAGCTAAGCTCATTAGAGCAGAAGTTGTGAAAGTATCTGTAAAAGAGAAAGAGGGAAGCCACATTACATTGATGAGAAAGTGTTTGGAGTTGAGCTATCAGATCAGGATCAACTACATTGCAGATTCTTCATTGGATTTTGTCAAGAACCCCAAGATGAATAGCAGGGGCACCTGACTAGATGTGACAGCAGTAATCAATGCACGGGTGAATGGTAAATTTATGTAGGTGCAAGATGGATTCAGACGACAATAACTTCCTGGCCCTACACAGTGAACCGACCTTCCTAGCAGCAGATTTAGCTATGGATTCAATTCCACTTGGAATGACTTGAATGAGTTCAACAATTATCAAGTCCAAGACTAAATTATGACTAATTTCAGTATCATATTTCTTTACAACTGCAAATTACAGAAAGAAATAATGACTCAAACATGTTTTGCTACAAAATTTAAAACTTACTTTGATATTTGCAGTCATTAAAATGAAAACATATGCACATTTAAGTATATTTGTAGTATTGATAGCACATTTTTTTCTTAATGTTGTTTGTCTCAATTCCACTTCAAAGCAGTTTAGAAGTATTTCTGCTAAGACCTTATTGTTGCCACTTATTTGAATTTCTAATTTTGTTAACTCTTTCAGTGAGTATCAAATTAAATTTCTCACTTGTTAGAGGAAGTCACTATAATGAAGTGTATACTGATTTAGGTCATCCTCAGGTGAATTTGTTCAATGGCATTTATTACCTGGCAAATATGAATAAAAACATTGTAAGACTCTTATTTAATCTCTATGAATTGCAGTTTATGAACAACCTTTCAAAATATATCCCATGTTTTCAACCACCCCAAAATATGGTTCAGTACCAAAGATTGTTTTGTTTTTCTTTTGCAACCAGTACTTAGTAAGCATTCTTTTCTGATTAACCTTGTCTATGTGGAAAGCCTGTTTATTGTAAACCAATTTATAAAACCTGGCAATAGAAGATCTACGATGATTTTCAAGAGAGGTATTTGCCACAGATATCTTAGTAGTTTTTTTTTTTTTTTGCTTTAGTATTTAGCATTAAAATTTTATAACAAACCAGTAAAAATTCTTTTCAGTTTTGCTGATAATCAACCAGAATTAGTCTTTATATTTAACTTATAACATTTAAAAAAATAAGTGCTTGTGGGTGTTACCAATAATTTGTGATAATTACTTTTAACACTTAAAGCTACTTTTATCCACATTCCACTCATCAAATAGGTCATATCAAATGTACAAATAATATGTAGTTAGTCTGCTTTTCATCCCTGTCCTATCTCATAAGGAGTTAAATGTTCATAAAAAAAAAAACCTTGCAGTTATAATTTGGGCCATGATACAATCAATGTAAAATGATAGCTAATATTTATGAAACTTTATTACAAGTACCAGATGGATATAGCTTCTAAACTTAAAGTGAAAAAAAAATGTCTTAATAAATTTATGCCTCTCTATCTGAAACTTCTACATCAGCCGCTAGATGATTTTTTATCTACTTTGGAGTTGTGAATTTTACAGAAAACTATAAAACTATCTCAATAAAAACACATCACAAAATGAAGCTGAAATTAAATTTTATTGATCTTTTCATATAATAATAAACTCAGTTGCTAGGATGGTTATTAATTTCAGTAAATGAATACTGTAAGCATAACTGTATTTTTTTTATACAATTTTGTTTGCATTTTTATTGTCTATAGATTTTCTACCAAACCGTTCCAAGATGTTACTCAATATTATTTTTACTTTCGTGTTATTAAATTTTTATTTAATAAATACAATCTTCTATTAATATTAGTTAACTAGAGTTTAATTTCAAATTAAAATTTACTTAACTTTGTGCAAAAATCAATCCCATATCTGTAACCTTGTGTGCATAACACAATATTTAGATGGAGTTTTTGCATGAGTTTTATCAATCCAAATATAGTTAAATGATGGTGGCACTCCTCAAACAGTATCAATATCAAACTACACTCTAGCTTAAAGCAGTCAAATCTTGAACTCTCTAACAATGCTTTATCTAAATAGCTTACTATAATAGGCACTCAGCAATTACATAGACTAACCAAAATGATATTCACAAATACCTTATATTATTTTTTAAAATATTTTAAATATCTTTGTTACTTTTTAGTGTACATAATATCAGAATGGGGATGTGCGTTGTGGTACAGTGGATATCAGCTCAGAACAAGAAACCGGGGAGCCAAATTCGAATTCCAGTTGAATCCATTGTATTCACTTACGCGCAAATACCCTTGGGAAAGGTATTAATCCGTCTCTTCCTTCCAGTTATGGGTTAAATAGCAGGACAGATTGGGCTCTATAGCCTTGGTCAGCAACCAGTCTACCACAGAAAGCAATGGCAACCTACTGCAGGATAATCTTCTGCCCAGTCAGTCATGTCTTTTTCGAGACATGACCGCCCAAGCGTGTATCACGTATGGCACTTAACTGACTGAATATCAGAATAACAAGTATTGTTAATATTATAATCTCAGTCTTCTTTGGATTTAAATTATTTTTAGTATGTGTGAGATTTTTGTAATTAGTTTTACTAATCCAACACTAGGTTTAATTTCATTAACTTCTCTTACAAAAGTACTACTTGTTAGCTTTTGACACAAATATAGCTTTCTTACTATGGCATAAATACTGTTTCTTATTACAAATATGTCTTATTCATATTTATTCACTTAAATTTTCCAAAGACTTTTGTTTCTTTTTTTAATGTAATCAAAATTTATTTCATAAGATTAGAAGTTAAATTAACTCATTAGGTATGAAAGGTCTCTTTAAGAATTCAATATGCTCAGTTGGTTGACACGAATTAAGATTTATTTTCCTATAAACACTGGCAAAAATAGTTTCCTCATAACTGCATTTCCCTGCTTACTAAATTAGATAGGTAAGTGTTGCAATATCAATTTAGAAAACAAATTCAACTTTACCACTAGATTTATTTTTAACATTTTACTACGAAAATTATAGATGTATTTTCTCTTGTGGCAATTTATTTGAATTAGAAAAATATCTATTTGTTCTAAGATCCTTTCTCCATCCCTGCTCCTGAGTCAGTTTTTATCCTTGTATATACCAAAAATAAACATTACACAGCAAAGTTAACATTCATTATTTTATTTTTATTTTATCAAAAGAAGTGAACACCAAGTTCTAATAGTCATAGATTATGTCAGTAGTGTTTCACACGAAGTAATTCTTTCACACTCCTCTGCATTTTCAAACAGTTAATTTAAATCACTTCACTTGAATTGTTATTCTTGAAAAAAAATATTCAGAGGAAGCCTAGCTTTGGCTTGCATTTCTAAATTTTCTTTTTTTTGCTTTTTAAGCCTATTTACTGAGAATCTAGTATAGGTTGTATTATAATCTTAACACTTCATACATCTTGTCTATCAGTGAAAGTGAACATTTAAATATCATAAAACAAAATTTAAAAGTTTGTTATATTTTATGTTTAATTCCACTTGAGGGAATAACCAGCAGAAATTGAATAATTTAGGTTATATATTTCTTGATATAATGTTGAAAAATCTTACAGTACTGATATCCCTAAGATAAAATACTGTGTACTGCTAAATAAAAAAGTTGTAATTAATATTTCATAATTAAAATTTTATGCAAGTTGAAATTGAAACTTAGCTCTGTATTCTAATTAACATAATGGCTAATTTAGTTTCAATTATCATCTCCATACCAAAGCAAACTATAAATCTGGTTTGGTACGGAGATGAGACAGGCGTTATTCAATTGTAACCACTTCCACTTCAGGAGAAATGTTATGAACCAGATCATTCTCCCTTGTCATCTTTCTCATACTCCCTCAGATTTAAGAGAACATCAGTAAGTAGTATTAAAAAGAAAGCATGATAGCCTGCTGTGTGTGCATGTGTGTGGTAGCAGCAATTGTCTGTGTGAATTGATTTTTCTCTCAAGTCACAGCCAAGCCAGTTTTGTGTTATCACAGATACAAAAGTTATCTCTGTGGGGAGATAATATAGCAAACCAGTATTACTTCTATCAATACATGTCTAGTATCAATCATGGTAATGTTTTTAATAGCTTGGATGTTGATACTTTCTTATGTCACATCTGGCTGGACAGATTATTGATCAAGTAAAAGCTGAATGATAACAAAATAAGCCAGGAACTTCCTAACATCTGGAAAGAACTTGCTGATGATGGTTGGTAAACTGAAATGAGAAATAAAACACATTCTTTTATTGGTATGTATGTGATGTCAGCTTATAAAAGTAGTATCATTTTTATGAATGATATTTATCCAACTCAAAATGTCTTAAATTTTTAGTTATTTTCTTTACAAATGAACTTTAAACATTTTGTTGTGGCAACAAATATAATTTTTCAATTATTTTCTATGTTACTTGGATACATCCCATGATCAGCTGATAGCATTTTTTATAATGAGCAAATTATTGTCAAGGTTATTTTCAGGAAACCAAAACAAAAATTCATTGACGCCCACTTTCCAAAATGTAAATTTGGTTTCCTCCATTCCAATATTCTTTCATTTTTATCAACTGATACTGACTGTAATTTTATTTTATAAGGTCTCTTATAAAAATATTTGCTTTTGCAAGAATTTAATCTTGATGTTCTTGCTAGAATTGTCTTTTAAATGTGCGATCCTAATATTTTGGATATTTTTTTCTTGTAGTCCTTGTTATTACTAACTTTAATCCATAGCAGTCGTCTTGGGCTTTTATTGGTGTATATATATATATATATATATATATATATATATATATATATATATATGATGTCAGTTTATTGTGTATTAAAAATGCCAATGGAAACTGCTACAAGAAAGTTCAGTAACTTTAATATAAAATTTTATTTTGTGATACTACACACAAACATTTAAATATTAATTTAATCATACTTTTCAGTTAGGTTTTTTTCTCTTTCTCAATATCAGTGTACAGCAGAGGAAATTATTCCTGTACAAATAAAAACATCAATATTGTGCAATAATAGACTGTAAGCTGAAAATGTGGTTATGGTATGACCCAAGACCGGATTTGATTCCAATTGAGAATCTTTGAAAGATCAATGGAAATGATGTTAAGGCAAGGAAACTCTGAACAAATTTGTTCAGATATGACTGTTACATTACTCCTGCAGTTTATGCCACAATGTGATGAATGAATTCCTGTAGGTGTACAGAAGTAATTGAAAATTGTAACCTCTCCCAGCTTTAATATTCTGTGTCAATAATAGATCAATAATTTTTAACTTTATGTATATTTTCAATTTTTCTTGTCATTTTGGAAACTACATTTTTTTTTTAATAAGTTTTATTTTGTAATAAGACTGGAAATTCATGGGAAGTGTGTGTATTTTGTATCAGATTGTTTTTCTTTTTAGTTATAACAAACCTTATCTACTTTGAATTCAAGTTTCAAACCTAAAATTATGGCTTCTCATCTTTTGCTTTATTTGCATATTCTAAATGTAATTCATTATTTCAAAAATGTGGAAATTTACTCTGAATATTGAATAGTAATAACATCAATCAGTGTCTGGTTTTAATGAATTTTCTTTTGATTTAATGAAGATAAAACTACATAAACATCAGTAAGGTTTTAAAAGAAACAAATCTGTAGAAATGTAAGTTGATGAAAACTTGTACAAAGACGGTCCATTCCATTTTTTTTTTTTCTTTTTATCATTTTATTAAAGGAAGATAATTGAAAATGGTAAATAAAAATCTGATAAGTCATAAGTATATTGGTTGGGACCCCAACAAAAAAAACTGTCAAAGTAAAACATACTACATTAGAACAGGAATAAAGATTCTTAATGTGTTTATTTAACAATGACTCAAGATGGTGGTTTATTAGTGAGGTTAACTTTTTTTTAAACAATTTTAAATAGTTTCTGCATTAGATAGAATTTAAAACCTAATCAAGTAAAAAATTTGCTTTCCAAATTTTCTTTCAGTTCTGTGTCCACACCCACCAAAGATTTCCAACATATGTCAAAAAGTGTTGGAATGTAATTCATTTGTAATTCCATCCACTAAAACACTGCAAAAAAAAAAAAATTATTCCACAGAGATGTCTATGCTGATGGTTTCATGAAGCCATATAACTTATCAAGGAAATGGAAAGGGGACTGGATACTAACACACATTCAAAATACTCTTTTGCCTTGCTTAAATGTATGTGTGTGTGTGATTTTTTTTTTTTATACACACACACACACACACACACACTATCATACACACACATTTATGCACACTTTCACACACACACTTAGCACACTCTCTCATGCTTACTTATATACACTCTCTGGAAATTGATCAGTCTGATTTTGATAAGATTTGATCTTCAGCATTTTTCCCTTTGCATTGTGTATACAATAGTGGTGTAGTATGAAAATGAAAAGGCTGCTTGAGTTTGCTCCTCCTCCTCCTCAGAAAAATCTTAGCCCCTAAATGGCTCCCTCTACTTTCAGAGTTTTACAATCATCACTGCACTCTCACACACACATTTATATATGTGTGCACACACGTACGCGCACACACACATTGAAGAAAAAGAAATAACTAATTTGTATTAATTTATATAAGTAAAATGTACTTACCAACTTTCTTGCATGAGTAAGGCTCTTTTGTGTAATGTTTGACAATATCCGTGTAAAATGTTTGGCTGTCATTTAATCCTCCTTTTTTTATACATATGTGTAAAATCTTCGTAATACATAACGATGTTCTAGTGAAATTCCTGGAGAAGACAGATTATTTTGTTTAAGGAAATTTCTCAACTTTTCTGTTTATTATACAACAGGTAGATATTTCAACACAAGAATAATGTAATTTTATCTATTTTTTTTAATTTTAATTTTTTTTTTTTTTATTCATTCTGACAAATAGATTTTTGAAAAACTGACAAGTTATAACTGAAATGATTCAACCAAAAATATTTCTCTTTGGATCACAAACTGTAGTAAATGACTGAGATACTAATAAATAAGTTATCAGTTTATAACTATTAGGTATTTGCATTTGTATGTTTATCATGATGAAATATTTTTAGTGCTAATTGAAATGTTGACAAATATTTCTATCAACATTTCAATAAGTATATTTTTTATAATCTTTATTAATATTTTTGTTGGTTATTTATTATCTTGCTTAACTCCAAAATAATTAACAATTTAGTACAATAACCTTCTGCATGCAACTATATCATTGATAAACAGATGTCACTTTAGTACTAAATACACTAACTGGTATTATAATGCAGGATGTTTTGGTAGTAATATTTGAATGAACTTAAATTGAGACTTAGAAGAGGATAATGCTAAAAAAAAATTTTTCAATGGTTTATAGGAAATTTTCTATTTCTATTTATTATTGGGTTACTCTAAGAAAAAAAAAACAAAATTCAAAGAATGCTTCTTGTTGATGACAGATATTTCTGAATTTTTCAACTATACAAAAATCATGTTGGTAAATATATAATTGGATGTGTGTAACATGCCTGTGTAAGAAGTTTTTCTTTCCTATGGATTATTTTGTAAAAGGAGTAATTCTAACTTTAGAAAATAATTTCAAATGTGTGAAATATGAACTTAAATCTTTGATCTTATTTTTTTAGTCAAAAACCGAATATGTATAAGTATATTCTATTTTGTCGTGATAGAACAGGAGTTGCATGATTCAAATAATTTAATAAATTTCAGTTGATTTGCATTCAATAACTATTAACAAATTATAAATGATAGAAACTGCTATATGGTTTTGTTATGTATTTTTCATTTGTTTTTTCTACTTTAATTTCTATTGTGTGCATGTATTTTGTTTTTCTAAAATCAAGAAAATTTGTATCTGTTGTTGGTTGGAGTTCATTTAATTTTAACTTTATATTGCTATTTAGTTGAATATACAATTTTGAGACTTGCCAACATTATAAATGGAGGAAAAGAAAAAGAATTTACTATTTCTAATATTACTAGTGTTTAGAAATATCTACAGTTGCTGAATTATCCTGGGTTCTAGCAAATACCTATTTTTATTTACTCGAGAAACCATTTCAATTCTCACAGTCAGCAGAATACATTTAATTAGCATCTCTATTTTCAAATTAATGGCTTGAAAATAAATTCAACAGTTTTATGTTAGACCATGGGAAATGTCAGTTATGAAAGTTAGCCTTTCAGAAGAGAGAGCATGTTCCCATTTCCCAAAAATTGGACTTTGCTGACCCTGGATTATTTTAAGATATAAATTCCAACAGGCATTTGACATCTTAGTTTTAACTGCTACAGTAAAACCTTAGTTTATTGGATCACTTAGGTCATAAACTGATTTTTTTTTTTTACTTTTTATTGAACAAAAAGTTAGATAAATGCTAGAATAAATCATTCTTCAAGTCTGTTAAGTTACTAACGTGGATGTGCATTGTGGTGTAGTGGATATTGACTTGAAATGACAAATTAGGGAACCGAGTTCGAATTCCAGTTGAATTCTTTGCATTCACTTCTGCACAAATACCCTTGGGAAAGGTATTAATCCATCTCTTCCCTCCAGTTATGGGTTAAATAATAGAACAGATTAGGTTCTATAGCCTTGGCTGGCAACCAGTCTACTGCAGAAGGCAATGGCAACCAACTGTGGGATAATCTTCTGCCCAGTCAGTCATGTCTCTTTCGAGACATGATTGCCCAAAGCATGTATCACGTATGGCACTTAACTGACTGTAGTTACTGAGAACATACCAACTGTGTTAGATACAAAGTTAGCTGGAAACTAAAAATCTTGTTGATTTCAGCTATTTATAATTTGTCATTCACCAACCCTTTGCGCATATGGTTTTTAGATCAAAAGATGAATTAGGTACAGTTTTTCATAATTTCTATTCAAGGGATTAAGAAATTAAAAATTGAGAAACTGAGGTACATTTTAACAAGTTTGACTTCATTAAATTTTCTTAGGTAAAATAAAATAAAACAGCAATCCAGACAGGCATAAAAAAACTCAATTGGGTTTTAAGTCAGTACTGACAACCCTATTAGCATAGAATCCATCAAAACTGATAAGATTATTTGTGTATGAAGCTTTGGAAATTTTCTAACAAAGTAAATACAGTGCAGATTACATCTACAGTAGCACTTCCAAAAATCTATGTAAGCAAGGAAATGTATGTAACATTGGTCATTTGTGTGCTGACATAGATTTAACAGAATAATGTTCATTATGCACAATCATCTACAGAACTTGTTTCTTTACAAAATAAGGAATTTATTCAATTTAAGGAACATACTTTCCCTATCAGCAATTTAAGTTCTTTCAATTGAGGTTTTACTGTACTACAAATACCACTACCACCATCTCTCTTAATTTTCATCACTCTTTTGGAATAAAAACTATTTTTATGAGTTGAATGATTTCAAAACCTAAACAATTTGGTTGATCTTGGTGATAAATTTCTTATGCTTGGATAATGAGAATCCCAAGAGAAAGATCTGCCCTGAAAGAGGCAAAAGAGTTACTTGATAATTCCATTTTCAATTCTTTTTCTTCTCTTTTTGTCTGGAAGTTATTGGTTCTGCATCATATGCAACTAGCATGACCACATTTCAATCTTTCAGGTTGAATCAATATGTTTAAACTATAAATAAACTGAGCTTCAGTTTCAGAAATGCAGTAAATGTAACCAGTTTCTTATCCCACTTAATCTGTTTTACAAGGTATCTTTTAAACACACACACACACACACACACACACACATATATATAATCATCAATTCATCTCTATAATTCAGTAGTACTTTATTTTTATATAAATATCAAAAATATTTTTCTCTAAAACTTAATTACACTTGTTCATTTATAACTTATGCTCCAATAGTAACTTGAAAATTATTTTACTAAAATAAATGATCCATACTATACTTATTTGGTTTTCATAACTACAATATACCTTAGGTTAGAATTAAACAATTGCGGTATACTAAACATTGCAGCCCCTTTATCTCATGAGGTAGTACAAAATCAAATCTTAAAAAACCTGAAATCCAACCTGCTGTTAAAAATTGTCTACCCATTTAAATAATGTATGGTCCCATGATGTAGACAAAATTAAAAAGTGCCATGCCATGACATGACATCAGGCTACTCTGTTGCCTTTTGTGAGCCAAATCTTCAACTTCATAGTTCAACCATATTCTCATTTTTTATTGTACAATATTGACACACCTACAAGTATTTTCTCCAACTATCACCCCTTCATTTTCTAAACAAATCATTTTCATCATTTATTTTAAAATATCACCTAAAGAACAGTATTGTTCTGAAACCTGAAAATTGTGTAGTGATATAATGCTTCTATAAACCATTGTAACAACAAAATTACTATATAATGTGTTTGTGTGGAGTGAATAAGGAAGAAAAATAATGTGCTAATGAATGATGTGAATGGAATTATGAAAAGGTGTGCATGTGGAAGGAGGGGATTATTTTGTATGTTAATTTTTGTTTTCAGTTCTTTACTTATATTTTTTTGTTTTTGTCCTGGTTGTAGCAAATATAACATGATTGCAATTGAGACAAGCAGGTGAGTTGATTGCATTCTTTGGAGAAAGATAACTCAAGGAAGAAACTTTTAAAAAAAAGTACCCGATTTGAATTCGGGGGAAAAAAGGAAGCAAAATAATCAGACAAAAAAAATGGGCATCAAATTAAAGAATGTTTTCACTCACCGTTTTGCTTTCAAATCACAGTTTGAAAGAACTATTTACTCTAATTGATAATAATTATTTATCAAAATAAATGTTTGAAGTACAAAGATTTTGTAAAAGTAATTTTATTTTTGAGAGAAATGTAAACATTGTCATTAATATTTTAATCAAATTTTTATTAAGGATCTGGTGTTACCTTGTAAAAATACTACTTATTACTTGAATCTCTTCACTTTTTCAAAAATCTTTTCCAAATGCTTTTTGAAAATGCCAAATTGTGTACAAAGTGCATTTTAAATTTTAAGTTTTTATTGTTAGCCTACAATAATTTGAAATGTCTGATTCTAAATAAGCTTAATCATATAGAATACAAATTTATAATTAAGATGCTATTGAAAATTTTAGGTTGTATTATGTTATTTCAGTCTATAGAAGAGCATGGAACTTGTTGACAAATGATCTGAAATTGAAGAATTTGTTTTTGAAACTATCATTTGAAAAATGTTTTCATGTCACTTTTACAATATTACTTAAAATTAATTAAAATTTATGTTCACTTGACTTTTGTTTGAACAAACTATGCTTTCATAGTTTATTTCATATTGGAAAAAATGTATTTCTTTTAAAATGTTGTCTATTTGCAAGATAACATTTAACAGTATTTTTAAAAATGGATTCTTGCTAAACACTTTTATATAATTTGGTTGGAATGAATATAAAACCCGAGAACAAATGCTTGAAATAGAAACTAAATTATTTCTAAGAGTAAACCAAATTCTCTATAGATTAAAATGTATAATTTTTCTTATTTCTGTATTCACTTCGATCATTAATATGAAAAAAATCACCTTTGCAGTGACATGTACCAAGACTGTACATTTTATGATATTTCTTTTGTATTGGAATAGATTTAAAGACTTAAGTATTTACTTTTCATACAAAAATAAACCACTTGTTAGTATTTCAGTACCCAAATTACTTCAAATTATTTTTGTAATTTTAATCAATTTTCTTGAAATGTTTTTAATTTAACTTTATTGGAGTTGGCGTTCAAGTTGATTTGTTGAGGCAAATTATTTGGGCACAAATTTTATACTATAATCGATACAAAATTGAAATACAAAGCTTATATTAAAGAGTTCTTTCTGTATATAAGATATTATACTGTATGCAATAACTTTTATATGTCCATATAATTTCCTATATTTAAATATTTTTGTTTACTTTTTTTATATCATGATTACAAATAACTGCTTAAGATTATTTTGGTTCTCTGTGTAATGGCTTAGTGTATAGGAGTAAAATATGAGTAATCTTTCAACTTAAGTCAGCTGAGTTTTACAAACTGTGTCACTTACCTCCTCTACTTTATCCTTTTATTTTCTTTAGGGTCATCTAACTTGAAACTCATTAGTCATTTTTCAGCATTTTTTCCTCTAAGTATTTTAATACAGTCTGAATGAGTTCATTTACTGCAAGGTTGTTTTAATTGGGATCTACTTTCAATACAGGATTAGAATTTAGAACTACTTAAAACAAATGTAAACTCAACAAAAACATCTTTCTCACTGACAGAAATTCAGATAAGGAAGTAGTGTCTTAATTATCTGAGAGAAAAAAATGTTTCTTTTAAAATCTCAATTACTCATTTCATATTAGCAGAGTACTGTTAATTTTTTAATTTGAGATTTAGAAAATTTGAGTAAATTGCAAAATGTGTACATAAAGCAAGAAAAGGAAAATTTTTGTGCACCTTGTATAGAGAAAAATATATAGCATCTGACTTAGTAAATGTGTTAATTTACAGTAATTATTTCAAGTGAATTAGTTTTCTTTCAATGAGTTTACCACAATTTTCAACTCCTGCTGGCTCATAACACTTCGGATTGATTTTCACACTAGAGCTGCAAAGTCAGACACATTTTGCAACTTAACCAATCAGTGTTAATATTTATTAAAAATTTACAACCTAAATTTTTTTTTTTTTTTTTAAGACTTGGATATATGAGAAAGAGTTCAGTCTAACTAAGTATGACAAATTAGATTTGATTGCATCATTTTGCTTTGTGCAACTGAATCACATTGTGATACAGTAGATTGACATTAAGCAACAATTGTATTATTACTCCATCAATGGTACAAATATTTTCAATTTTGACTTGACAATTATAAAATCCTATTACCACAATCATAATTTAACAATTTACCAAATCATTTTTATTGTTTCTTGCATGTCTAGTTAAAAGAACATTTATTGCTAAAATTTTTTATAGCTTTTTTTGTAACTTTCATTATTTATGTTTATTATTGTATACATGCAGGTATTCTTTAATGTTTGATTATTACTTAAGAACTGAGATTCTATTTCTGGTGTAAAGTTTTATCAAGAAAAAATAATTTTAGATTAGAGTAAAATACCTTTCCTTTACAATGTTTAAAAGTATCTTTCTCTGTGATTATTTTTTTTTAATATACTTACCCACAGCTGTACTTGTGATTTACTCCAGGATTTTTTTGTGCTTCTATCATTGCATTCATCTCTTTCTGACATTGGTATTGTGCATAGGAATAACATGAGTTGGCTACACACAACGAAAATGCTGGATAGAAAAGTACAAAAAGAAAGTTGTGAGAAAAATATTTAATAAAGATGTTAGTTTTATTAAATTTTAGTTATCTTTTTGACCTTTTTGAATACTATATTGGCCATATAATTGCTTGTCTGTAATAAGATTATCTGACTCAAATCCTCCTTTAATTATCAATAAATCCTTTTTCTAATAGGATACTAACTAATGTTAAATGACATCAGTCAATGCAAATTCATCTTATCTATTCAGCTGTTATTAGTAACACTTCCAATTTTACTCTTTATCTACTTCTAACTTGAACCATCTGGCTAGCTGAATATTGTTCGAGCTGAAGTCAAACATGGCTGAGAGAAGTGTTTTGACTAGCTAAGCCACATAACTAATTCTAATTGTTTCTTCATTATCAGTATATGATGAACATATATGTTGGTACTATAAACAATATCTTGATTTGAACTCAGTTGAAGAGAAAATCTTTTGTTATAATCCCTAACACCTGAACATAGCCAGGTTTAATGTACAACCAATATTAAGTCACTTCTAATTCATGAGGGGAAATATGTATATAAGTTGTCTTGTCGGAAAAAAAATAATATGCAATGCTATTCAACAGTAAAAGTATCAAAACATTAAAAAAATAGTCAAAATAGCACTATTCAAATTTTATTTACTATTTATTTTTTCTCTTTAATAGGAGTATATAGGTTTGCCTCTTGTTCAGTTCACTCTCCTCCTCAGACTTTTGAACAGATGTATAGGTTTATTTCATGTTCCCTGCTTAGAATTAACTTTCTGGTTCCTTCTGAAAAGTTTTCATTTTCTTTCACTCCCAAAAGCCCTTTGCATCTTAGTGGCATTTTTGTCTTGCTTGGAGAAAATTGATTAAAAAAAAAAATCAATTATTATAAGATTTAAAAAGTATCTCGCCATTTTGTCTAAATCTATCATCAATGTTTTTTATTTGATAAACTTACTTTCCCGATGTTAAAAACGTTAAGAACACCAAATATAAATAACTGAAATTTAAGTACTTCATAATTTTGTGCAATCGGATAATAGTTATTTACAATAACAAGTGATCTGATAGTTTACAAGGATGTACTTAAAGTTATTGAAAATCTAATTTTTAAACTATGTTGGTGAGTGACTGTAAAGTTATTTTTACTGTTAAATAAGAATTCAATAACTGAATTATCCTGGCCTGATAGATTATTCGTAAAGATAAAAGTTGGATTATGACATTCTAGTAATTATTGCTACCTCTAAGAGTGCTAATTTCTAATCATGAAAATTGAAGATAAGGTTAAACATTGCCACTTTGCTAGCAATCTGTTGCATACTTGCAAAATTTATGCTACTAAAGTGAATGTTGTTTACTTTTCATTTATGAGTTTAAATGCAAAATGTTTTTATTATAGTTTATTAGGTTTTTTTTATTAATCAGTTTTCATGAAAGGATTCCCTCAGGATATTTTTTATTGTTGTGACTGGGCACAGACAGGCAGCAGAATAAATCTTGGAATAATATATTTTTGCTATTTAATATTCTACTTCCTTCTAGTGTGAAAATAATACAAAACAATTAGCAAGTTGAAGAAGTAAACTGACTCATTAAAAAGAGTATCATTTTTCAATTTCTTAATCTTTATCTGCCCTCATACAGCCTGTGATACAATACTCAAACCTTACATAGGAAGTAAACAGAAACCAAAATTGTCATAGGCTAAAAGATATAGTGAAGACAAGATGAAATCAATTAATATTTCTCTACTAGAATGTTTATACAGAAATATTAACTTCAGAAGTATGCCTGGAGGCCCAGGGTGCATTTTAGCTCATTCCCCATCTACAGAAGAATTTGCCATAGACTACTTTTGAATAGTGTTGGTACAAAACTAATAGATTAATAATTAAAAAATGATTCTATATAGTTATTACATTATTCTGTCAAAGCCATCTGAACATGGTTCACCAGGGGAAGAATAAAAATCACCACTATAGTCACTTTAAAAGTGAAATTATTTAACCACTGAATTTTAATACTTTTCATTAAAATTCATTTTAATTAGCCTCAGCATTCCATCTGCATATTGTGCATTAAAAAATCAGGACAAAAGAAATTGCTGATGGTCAGAATAGAAAATGTAATTATCATAAGTACAGTGATGATCATTGTTGTCATTTTCTCTCATGTAAATTCCATTCTTAATATTTATTAATGTTATAATTATAGATAATCCTCTGGCCTACTTGCAAGGAAAATAATAAACAAAGAAAAGGTTGAGACTAGACCCAAAGATGCAAAACTGGTTTTGTTAATGGGTTCTATATTAGAATCCATTTATGTAACTATCTTATACAAAAAATGCTAAAACCCATCAAGATGTTTCTTGTATTTCATACTAATTGCTCTATTTTTGCCTGTTTTGTCTCTTGTAATTTTAAGAAAATTTGGAACTTTTAATATGAAAGCTAAGTAAATGATTTTGTAAATATTAAATTTTTTTCTTTTGTCTTCACAGGCATAAATTGAGAACTTTTTTTTCTAACTTTGAATATCAAAGGCTTTACTGAAATAAGCCTATTAAAGATATAAACTTACATTTTGTTTCAGTTGTTAGCTTTATAGCTAACTCGTACATTCCTAAGCATCTCAGGTAGTTGCTCTAAAAGTAATTTTTTTTTTGTTTCTTTGAAATTGTGCTTTTGATAAAATAAGACACAGATGCAGGCATATTCCAAGATAATCTTTTTTTCTCACTAAAATGAGGTACAGAATATTTCCATAAAAACACATACATCCAAAACAAATTACGTAAAATGTATTGTTACAATATTCAACAGATTTGTATATGAAAGCCAATGTCTGTTGCCTTGTAAAACACAAACTGTCACTGTTTTTGTTGTTTTAGCTTTCTTTACACTTCGGATGAAAGCTAACTTTGAGTTTCATGAGACAGCCAAAATATGGATCTAAAATAAGAAAACTTTACATTACTCACCACTGAAGATGACGTGCCTACAAAAACATATGTAGATTTTGAAATACTTTTATACAATTGTGAGTAAAAGTATGAATTCCATTGCTCCAGTTTCATTTACTTCATTATATGGTAGTAATGGCTGAAAAGATCCAATTCTTATAATTTTGCCAGTTTTTTATTATGTTTCACATTTCATACACAACTGTCTGGATTGATTGATATGAATTGGGTTCAGATACAAATCAAGTTGGAAACCTTTATCTATCTATCATGTTTGACTTTTATTAAAGCTTTATCAGAGAATGAAATATGGAGAGGAAAAAAATCTCATCATTGATTGATGTTTTTTATGACTTACAATTTTTTGCAGGTTATTTTTTAGAAAATATTTTTAGATTGTAAAAAATTTGACATAGTGATGTCATACTAATTAACCCATAGCTGTGGGGAGAAAAGTTGGATTCATATTTCCAAGGAGTATTTGTGCAAGTGACCATAATGAACCCAACTGAAGTTGGAAATCTGCTCTCCAATTTCTAATTCCAAGCCATTATTCATTACAGCACCCATACATCCAAGCTTACAGTACCTGGTATTATTAGGCAGTCACCCATCTAAGTACTGATCAACCTCAGCATTGCTTAACCTTGGTGATTGTGCAAAAAGTAGCAAATTCAATGTGGTATGACTGTAAGCCCACAACTGTTTGAAAATTATTTGATATTAGCTTTTGTCAGTGAAAGCATTTTCTCAGTATAAGGTTGATTACTTCAATAATAACAACAATAATAAAACATAGAAAGATAGGAGTTGCGTATCTTTGTACTCATATTACCGGATTATTTTATCTTCAAGCAAAGAACAGCATATGTTGTGTGACTAAAACATAAAATCAACTGTCCATATCAAATAATGATCATCTGTGAACATTAATTCTGCTATTTATCTTCAAGAGTTTCTCGAGTTTCTTTTCTTATTCCTCCAAATTTTATATATTAAAATGGAAGGTAAATTTTTTTTTTATGAGATTTTAATCAATTTTACAGGGAGATGATTTGTAATGTTTGCATCAAGTCTCTTATTTTAATGTCCCTATGGACAACAATATAATATCAAGGGCATAAACCTGAGCTCTTGCAGTTATCATGCCAAAAGTCAGTCAGTCAGTTAAGTGCCATACGTGATACACGCTTGGGCGATCATGTCTTGAAAGAGACATGACTGACTGGGCAGAAGATTATCCTGCAGTAGGTTGCCATTGCTTTCTGCAGTAGACTGGTTGCCAACCAAGGCTATAGAACCCAATCTGTCCTGCTATTTAACCCATAACTGGAAGGAAGAGACGGATTAATACCTTCCCCAAGGGTATTTGCGCGTAAGTGAATACAGTGAATTCAACTGGAATTCAAACTCAGCTCCCCGGTTTCTCATTCCGCACCGATATCCACTGCACCACAACGCACATAAAGTAACATTTCTGAAACCTGTTGGTAAAGCTGTTTTCTGTTTGTTTGCTTTATTTGTATTGTGATATTTCTAAAGAATAAGACATTTTTATTACTTCAAACCTTGTTTTTAGTGGAGACCTGATTTTGAGTAGATACTTCATTACAGTGTGTATTATGTCCACTGGCCTGAACACTTGAGCAAACTTTAAAGAAAATGTGCACTCCAGCAGGGTTCAAACCATACTTCAAAACACACACACACACACACACACACACAAAACAGATTTCATTTTGAGGGAAAAATGGCTGGCTGTTGTATTTCTAGAAAATAACTTTAAGGCAAGCAGGCTTTATAATTATAGTGCCCTACTTGTCAGGAGACTTGAATCCAGTCACCTGATGAGTGAAAGCAATCTCCATAAAACTCTGGAGTAAGGGCAAAATAAGTAAACATATAATTTTATTTATTAATCTCTCTCTCTCTCTATATATATATATATATATATATATATATATATACACACACTCCTGATCAAAAATTTAAGACCACTTAAAAATCTTTAAAAAGGATTTTTTTTTTTTTTACGGATAGATTTTAAACTCCTCCCACTTAAGTTTACCAATACTACAATCTAAAAGGTTATGGAAACAAAAAGCTACATTCCAAACATTTTATTTAGAAATTTACATTTTTATAAAATGAGGTGATTAACGCATGATCAAAATTATAAGACCAGGGGTATAAATTGTTAGATCTATGGTAATTCCAATGTTTTTAGTTCAATTAAAGATTAGCAATCACTGCGTAAAGGTGTTACCATGCCTAAAGCAAGCAAACTTACCAAAGTTGAGCGTTCTCGAATTCTAGAATTCCATAAGCAAGGTTTGTCACAGCAGGCGATCGCAGCTAAGGTAAATCGCAGTAAAACTGTGATTTACAACTTTC
Organism: Ascarosepion bandense; assembly: GCA_037127315.1. NCBI lineage: Eukaryota > Metazoa > Mollusca > Cephalopoda > Sepiida > Sepiidae > Ascarosepion > Ascarosepion bandense. Next base: position 1,444,914 of record JBBBDQ010000266.1, read on the forward strand.
TAAAGAACAGTGAGAATTATGGAAAAGTAAAATCCTTTGATAGGCCCCAAAAGATTTCTCCTGCATTGAGTAAGAGAATAAGACGGGTTGTTATGAAAGACTGGGGACTTTCTTCTAGTCAAATTAAGGTAGTCACAGATGCTGATTGCCGTCCCGTAACCATCAGATGACACTTACGACAAAAAGGCATGGTAAATAAAAAGCGTAACCAAATTCCTCAGCTGCTTCCATGTCACAAGGTGGACCGCTTAAAGTTTGGTTGTGAATACCAAACATGGGACATTGAGAAGTGGAAGAAAGTCCCGTTTTGTGATGAGAAAAAATTCAATCTAGATGGTCCTGATGGCTTCCAACAATATTGGCATAACAAAAACATGCCTCCTGAAATTTTCTCCACACTTCATAGTGGTGGAGGGTCCCTAATGGTATGGGGTGCATTTTCTTATAGAGGGACGTTAGAGCTCCAGGTGGTGCAGGGTCGTCAAACAGCAACTGGTTATGTTAGCATGCTACAAAAAGCATCTTTGATGATGGAGGGCCATCGTTTGTGTGTGGATGGATGGTTATTCCAACAGAATAATGCTGCAATCCACACTGCAAGACTGACCTTGACCTTTCTACAAGAAAATGGGGTCCATCTTTTGGGACATCCTGTATGCTCACCAGACTTAAACCCAATTGAAAATGTTTGAGGATGGATGACAAGAGATGTTTATCGAAATGGCAAACAATATTCAACAAAAAATGAACTTCATGAAGCCATCTTCAGAAGCTGGAGCAACATCTCCCGCACCTTAATGGAAACGCTTATTTCTAGCATGCCCGACAGAATTTTTGAAGTCATCAAAAGCAGTGGAGGCAGAACTCATTAAATTTGGTTGTTGAATGTTTTTGTACACTTTTCTTACAATTACGTAGAATTTTTGTCTCTGGTCTTATAATTTTGATCATGTGAAAATTGCCTCATTTTATAAAAAATGTAAATTTCTAAATAAAATGTTTAGAATGTAGCTTTTTGTTTCCATAACCTTTTAGATTGTAGTATTGGTAGCCTTAAGTGGGAGGAGTTTAAAATCTATCTGTAAAAAAGATTTTTAAGTGGTCATAAAATTTTGATCAGGAGTGTATATATATATATATATATATATATATATATATACACACACACACACACACACACACTTGTTGAGTAATTTCTTTTACACACAGTTAAATGTTAATAATTAAACCAATTTAAAGATATTGGCATTGTTTCTAGATTACAGAAATGGACATAAAGATATAAAAGTTAGCAAGCATGCCAAGTAAAATAATAGAAAACCAAACCCCTTCAATTCTTAAAGAATAAAATTTTAAGAATAATTAAGTTGTTTTTTTTTTTTAATTTAACTCTGTTAGCCGATTAAGCATGCATTAAATTTAACATTTTTGTTCTTCAATGCTTCTTTGCATTTTGCCAACCTAGCTAAATCTTTAGAACCTGATACTCTTACAAATATTTACATTACTAAAATTAGTCATTTTATCTCATTTTCAAATTATAGAATTTAAGATTAAAGAATCAGCAAAGAGAAGAGCATATTTTTTTCTTTTGGTTTTAGGTTTAATTTCCAACTTGAAACTAAGCAGAAACTTCCCACTAATATTGAATTTTTTTGAAACTTTAACTTCAGATCTTAGTAAGTATTTAGGATGCAATTTTATAATTATTTTCATATATAATATTTTAAGTCCATATTTCAAGTGCTTTAAATTGTAATTTTCCTTTATCTCATTTCATCCTTTGAGAACGGTCAGCATTTAGAAATATCTGAAAGTAAAACTCAATTGACAAAACTTGCATCTTGCATACAATGTAGAGTTTAGTGAAACTGTTTTTCTTTGTATCACTCACTTGTACACTCTCACTTGCTCATCACCCTTTTTACAAAACTAATTCCTTTGTTCCTTTTGTTGTCTAGACCCTGTAGGTAAACTGAAAACAATAACTGAACAGTGAGATGGGTGTTGAGGACAAGGAAATAAGAGAAAAAGCTGGAAATACTCCACCACCACCACCATTTATTATTTGCATTAGTTTCCTGTTTTCTGACTTTCATCTTTGTTGTGCCCTCTTTGCTTGTCTTTCAATTTTATTTCCTTTTCCACCTATTGTTTGATATTTTTTATTTCCTTTTTAATACATATCCAGCCCCTTTCACTGACTTGAATAACTACATTTTTTTCTCTCCCTTTTTAGTAATTGCCTCTTTTCCAGAATTCTAGACCACCACATTCTACTGCACTCCACCCAAAAAACATTCTCTATCATTCCTACAATTTTTTTTTAACCTCTTTCTTTATAATTCTTTGCTACTTCTGCCACACATTCTCTTCAGACTCTCTCTTCAATTTCTTTTTCCTCATCTCAATTTCTTGTTTCTCTATTCTTTTCCGTTTTAGGCATTGTATGTATCTTAGAACTTTAGTATGATTTGTTGCTGCATCATTACTCCACCCCCAGTGTTTGCTATCCTTATATTCTGCAAAACAATTATTAAAAATTTTCAGAGATTTTTATTTTTTGAGACAAAACAAAAAAGTTATCACTTTAACACACACACCCGCTATTTCTTTCCAAGTAATTTTTTAAAAGTTTGTTTTCTCTCATTTTCTTTGGGTATGTAAGCATGTGAAACAGTATTTCCTTGTGTACCCTAAGCTGCAAAGCAAAAATGTGCCATCTTCACTGACAAGATGTTTGTAGGTAACTGAATCCATCTGATAAGGCGTAGAGGAACACTTTTCAGTCTCTACAAGAATGTGTGTGTGTGTATATATATATATATATATATATATATATATATATATATGTCTCCAAGAATGCAAGAAAATAATCTTACAATTCAGCTTTACTTAATTATCATTCTTTTGTGTTAAAATGAACTTCAACAGTAAAATATAATAAAAAGTAAAATAGTCATTCTTGATATAAAAAATGAGTAATTATTTTCCTTCTAAATTTTTTTTTTAACATTTGAATGAATTTAGTTATAATGTTCAAATTAGAAATAAATGTAGATTTAATCCAAATTTATAAAATTTAGTATTACATATGCAATCTCAGAATCAGAAAAGTGGCTTTTCTTTTCCTGTTGCACTAAACATTCATACTAAATTCATACATAATTTAATACTTTCTTTTTTCTTTTTCTGAGTATTTTTGTTTTTAGATATTTAACATGGTATTGGGATGTTAATTCAAATTATGTACATTAGTCTTCTGCTTTACAAAATTACACTACAAACACTAATCTATTAATCTGGCTATGTAATAAATGAAGAATTGAGAGATAAATCCAGCTGTCATCTCGTTGCTTGACATTTGCATATTGTCATTTTATTGACTGCATTTGAAAAACATGATTGTTATTTATATTGCTCAAATTATCACTCTTCAGTTCAGTTCTGTTTGTATGAAACTGATTGAAAAAAAAAAAAAACTTAGACAAATCCACTTAGCGGAATGTAAAAATCAATGGATTGGGAGGGGGGATTTTCACTTATGAAATTGAAGCCTGCAAATATTTACATTAAGATGAAAAATATCTTCCTATTTATTCAGGTTTTGTTTTACCCATTTTTGCTAATGTGAAGAATTGTGTGCATGATCTAAGATAAGTGCTTTCCACAAGCACTTCTTTTAGGGAAGATTTGCTAGTTCCTTCTATAGTTACTTTGATCTAACAAAAATGCTTTGTATCATAAAAAAAGCATTCCTGTTTTTAATCCAATAATTTATGGTTCTTTTTTACAATAATGAGCAATTTTCTTGTTGCTCCAATTACTTAGGATATGTTCTTCAACATTAACTTCTCTAATGACCATGTGGAATGTTCTGTTTCTCTTTCATCTTTTACCATCAATGATGGTACATTTATGAAAACAATTGCAAAGCTAAATAGGCTAATCTAGGCAGTAATTTATACAACTATGTAGCATATATGAGTTTCAAAATTCACTTGAATAACATAATCTAACAATATAACAAAATCATTTTTTTTTTTTTAAGATTCAGTTGCATTGGCAATAAATCTAAGGAGATATGTTGAGCTGTTAAAAAATGAAACCATATATACACTATTTGAAGGATTCATTTTAAACATACAACCAATTCACTTTGTATTTATGTTTTCCTCTTTTTCTGGTGCATGTTTAGTTGATAATTCATGTTTGTCTCATCTTTAGATATACTAGAATCTACATATCATAACTCACAAAGGGTTTTCAACTTCCATATTTTTCAAGCAGAAAATTTGCCTAATATTTCTTCATATATATTTTCTAATTTTTCTTTTTTAATACTTACAATGCTAGTGAATAAAACTTTTTCATATAATCATCACATGTAAAACATTTTTCATATTTTCCTCACAGACTTTAAATGCCTGTATTTTGTAATGATTTCCTTCATTTTAATTTAACTTTTTGTATATTTCTGTGAATCTGATGTGAAACAACTAATAACTGTAAATATGTTTTATAATAATATTCTAGTTATCATTTATAGTTGATTGAGAAGTAAATGGAATTATTTGAAAATCATTTTTTTGTTAAAGATCAAGAAAAGTAGAATGATAAACTTTAGTTTGTACTGATTGACATAAAACAAATACGTCAAAAATTAGGAACGGCAATTTTAGACTTTATTTTTTAAACATTTGGTTAGCATTTGGTAATATCTCTTCTTAACTATCAGTCCCCAACTTGGTATTTATGCAAATGAAACAACTATTGACTCCTGTCTTAGTTGCAAGATCAACATACCTGACAAAGTAAACCTTGAAACTGCTCTCAAAAAGAACCTCCAATCTGTGGTTAACTGGGTAAAGTAGTTTGTAAATTTTCAAATCCCCTAAACAAAACTGGTTTCATTTAATCACCACAGAGAAACTTTCCTGCCTGCCATCAGCATGGTTGATGCTAAGCTCCAGGAGAGCAACACTTTACACCTTTTTGGATTTGTTTTCCACAAAGTGAGGCAACTATATTGAATCAATTTCTATATCTACTGCTAGGAAAATTGGTTCACAATGTCTTGTAAGAAAAATTTTCTTGTCAAAATCCATCATGCACATTTATTAATCTCTCAATGCATTGAATACTGCAGCCATATCTGGTCTGGTGCTTCAGCTGTATATCTCGAGATTCTTGACAAAATTCAGTCTGTAATGTAATCTCTCATCTGGCATATTGACTTCAGTCACTTTTTCACCAATATAATATAGCTTCTCTCTGTCTATTCGAGAAATATTTTCATGGCAATTATACTGTGAGCTTTTTTTTTTTTTTCTTAATGTCTCCATTTCATGAATTTAAGTGCACTACTAGACTGGTAACTAGGTCTTACTGTTATATTGTTGAACTAGCTAGATGCAACTGTCTCTTCAATTTAAACATTTTTTCCCACACTTTTCACCTGTGGAACCCACTTAAGATTTCTTGCTTCCCTTCTACCTACAATCTTCAAAAATTTAAATACATGAATCTCCATCTTGTCTTCATGAATCCTCTCTGTACTCCTCACTAAAGTATTCTCTTTTATGTTTTGTAACCCTCTGCATCCTAGTGTCATTATCACCTTACATAGTGTGAAATGATTAAAAAAAGAAATCTAAGTACTTTAGCCAAAATCTTTGACTTCCTATTACTTAATTCATTACTCTATGATAGCTACATATGCCTAGTACAATTTTTTTTAGTTTTAGTATTTATAGCTATTTTAATTTCAAATTTCCTTTCATTGAAAGGATAGCAAGTTTATATTGGTATATGTTTTTCTTGTCTGCTTAGTGTATGTATTTTAAATCTCTTTAACTTAAGTTTGCCTTTATTTCATGAGAGAAATACAAATGTTCATAGTTCTAAGAACTCTTGAACTTTTCAGCTTATTTAAATTGGACAGGTCAATGATAGTAAAAAAAAAAAATAACAGAATACAGAGGGCTTGGAGGAATTTTGTGCAAGAAGCATTGGTTATTCAAGTCCTATATCCAACAATATGATGCACACAAGTTTGTGTATTTATAAAATCTGCATGACACAGGTCTTCATACTCACTCAACCTTTTGAATATATTTTGTTATATACAATGTAGGAAATAAAATATCTAAAACGTAGCCAAGTGAAAGTTCTCACTCCATTAATGTATGAATAAAATCAGTACTGAATATAACTATAAAAATTTTTGAATTAAAACATTCTAATAATTATCATCAGTAAAATTTAGTATTTTTTTTATATTGGTTGTGTGTGGAGTGAAAAGACCATGTTTCTCAGCTTAAATTCCAAGCGCATGCATATATATTGCATATACTTATATAATACAAATCATTTAACAGAAGAAAGAATTTTCTAATGATACAGGTAAGTGATAAAGTATTAGTCTAGAGATTCTACCACTAAGACAACACATATGTATCACATGGCACTGCTAATAATAACTGAATTCTAACTTCATAGCATGAACGAATCTATTTTAGTTGAGTGCACTCTGAAAATGGTTAAGAATCTGATGTAGCAGTTGTTGAATAGTTGCTTGCTTAAAGATCACTATCCTCTTTGCAGAGAACATGTTGAATACCTCTGCAATCTCTTGTAGTGACAAGATTGCATCAAAAGGACAAGTGAAATGTATCTGATTTAAATTGACCAGAATTTCAAATTAGTTCATCATACAAAATGCTGATCATTCATACCCTGAAAGATGTAGTACATTTCATATCCTCAAAATTTCAATTTGGATAGAAATTTATGGTTATATTTTTTAATACACAATCTTTTAAATCTTCATTTTACACTTTGTGTACTGAATTTTGACATTTTCAAAATTTCTCACATGATGTCTGAGAAGATGTTAAAATTTTGTTTAGCTTGCTCTCCAAAACCTGACCAAACCTCAGAATTTTTTTTTTTTCTAATTCTTTCTTAAGTTGAGAACTTCTCAGCAATCTTCATAACCTTACATAGTGTCTTTAAGCTGTATTGTACATACAAACAAGTATGTTGAAAAGTTTTTCGTAGCACTACAGGCAAAATTATGCACTAATAAAAGGGCTTCAAGCTTTGAACTACAATATTTTCAACAATCAATGGTATGAAATTGTTCAATTTGTAAACAGCATGGTCTTAGAAAAATACATGTCCATTGTTGCCAGATGGTGACTATTGTGTTCAGTGTTAAATAGCCACAGATTTACACATAGATTTATTTATTAGCTCAAAAGAATCACATAAATGTTTGTTCTAGCTGGACTAATCACCTCAGACATGATTAAAATTGAAAACGGAATCTCATAAGTAAAGAAACCATATTAATCCCCAAAGCTCAAAAGTGTGGACTAGCTCAATAACTCAATATTAGTTGTCTGCAAAAACAAAATTATTGCCTTGAACTTGACATTGTTCATGAAATAGGAAATACATTATCACACTTTTTCATGACATTTAAGGATCTTAAGTTTTAGGTTTGTCGTTGAGTATCTGACAGGTGCGGCTGGTAATCTCTTTAGTAGGAAAAGCTGCACCACTCAATATTGTGTGTGTGTAGTGTTTCAAATCCCTTTACAAAATTTTGGATATTTATGACTATCCTATCCTCTATTGTATCCATTCATCACTGTCCTTAACATTTTATTTCCTAAGATCACTCCTAAAATTAATTCTTTGGTCATCGTCCAATCCTATTCTGACAATACTTTTTATATCACAGGAGCATCAATTGATGTCATTACTGACGATGATAGAAATTTCCACAAAACAGCTATTGTTGGTTAATCCTAAATGATAAATTTACAAGGATGTTTTTTGAATTCATAGGTAATTAAGAAAATATATATTGGTTAAAATGAAAAATAACTTTTTTTACTATTGTTTTTTTGTTTTTGTTTTTTTTAACTTGGTTTTCTTCATTTTAATTTTAGTTGCATCTATTTAGGTTGTATACAGTTATCAATAAACAGCACAAATCAGAAATGGGAGTAAGCTCGCTTTGTAAATTCAATTAACAGGTACTGTTCTGGTTATAACTAAGCTTTTAGGTAAAAGATAAGTAAAAATTGAAATCTCTCCAAAAGCTTTTATACTCTGCACTGCAGTCAGCTGGAGACTGATGTTTTGTTGAATAGTTGCAATGAAAGCAACTAAAATTTAAAAATAAAAACTATTTTTAAATACTAAAATAATGCATTGAATGTTTGACAGTCTTTTTACTCTTTTTCATAAAAAAAAAAATTAAGTCATAATGGTATTTACAATGAAAAATAACTTTATTTCTTCTCCAAAGTATTGTGGTGAACTATTAGGCAAATTTCCTCTTCTAATTTTAAATTTATTTCCAAATATACAACGATAATGAATATGATGAATATTGTTACAATAAACAAAGCGGCTTTGTCAAACTCAAAGCCTAACTACTTTTTAAATGAGCGCATTGTTAATGGGCTCATTCATAATTATTCATAATCTGTTATAATATTACAAATGTTGGACTTGTTCGGTAAATTTTTATAATTTTGATTTTTGATTCTATACAAAAATTCACCCTGGAAGGGGGCGATGGGGGTGGGCAGAAATTGCGGCAGAAATTTGTCAGTCGCAGTTGCGAAATGTAACGATCGAAAGTTCACGAGTTAAATTCTTTTTTTACTGTTTTTTTTTTTCTCCACTTCTCATATTGCAGATTTTCTTCATAGATCGAAAAAAAAAAAACATTGTAATTAATAGTTAAAAAATTAATCATCTAACAATTCAAAATTCAAATATTACAAGAATTTGATAGGAAGGATAGGTTAAAAAAATAAATAAATAAACGAGAATTTAACATTTTAAATAAATATTTTAGAGACATGTGTACATATTTTTCAATCTCTACAATAGTCTAGACGACAGCCTGTCGTGTTTTAAATAACATATTTTTTGCAGCATTTAAATTGGAGTATAATAACAGATCAAAAGTCAAAAAAACTGAAAGATTTAAATTAAAATGTATTTTAATTAGCTTTTTCTTTCCTCCCTTGGATCAGTTGTGTATTACAAGAATTTCTTAGCAAATCAATCGGAGTAGAGAACAAATATAACTTTTTGAACTAACTCTTTATTTTTTTATGGGAATGCCATTTACCTCGTCACCGTGATAACTAGATTCCAAATAAAAATTTCATTTTGAAAAATGAAAAAAACTATCTTTTTATGCAAAATGACTCTTATAATATTGGTATAGAATGAATAATGGACCATAATGATAATATGAACATATTTTTTTCCCTCTATTAAAAACGCTAAAAGTTGCCTTTAAGCTTTTGTTTTACTTTTTTTTGTTGATTGTTGTTTTTGTTTTTTTTTTAACTCAATAAACAATGTATTCTAAAAAAAAGTGGGGACATTAAACGAATTCTGGGTCGATGATTAATTTGGGTTGTGGAACTTTATAACAAAAACAAAAAGGTGGTTGTTTTAACTGTAGTGTTGTACGAGTAAAAAAAATTTTAAAAACTCTCTGAAATAAGAATATGAACAAAACAAAGAAAATAACATTTTATAAAAAAACGTTAATATTTAATTTGTCTTACCTGCTATAAACCACAAAAACGCTATGAATACATTGGTCACACTACTTTGCAGATTCTGTGAGTGTGTTGAAGCCATCTTTTGTTGTTCATGTGATTCACTGAATGTGATTCACTTGTTTTTTAATATTTAATTTAAGGCTAGCAAGAAAACATAAAGCAAAACAGTAAATGCAAGTTTTTTTGTTTTTTTTGGTTTAAGATTTGTTCCAGTTTTTTTGATTACCGTAATAATGCGTGTGTGTGAATGTGTGTACACACGCACACTGCAGCCAAACGAATGATTGTGATGAAGCTGCTTTCCGTTTTGGCTTGGAATATAAAAATACTTGTGAATAAAATCTTTGTAAATATCTTGGTGGTGGGAGAAATGTCACCCTCTCTCTCTCCTTCTTCCTTTCCTTTCCCTACTCATACTACTTTTCCTGCTTACCACGTCGTTATTTCTTCTCTCTATCATTTTATTTATTTATTTTTTTTTCATCAGCAGTGTTTGTTTCCCAATTATTGCTACTACTACTATGAATGAAACGTTTGCTTATTCATGAAAAAAAATTTAAATAACGAAGGAGGGGTAAAAATCAAATTAAGGGGCACACTGTCTTGACACATAATACTCGTGACATTTCTTCCACACGTTGACAAAAAAAAGTCCCTTAAAAATCACAACTTACTAACCTTAAAAAATATTTTGTTTTCCTTTTTAGTTCGTTGTCACTGCAGTAAAAAATTTTGGATGCTCCTCAATCACATCATTTACGAATAACAGTAACACTAAAATGACTAAAACGGATTTCACCTTAACAATTTTTGTACTGATAAACTGATGAAAACAAAATGAAATGATAATAATTATTGAACTTTGACAGAGATTCTTTCTATCTCGCGGAATAGAACAGTTACTTTTTTAATTTCTTTGACAATCTTCCTAATGTTAAAAAGATTTTTTTTTTTAAGATAATGTTTTGTTTTTTGTTTTTGTTTTTTACATGGAATTTCGATTTCATTTAAACAAATAAGTAATCTGAGTTTTCTCTCGTACACATTTAAAAAAAATTAAAAATACAAAGATAACGTTTCGTCCTTTAATAACTGACTTCATCAGACCAAAAAGATGTTATTGACGAAATTGCATATGTAGGGAGGTGGGGAAAATAAACGAAACTGTTGGTTATGCACCAAGAGAAATTTCTGAGGGCATAGACGTTAACGTCGTTAAGTTTTAAAATTTTCTAACGTCCGACTCTGTCTCTAGAGACTACAGTACACTGAGCGCTGAACCGATTTCATTTGGTTCCCTACTTTTTTTTATCTTGTTTTTTATTATTATTTAAATATTATTCAATCTCCCATATTTGTTAAACGTAAAAGTGGACGCAAATTTACCGTAGAGAAGTACCAGAAATTAGCGCACTTTCTATATTTCTGCCTTAGTAAATTATTCCCCCTCTCCCCCCTTTTTTTTCATTCTTCAAGTAGCCTTTTTAAGTCAAAATTGTCATATCCATTAAACGATAATGCATTTATTGTTTTTGCTTTTGTGAAAGGTCTCTTTTTGTGCTCATTAGTTCAAATTTAATAAACTGTACTAAAGTTAAGAAAAGATTATAAAGTTTATAATACAAAAAATTCCTGCAGCAGGTTTTAGGTGCTATTTTGTTTTAATTCTCTTAATTTTAATAAGTGAAATAAAAACAACAAAACTATTAAAAAAAAAAATAAAAAAGATTCTTTTCAATTGTAATTCTGATGTGTCTACTAGTTTTAAGTTTATATTATTATTCATTCTCTAAATTCTTTCTTATGTATTTCTCTCTTATTAGGTACTCTAAAGAGGTGGCTGTTTTTATGAGGTGTTAACACATTTATCAATAACCTGATGTTTGCAAGATTTACGGAAAAGAAAAATAATTTCATGACAAATACAATGTAAACATTTTTTTAAAAATCTTAACTACCCACTTACCTTTCAAATTTAAAATATTTTAAGAAGCATTCTATTGAATTTTAGGAACTTATGAAAACACTTACCGAGGAAATGTTAGAAAATTACAAATAAATTTAAATTTAGTTACCATTCTTATTTTCTGATAATGTGGTGTATGGACATCCATATTAACAAAAAAAAATCAACACATTTATAGATATACAAAATAAAAAATTATTTTTAAAATACTAGAGGTTGCTGAATTTTAAACTTTTCCAAAAAAATAAATTCATAGTTTTTCATCATCTATATGATATGCATACAAACTGTAATTTATATATGCACAAATATTGATTGTATTCTTTCTGACTTAAATGCAACAAAATTGAACTTCCTTTTTTTTTTCTCCCCATGCCCATGAAGGAAAACTTTGTAATATTCTAGATTACATTCTAATTCTTAGCATTTCTTTATTGATTTGGATGCTATCATTTCAGTATATTGATATACAGCTATGACTAGCTTGGTTGCTATAGCAAAGTGGTCAGATGTATCATTTGTCATGTGAAAATTAGTATTACTTTTTACTTATCCAGTGATCCTATGCTATGTACAGAAACTTAAAACGTGAAAAGTTGATTTTTGTATTAACTGATTGTTGGAAGGTAGAAGTGCTATCCTGAATATGGGAACTAAATTTTTATTTGCTTTGTAAATTTTTTCAAATGTGAAATTTGTATTTACAGTTGGAATGAAAATTGTTACTTTGAAAATATCAATTTAAAGTTTCAGTGCGAAGCAAGCACTAAAGATACATTTATAAAATATTTAGTTAAAATAAAATTCAATAAAACAAATAAAAATAGTAATAATAAAACTAATTAAATTATATATATATATATATATATATATATTAATACAGGTTTCATTGAATAATATCGACAAGTTCTGTCTATTTATTTTGTGTCAGATCTGTTCGTATGATCTGATTAGCTTGATAGTGTTGTCATGGAAAGACAACAAGAAATCGCAATATTTGTTGATGACAACACTATCATGCTAATCAGATCATACGAACAGATCTTACACAAAATAAATAGACAGAACTTGTCTATATTATTCAATGAAACCTGTATTAATGAAAAAATGCTGCCAAAATACACTATATATATATATATATATATATATACACACACACACACACACACAATTTTAGAACAGGATTTATAGAATTGTGAAATTTGGAAACTGTTCCACTTTCTGAAATAATAGTACAATCCAGTTCTGATAATAATCCCAAATGTCCTCGTAATGTTTGGCAATTCAAAACATTTAGTTAAAAAAATACTTGCACTAAAAAAAAAAAAGTTCCTATCAGTTAATTACTGATACAATTATATCTTTATTTAATATATACTAGGATAACTAAAAATTCATTTTCTGTTTGATTATCAATTAAATAAAGAATAAGTTATAACTTATTTGAAAATTCCTCAGATGTAGCTCCCTTACTACTACTACTACTACTAATAATAATAATAATAATTTTGTTCCATTTTATTATTGCATTTTATCACAACACTAAGTTTAGCCAATCCTCAATTGTCAATTCAAATATCCTGAAAATTGTAAATGAATACCTCCAGTGATACTTGAATTTGCATCCTCTACTTCGAGCTTACCATCCTTCTACTTAGAGCTTACCATTTTGAACCACAGAAACTTTATAGCTGTTAACATTAACATTACTACAAGAAAAAATTAAATATTTTATTTCACTTATCAAGTTTGAAAAACAAAAATATCTTGTAGGTTTTCACTGGAAATTTCAGTAAATTGGATTTAATAAAAATATTTTATTGAAAAATTCAACAAAACCTGTAGTAATAATAATTATAAACTCATATAGAATAAAAGATTAATAAAATATATTACATTATTTAGATTGTTCCCACTATTATCCTCATCTTTATTGCTATGTTTATGACGTTTTGGCTTTCTTCAGGTGCTAAGATTTTGAACTGAACCTTTTATTTCAATCACTGGGGTACATCATTCTCTTTCCATGTGTGATGCCACTTCCGGGAGGCATGTAGCTATCTCCCTTTAACTCAACTCTCTAAGTTATTTGTTCATTACTGCTGTAGCCAGGTATTGAACTTGCAACTCTTTGGGTCAAGTCACTGAAACTAACCATCACCTATATCAACTGGGCCATGTGTCCTTGAGAACATCAGTCTATGAATTTCTGGGATTTACAAACCTAATGTCTTAGTAACCATTTTTTACCAGATGATTTTTTTGAATATTCACTTTTAAATAGACACTGGAAGGAGTCATTAGTGATGTAAATTGACTTGGTTCATCAGAAAGTTTCAGGTCTTTCAACATCATCATATATCCCATCACCAAGCTGACCCAATAAGGGGAGATCAAGCCCTGATTCCCCCCTCCACAATCAAATGCTAGCAGAGCTGAACTTAAACCACATCTTCCGTGCACCTGATTGGGTGTTCATAACAAGCAATCCACTGCACTATGCAAACTGACTTTAAATGGTTCACAGTGGGGCTGTTTTTTTTTGTTTTTTTTTGTGTGTGTGTGTGTAGCAGCTTCACTGGACAACTGATGAGGTAATTTCACATTCTTAAACTTAACCCTCTCTATTGTTTGCTAATTTTTGCTCATATTACAATCTTTGAACCTAATGATTTTCAGTAGCACTCCATATTACTGGTTCCTATATTATATACATTTCTATATTTGACTAGCTTTTTTTTTTTTTTTGCATAACATATGCACTGATTCCTTTAGTTTACATAGTTTCCAATGGTGTTCTCTATCAATTATTTCAATTTCGTCCCATAGGTGGCAATGATCCCCTTTCTCTCCCCATATGTGGTTAGCTATACCTGATTTTTCTATCTCCCCTTGTGTTACGGCCTTGTGATGTTCTTGCTGCCTGACCTTAAGGAGGAGGACCATTTCTTATATTTCTTTCCAAAGCTACATGGAATGGCACAGTACACACAGTCCTTAGTCATGTTTTCCTCTATTGGAGGTCTTACTTGGGAGAGGTATCTGTGAAGTGTGGAACCACTTTTGAAGGTCATCCTGATGTTATATGGACCACAGATTCTTTGTATTTTCTCCAATAACCTCTTGACATAGGTTAGGCTGGCTGAGGCTGTTTTCTGAGAGCTATCCTCATTCACCCTCTTTTCCACGTTCATTGGAACTGTTGTCATGTAGGGCAGGGGTTTTCAAACTTTTTGACTTACAGACCCCTTTATATTTCCACTATAAACACTTATGAAATTTATACATAAATTTTTACTAAAAATAGCTTATAGTTTTGCATTAACGTAGTAAAACCTGGTTTTAAGCTTACTTTAGACATAAGTGCTCAAATAAAATAAATTAATGCTGTATGTTGATGCAAAATGTAACAAAATTAAATTTAAATTGCTTTGAATTTCACGTGATGAGTTAATCCACGGACCCCCTATCTTAATCTTGCAGACCCCCTGTGGTCCATGGACCACAGTTTGAAAACGCCTGATGTAGGGTACTGTTTATACTGATCATTTCTTGTTCATATGTCTCTGATTCAACGTTTATGACTTGCTTCATGTGGTAGGCAGTGAACGATCGCTTTCTTTACATTGTATAGGTGGTGGAAGTTGAGGTAAAGGGTTCAGTTCGAAATTTCTAGCAGCTGAAGAAGGCCGAAGTGTACAATGGCCAAAATATCGTAGACATGGCAATAAAAATGAGGACAACAGTCCAAACAATGTAAATACTACCTCATTTCAGAATTATAGATGAATAAAATATTTCATTGTCAATTACTTTACAAAACTTTATATGATATAAACATTAAATTAAATTAAAAATATTCTGCAATTTCACAAATTCCTTAAGGTTTTCACCATTTGTTTAATATTAGGTTCTGACCAACTAAAGTGAATCACTCAAACTTAGATCTAAAATCATGTTTATGCTATAAAGTAAATATATTGTAATCAAATTCATATACATAGTGACACATTGTCGGCATAACAATTATGGTATGTCCTATGCATCACTGATCCGTTCCTGTTAAAGTCGAAGAAGCTATTTCATTAGAAAATCATGTATGATCTGTTATGAATGAGAAGCATTTGATGACCATTTTGTTAAACAACTTCTATGAATTATTACTTCAAAATCTATGCTTCAAAGCAGAGATTAATTTTGCTCTCCTGAGTGTAGAAAGAAAATAAACTAACTTTGACTACATCATAGACCAATTTGCATCAGTGACAAAAGCAATACAGTTGCAATTGTCATGTACTATAATTTCAAAAATGATTCTGACTTGTATTTTTGAGCTGAAACTATAATAAAGTTAGAAGATTGCTATAACCCTGTCAAAATGTCTGGTCAGGGCACAATTTCAGTGCTTCTCAGAGGCAGTTTTCTATAGATATATTTCTGCACCTGCATAGTTCCATAATTACTATAAATTCAATTAAAGTGTCAGACTGATGTTGCTTGTATGGAAATGAATGAAGTTCAACCCAAGACACTTAAAGTCCTCTCCTCATGTCCATGGAAGCCCTTAACCCTAAGAAATGATAATGGGGTCAAGTATTTCTTCATGAATGCCTTTTCTCTGACTTGCAAATTCAATTTGAGTACCACTTGATATTAACTAAAGTCTTGACAAAAACATTCACTCAGATAATTTTAGTAAAGTACGCTCTCTTCAACCACTTTTCAGTCTGTATTCATTACATAGTTAATTTGTTGCTCTATTTTCTTTAATTGCTATGAGTGTCGGAATCTAAACTCAAACATTTCTGCTGTAATCAAGCTTGCTCTTCTTCAAATTTGTTGCTTGAAACATTATGAAAAGTAGTCTGTTAAAATAATTTTCTGTTTTATGTAAATCTGATCAAGCAGTTTTTACTGTGATTGGTTGAAATGATAACCTGTAATTTTTTATGTGATTGATTTTTCTTGGGTAGGAACAGATGTTTTATATGAGTGTTATTAATAAACTCAGGTGTGACTTTGTCAAATCTGAAAACTCATTTGTTACATTTGGAAGTAAACCTTTGATAAAACAATTGTAAGTCAAGATTAATAGCAAATGCCTCAAGTAACTTAAAAACATTAGACATAACAAAGAACCTCTCAGTGACAAAGAAGTTACATATGTTAGCTAATCAAGAAACTAAATTGCCTTTCAATACAAAAGCCAGATCTGAGTTTTGATTTGAGTTTCTAGGAAATTTGGTTGACCATTATATGTATATTAAAAATCTAAATGCCCAAATTCTAAACAAAAACAGAAAACATGGGCATGCATATTCAATAAATCATGTGCATTTATAAACTTATATACATGAATTCATTTATTTTTTTCAAACTTCTTCAAATCATTTTCTTCTATAGCAATAAAAATGTGAATGAGAGACCAGAAATTTATATTTTGGTTTTCTTTGATCTGAAAGTGAACTGTTTCAGTAAGGAAGTGAGTATTTCTTACTCTGAAGGACTATTTTTAAAGCATGTAACATTAACTTTTATGAGTGAATTTGCAAAATCAAGGGGAATAACTAGTAATTTTCTCAATTTTTCTGGGTAGCAAACCCAAATTAAGAAAACATTCATATAAAATGATTATACTTGTAAGCATACATATTTTAAATAACATTGTTAATGTAAATTAGATTGTATGCACTATATTCAGTGTTGTCTAAAAGGTCTGTTGACAGCTGTAGGAATTTGCTGCATCAGCTTAAGAATGTTAGATCATAGTTCTTTTAAAATTTTTTCCATTCAGTTGAGTCATATATTGCTCAAGTGATAACTGACTCAACTGCAATGTTGTTGATTTGGCCATTTTAATTTATCATATTTTTTTAATTTTTATTTATTTATTTTTTTTTTTTGTGATATTACCAAAATATTTTCAAATGCAGTTTTCTTTGGCAATAACCAGACACAATGTTAGCATTCAAGTAAATTTTTGTTTTAAATACAGATTTTGAAGGTTCAGTCTAACCCAGCCAGAAGACATCAGAATAAAACTTCAAAGATAAAGTAGTTATTATATAAATTAAACTGACCTTCTCATTTTTACCACATGTATATTAAATGTAAATGCTTATTAATTATTCTGCATTCATTTTTTTTTTTAAATTCAAAATATTCAGTTTGGAGTGGGGGTGAGATAAAAGACCCCCTTTTCAAAACTTTTACTTGAGGAGTTTTTTTAACCTTTAAGAATTTTGAATGGAGAAAAATGCTATAAATATCAGTTTTTTGGGGGGGTTTTTTTTGTTTTTGTTTTTGTTTTTTAACTGATCACAAAAAGTTAGTTTCTTCTGTATCACCAATCTTATATTGGAAATAAAAAATGGTGGATTGTAATGTCTCAACCTACTAGGTTGTGCCTGCAAATAACAAAATAATACACCTCAGAATTAAAGTTTTGGTATAAGCTTTTCACCTGCATACATTTTATGACTTGCACTATTTATTATTGTTGTTGCTAATAAATGAAGGGGATAACTACTTACTGCAGAGTATAAGCATTTTGAATTTACTGCAATGTTAGCCATGGGTGGAAGATGTGACTAGTTTTCCATATTGAAGTGCTCCCTAACAGATGTGATATCTAAAATATGGCTTCACTTTTGTACATGATTCAAAGAACATAAATGGGGAAATGTGTTCAATTTTTATTTAAATAGATTTTCTATATTTAAATTAAGCACTTAGATTATTTTTCAAATTTATTTTCAGATAAGTTTTAAAATAATGATTGATCTATACTTGATTGAAACAAAAAAAAAAAAAAACATTTCATTGGTTTTTATTTAGCCACAGCTGAAGTCAGAAACAAATGATCAAAAGTGTTAGTAAGGCCAGGTAAAACACAGGTAACTATTAAGATGAACAAAGATTTTTATTATTAGACATAAATAGAAATATATATTTGTGCATGGAAGTTAAAAGTAATGGTAAGCATTATAAAAGCAGTCAAATACTGATTATTTTACTTTAAAATACTATATAGCAATGTTGCTATATAAATGTAATTTTCAGTTTTCTGTATTTCTTATAAGAAGTCTTTTTGTCATGGAGTTGCATTCAGTCATTGCATCTTGAAAGTTCTCAATTTTTCTAATATTCAGATGAAATGTATACATGTTCATCTGTGACACCTCAGGCCGGGCTGGCCGTCTGTCTAATGTGATGCTTGTTCTCGTTGACGGTCGTGACGATCCCAGTTGTGATACTGCCACCCGGTCGTGACGATCTCATCCGATGATGTCGCCACAAAAGCTGGATTGCAGGACGTCTTTTGTAACAATGGGCCACTGTCCCACGTTGTGATTAGATCCCAGAGGTCACGTTTTGCAATCTTAATAGTCGTCCATTTTAGCCAATCTGGACACTGGTGGACACTTGTGGTTTGAAAAAGGAAAAAAAATAAACACGGTACCAAAAAAAAAAATGAATAAAATAAATGAACAAGCCGAACACGCCTGGAGAGCTACGAAGAATGTCTTTATATAAGAGAAAAAAAAAATGTCTTTCTTTTCCCAGGAATACAGTTGTCAAAAATGACATACAATCGTTTAAAATGCTGGTTGCAACAGAGAGAGAAAGTTCACCAAAAGCATCATAGCGTCCAATCATTAAATGAAATGTTTTGTCTAAGTTTCGTTAGTGTTGAAATAAACAGATCTCTTAAAATTTTCACCAAAGTCTCTTCACGTATTTCATTAAAGTCTTTACATTAATTCTCTATAATCAGGTTTGTCAATTTTCTATGTAACTTCTAAAACAGCAAAGTTCTTTTGGGTTCCTGGCGGAATCTGACAAATTGGAGTGGCCACTGGTGGAGAGTGTGGGGGTGTTGATGGCGGTGGCGCTCTGCCCAAAATCTGAGCTAACTCGCTCTCCAACTCACAAAACTGAACTTTTCGTGTCGAGCATCTATTTTTATAATCAATTTAGATCCTCTCTGGGGATTCGGCCAGCTCACAATCTTTGGTCAATGAAAATCGGTCTCCGTCCACTCAATCTGCGGATGTTTTAGCTTGACCAATGATATTTTGCCAACTCACATCAAACCTGAATTCAGCTCAGGTTATTACAGACTGTTGTGTTCAACAGCGGCCTTGGCCTTTGTGTGACCTTATCAAATCACTCTGACACTTGTTTTGTCTATGCGTTTTCAGATTAACAGAATCAACATTTCAACTCTAAGGGAAATTTATATGATCATGAAAAGGGGTGAAATTTACACAATCATGAAAGACAAGAAATGTATATTTATCTAAAATAACTTTATGACCCAGACTTTTAGAAGTACTTGAAAAATAATAAAATTATTATTTTTTTCCTAAGCTCACATCGCGTGACACAATAGAACTCTAATAACATTGCCAGTATCAATTTCTCTCTCCGTCCTTTTAAACCAACCAAAGGAAAGTATCACCGCAGGAGAAGGGAAAGTATCGCCATGGGAGATAGTGTCACACATGAAAACATTTTGCATGTTATAGAATCTCAACATATTGATGAGAATTGTGTAATAATTTGACACCTGAAATTGTTATGCTTATTAAGATTATTGAAATTAATACGCTGCTTATGCCAGTCTTATCAAACCATTTTTTTTTCTTCTCAATGTTTACCCAATCTTAAAGAAAAATTAAGAATGTAACCAAAATGATGAAAGGGTTTCATTACCAGAGAGACAGGCTTTCAATCTATACCACCAGTAAACTGGTAAGCACATTAACCTCAAAGTTAGTCTGTAACAATAGTTTGGAACACAAAACGTAATATTATTTTATACACTCACAAATAGGATAAACTTAATGCTATCTTTTGTTTTTATATATATATATATATATATATGTCAGCAAATAAATTGAAAAAAATGTGTGTTCATACATAGATGGCAATCAGGTTCTCTCAGATATGGATATCACCATGGCCATATCTCACTACGGGGTCTGGGCCGATCCCTGCAATCATAGTGAAAATCCAGGCAAGGAAAAATGTCTTCGTCAGAAATCAAACTAAACAATTCATGAAGAAAGAAAGAAAGAAAAAACGAAGAAAACATCCGAATGAACGCAGTAAAAATCTGTTTGTTTATTTATTAATTTTGGGAGAAAAGACTGGTTATACTAGAAAGTCCGAACCCAATTTCATGCTTTTGTTCACGTTTTGTGCCTAATTTCCATTGGAATAGCCAAAAAAATCCACAAAAATCATAGTTTCTGGACACAGATTACGTCATCACATTGTCAACTAATAAATCTGGGCAATTTTCTCTGTGCCCGGTGTTTTTTAGCATCAGCTACGACCCTGGATATCACTACTGCTATCTTTGTGTAAAATGAAAATCTATCTTCTGGCAAGACTGGCATACCGAAAAGAATTGTACAGTCTAACATGTAAGTAGAATAAGACTGTTCGTATGAACAAACTTGTGCTCAACATTTGCTACTCTTCACTGCTTAAATATCCTGTTACACAAGCAGTTCTAAAATAGTGAAATTTACTCCAAAATATCCAAGTTTATTGTATCAGCAAAAGGTCAGGTCACAGGGGGCTTTTTTATGGATTAATAAAATATTGTGTGAATGAAGTGGCCTCTTGTTCCACTCATTTTATATATGTTTATGCAGGTATGTTTCTACCTGAATTTCTGGGATGAGTTATCATTATTTACACTATTTACATTTAGATTATTGCTCCAATCTTCGTTGCTATCACTTTTTTGGCTGTTAGACCCTCCAGCCTTGATCCGTATTTCAATTTTGGTAACAGGTCCAAAATGGATCCTTTATTTAATCTGTTGGGGTAGACTGTTCTTGTTCTACTGTACATGTCTCGGGATATCTTGTCTCATTCTTATTTTAGTACTGCTCAGTTATTGCTCACTATGTTTCCATGGAGTCCAGGTACACCCTGCTAGGCCCAGTGATTGAACATACAATGTGTCTAATTTTTAATATATTAGGATCTATTCTGCTTGTTTAATATTTGTCAATTTATGATGAGCATGAATTTTGAAGATTTTCTGAAATTGCAATTTTGTTTCTGTCATTAAATATTTAGATAGTATCAACCTTGATCCATACAAAAACTGTACCCCCCCACCTTGGTGGTTGCCAAGACAACCTTTATGTATGCATGCATGCTTACAAGTATCTTTTAGCTTTTAATTATTGTAATTATTCAATGGGATCATTATGTAACAACATCCTTTAATGCATCAGCCATAGAAACAGTTTGGGTGGAGACTTAAGGCATATTATTTCGGGGATTTTTTAAATACCATTTGGGTTGCTTTTTTTTTTAGCTATTCCAAGTTTCACTTCTCATTGTAATACCATTGCAAACACTTTACTTATATTTTCTCTCTTTTCAACTTAACTTAAATATATTGTTTACAAATACAATGATTTTTGTGGGCAAATAACTTGTTTTACTAAATTCCTTATTTCCCCTAATATATGTAAAGACAGTTGTAAAGAAATAACAAGCAAATATATTTGCTATTTTTGGGGGGGTTCTTTTAAAAGAATCTTTATAAGCAGTTGCACAATAGTGTTCAACTGACATCTACACATGCGTTTACAACACATTACAAAAATGTTTTTAGGTATTACTAATACAGTTATATTAATGAAACCTTTACTGCTTGTAGAACACATCTTTAGTAAGTATTCAGTCGGATTTTTTTGAAAAAGTATCCCACAAAAAACAATGTTTGGTAAATCAAAAATTTGACACATTTTTTTTATTTACATTTTTTTTTTTTTTTTTTTTTTATATAAGTATTCAAATTTTACTAGAATGTTCCAAATTAGGATGATTTTTTTTTAAAAACATTCCAGATTAATATTACTTTCAGGAATGATTAAAAGTATTGCATTATTCTTTTTCTGTTAACCATCCTTTAAACATTGACAAAATAGTGAAAAGTAAAATAATTGATCATGACCTCTGTAAATGTATTGTTGACCTTCATGCAAATGGACTTGGTTATAGGAAGATATCTAGTCAGCTAAATGTGCCATTGAGTTCAGTTGGTACGATAGTTTGACACTGAAAGACCTGTCATTCCCCAAAAAAGTTCTGGTCATCTAGGAAGGTAATGGAATGTATGACAAGATTATTGGTGAGAAAAGTTGGCAACAAGCCCCCAAAAGAACTTCAGGGAGGACTAGACATAATTGGAATAAAAGTGAGTAGTTGTTCATTTCGTCAATATGACATCTTTTCAAGGACTCCAAGGAAGAAACCACTTAAGTGAAAATACATTTTTGCTAGACTGGATTTTGCAAACAAGCATTGTAACAAACCTGAGGCAATTTGGGCAAAGATACTTTGGTCAGACAAAATGAAAATTGAACTTTTTGGCAAAAATACTATGGCAAAGATCTGAGAAAATAAGGGTACTGAATATTCACCAAAGAATCTTATCCCAACAGTAAAATTTGGTGGTGGATCAATCTTGCTCTGGGGTTGTTTTAGGTGTAGGGAACATTGAAATAATAGAAGGGATGATGAATATAGCATGTTACAGGGATATTTTGGAGAGAAATTATGTCTGAGTGCACATTTACTTGGTTTGAAACCAATTTGGGTCTTTCAACAAGACAACAATCCTAAATCATGGTTAAATTAAAAATATAATAGGCATTCTAAAATGGCCAAGTCAATTTTCAGATCTCAATCCAATTGAAAATTTATGGAGAGAGTTGAAACTGAAAATTCAAAGAAGGAACTCAGAAAACCTTCATTAACTAAAGGAATTTTGTTGTGGAGAATGAAAAATATTAGCCAAGAAACGTTCAAGAAATTCATAGGGGCTTACTCTAAACACCCAAATGCTGTAATTGGCAATAATGGTTATACAAAATATTAATAAATAATTTAATAAATGCATTGTAAACTTTTGCGTCATTAAATATTTTTCTTTGTGGGATATTTTTTATATTTTTCTTAAAAATCTGACTAAAGGCTTAAATATATGAATTATTAGCAGCAAAAGTTTCATTAATCTGTGTTAGAAATACCTAAAGAAACATTTTTTTGTAATGTGTTGTAAACTTTTGTATGTCACTTGATAATTCAAAGGTTTAAAAATGTAACACCCCAACGGACCCGTCCTAACAATTTCTCCGGCAGCCATTCTCCACGCTGTGATGTTTGCCGGGAGTTTGTTGAAAATTTCGGAGCCTCAAGCTGGGGGTACAAGATTAAACTATAAGGAACGAACTTCTACAACTTGGATGAGTTGAAAGGATGCTTTATTTCGTTTAGAGTTAGCCTTTTCGGTTGGGGCAGGCGAATGTGACACACAGCTCTAACTCTAATTAATGGAGATCAACAAATCCGAACTGACCGAAACAAGACGAACAGAGGTTCACTTCACTCAACTGACTGACTCACTTAACTGACTCTCTCACTCTACTCTTTCTTTTTTTTACTCAACAATAAGGTTCACCCTGTACAAGGTCAAAGATCCACTTAAGGTAAAAAGTTTACAGTAAAGGTTACAGCTTATGGGGATATGTTGTGGAAGATAATGGTTAATCCTAGACTTGAACAGGTCTAGATTGTCATGATTGGGGAAGCAATCTCTTGGGAGTTCCACAAAGCAGCAGTTCATAGGGAAAAAGCTGCTAATGTGGAACTTAAATCTCATCCATGGAGTACGAAAAGAATGGGAGTGTTTTGCTACAATGTGCATGATATGGTGGGTTTTATTGGGTTTGAAGGTTAGAACTGGTGAAACTAAGGAATTTAGTAAAGAATTAACATTGAACTATTTTACATGTCAACACACAGAAACTAGAGTTCCATATTTTTTATTTATTTATTCATTTTGTTATTTATTTTTCAATTTCTCCTTTGCATTGTTATCAGTCAGAATTTAAGTTGTAGCTATTTTCAGAACAGTGAAGGGTTTGTGGGTTTCTCTAGCAAAACTGAATGGCACCCTTATGAACAGGTGGTTGATCCAGTTAATGTAAAATGATTTTTTAGTTTTGGCAATCTTGAGAAAACTAAACATGAACTGGTATACAATCATTGCAGCACTTTTTTAAAAATATCAACACTTTCTTCAAATCTTTAGTCTCTATTATAATAAGAGCCATGTGTGTCCGTCCATCACAAGGCTTTATTAGTGAGAAGAAAAATAGGTCATTTTTTTCTTGAAAGATGAGTGAGGTGAGCAAAGGAGGTTAGATGATATTTGCCAGAGTGGTTAAGTCCTTTGATGTCTTAGGAGGAAGGAGAATGACGACATTTAATTTCACTAGAACTGTATATATGTCTTCCTTACTTTTTCTCACTGATGTTAAGTATTTTTATTTTCCCTTATTTCTTTCTTGTCTTATAAACATTTCTCTTAATAATAATTAAGAAACAAATTCAGTAATGTTATTTATTGTAATTGGATTTTTATTTGAAAGACTTTTGTTTCCCTTCTTCTTTCTTTATATTTTTATGGAAATCAAGTATATTTTATTCGTTAAATATTTGAACCTAACTTTAACAAAGTATTTCAATAATAATCATAAATCATGGTATACAAATGAACAGATTTTAAATCAGCAACTTTTTCTTTTTCCATTTCACTGATACTGATGTTAAACACTTTTATCTTCCTTTTTTTTTAATGATTTATTTTTTGAAACCAAGTAGTGTCTCTGATATGTCTTTCCATACTATCAAAATAGAACAGTCTCTTTATGAATTATTTGCAGGGTGTAATGTATGTAATAACTAATCAATATTCAATAGTAAACCAGCATATGGTTGATTCTGCCACATTTCAATGTTTATTTACTCCTGCAACATAACTTTTTTACTGAATGCTCAACTTGATATGCCAAGACATAAACTTTCCCTCTTTTATTAAGGGGGTAACTTTTGAAGTGAAGATCTAAATATATAAATAAATCTGGGGAAAAGAATTTTTCTGATTTAGTCAGAAAATACAAATTAACTTTTATTTATTTTTTAAATTCTTAGCAATACATGTGCTGTTATAGACAGTTCACATGTTTTCTTTTTTTTTTTTCTTTTTTTTTTCCCCCCTTTTAGAAATATTGTGTGTTAATTCTATTGATTAATCAGTCAGCACTTTCTCACTGGCCCAACGTGGCTTCCCGGTGCCTCTTCTACAAATACTTTCATGGCTTCTGCTCAGACGAACTTAGCTCACTGGTACCTCCCATACATGAATTTGCTCGAGCCACAAGCTTAGCAACTAGGTCCCACCCTTTTACTGTGAAACCAATAAATTGTAAACGCAAATTCTACTCCAGCAGCTTCTTCTCTCACACTTCCCGCCTGTGGAATTTCTTTCTGTTTACTTGCTTTACTGACAGCTACAATCTTCAAGAATTTAAATGTAAAGTCAATAGTCATCTACTATCTCACTAACTTACTTCCTCTCTCTCTCTCATGCTTCTTTCTTTGTCCACTCCACTTTCATCAGTATTCTCAGCCTTCTCCTATCCTCTTCCTGACACCTCCATGTAGCCCCCTGCTAAACAGTGGCAGTAAAATGCCTTACTTGGGGTGACACAATTATAAAAGAAAAAAGTTAAGTGCCATTTGTGATATATGCTTGGGTGATCATGTCCCAAAAGAGACTTGACTGACTTGGCAAAAGATTTCCCCACAGTAGGTTGCCATTACTTTCTGTAGAATAGCCAACCAAGGCTATAGAACCCAATCTGTCCTACTATTTAACCCATAGCTGGAGAGAGAAGTGATGGATTCATACCTTTCCCAAGGGTATTTGCGCATATGTGAATGCAACAAACCCAACTGGAATTTGAATTTGATGTCTCATTCCAAACCAATATCCACTGCACCACAACGCATAGTTGGCATGTTAGCACTAAAATTTTCCAAGATAAACAACAGTGTTAAGATCAAATTTCGTCATGAATATGAAAACTGATACAATTGTATTAACACTGTAAAATGATTGCAAATTAACGACAAAAACTTTTAGGGGAAAAAAGGACATAAAAACAAACCGCATTATTTTACCGAATCATTTGTGACAGCCAGATTTTATGACATCAATTATAAAAGATTTCTTTGATGTGCCAATCTCTGGATGTGGCCATTTATGGCTCTCCATAATTTCTTTTTTTGTTGCTCTAAGTAATTTTTTACCACATCTTTGTCTCTGTTTTGACATCTGTTCACACAAACTCTTTAAGTAGGTTGCTCACTGTTTCCATCTGCTTCTCTTGTCTTTAATATTTCTTGTAAGTGTTAAACTCTCCCAGCCCTCATTCTCCACTAATAATCTCTCTCTCAAATTGAACTAAAAAAAGTTGTAATTCTCCAAGTACAAATTTCATTATTCTCATTTTTTTTTCTCATTTCTTAGATTTTCTGTCTGATATTTTTTGTATTCATCAGACATAAGTGACAAGAAGGAACTACAGTTACAGTAATTGGCAATATGAAAAAATACTACAGAATGACCTAAATGTTGATTGTTTCATACTCATCATAACTTGATCGAGAAAATTAAAATATTGTGCATACTGACTAAAAATAAGGAAAGAAAGCATGCATGTATCAATTATATATTAACACAAGTAAATCTATAGACAGATCATTACTTATCTTTTAAACAAGCAATTTACCAATTTAAATGTCAGTGTAAAGTCGTTTACATCAGTAGGTTCATTCAACTTATAGAGAAGAGAATTGCCCAACATAAACCAGGATGTATTAAAGAAAGTTAACTTGAAAATTTGTGTAAATGTTTTGTTATGTTGGTTAGCATACCCAGAACATTTAAAAATTGGGAATGTGCAACATCCTTCCATAAGGATATATTTGTCAGAATGTGATCCGCTCAAAATTATGACTTGAAACTTCTTGAGACAATTTATATTAAATCCTGCAACAAGAAGGATTGGTTGTTCAGACTTAATCTAATCTATTGATACATGCATATTTTCTTTCCCCTGTTTTTCTCTCTTAGTCTATGTGCACAACATTTTAATTTCTCTGAGTTCTGATAAGAGGAATAACTGGTTAACTCATTCTATAGGATTTTTTTTTCTTTTTTTTTTCTTTTCATATTGCCACCTACTTTAGTTAACTCACGTCACTTTTTATTATGTCTGTTTTTATTTCATTAACTACCCAGATAGTTAATTTTCTGTACCCACATGATTTTGATCTCCCTAAAACCTAGATGCCTCTGCTCTCTTTTGCTGATGATCATGCATTCTTCCTTCTTATAGTTAATAGCTCATCCTTTTGTCTTGCTTTCCATTCCTATCTTAAAGCTCTTTGAGTTTCTTTATAGTTTGCCATCAACTCAGTATATTATGTTGCTAAGATTATGTCTACCAATAATAAATCATCATAGGTTTTCTATTTCTCTTAGGATCATTTTCACTGTGTTGTATTTTTTAAGAAAATACATCCATGTCTTATTCCACTTTCTATTTTTGCATATTTGCTGAACTGGTTATCTATCTGTTTTAAAGTTGTTTATTCCGAGTAGATGTTATAGATTTCTCATATATCTACTACTTTGAAAAGTTTTTGAAGGATTACTATATTTTTCAATTTTCTATAATATGTGGTACATTATAGAAAATTAGAAAATATAATTCTTTTTCTTTTCTACTGTGTGTGTAGTGTATTTCACAAATTAAAATTATCAGTCATGCTACTAGTCATCGAGTATAACAATGTGGGTCAGTCTGTGTTTCATTTTTTTTTTTTTAAATTATTGAAACAAAATTTATTCATTTCATCAATGTCTTTTATTTATCATTTCTGTTACACATTATATCAAATATCCCCACAATTTCAGAAATATCCTACCCATCTATTACACACTATTATGTTCCTTTTTAAACTCTAGTAATTCATGTTACTTCACCATCAGTAGCCTAGCCTGTGTTTACTCTAGCTCACCAATTGTTAGAGCATGACTAATATAGGTCTTTGAATTTCTATGACATCAAGTGGCACCTCTTTCCATTACCTTTGCATACTGCTATCATTAAACTGAACCCATTAAAAACCACAAACCATTCCAACAAAACAAAATATATCACCAATGCCTCAACCTGGACCTTCCTCTCATTACACCCTAAAATTGCCAGCTAAAAAAACTAGTCAAACTTTCCTCACTTTGCTGAAGGGTTTTTCGTATCAATGACACCAAAAGATCCCCCAAAATTCAAGACCCACTTAACCAAAGATCTCAAAATAAACTGTCAGTTATTCTCCTCAAAGCAGAGAATACAGCTGGAAAAAACTGCTAACTCCAAAGATTTCTGGAAACAAACTGAAACACCATTATGTTGAAACAGTTTGTTTTAGCAAAGAATGGATAATTTAAATGTTGATGACCAACTATCCTTTATAAAATGGATTTATACTCCAAAGTGAAAGGATCTAACAAAATATTTGTTACTTAAAAACTGTGAGAGATTATATATATAAGCAAATGTTAAATATACTGACCTAACCATCATTAATTTATTTATACTGTTCCCTTGGAATTTATAGCCTGTTTTAATCTCACATATACATTTTAAGTTGTGCATACACATACTATGAAAAATCAAACTTTCATATAAATGCAAGATTTCATATTTTGCCCCTGCAAGTTGACTAATATTACCAAGTACTTACATACATACATATACATACGCACACAAGAGAGGAGAAAAAAATGACAAAGCACCACATGACTTTCAGAAGAAATTTATTAATTTGGTTAGTTCGATTCTTTCTTATATATAGATGCAGTAAAGAACTTCTCCAAAATACAGGAAGGAATGAGTAACTTGAAACCATTTTATATATTTTTAAAAATTTTATGCATGCACATTGTTTTTTTTTTTTATTTTGTTAACTGCACAGTATCGTAGGGTCAGTTGTGGGCTGTGTGAGAGACAAAGTGCAACATCTCACAATTCACTTCATCAGAAATTTAGTAACAGCATACTGTACTGCTTGGCATTTGTGTCAGAATCTCCAGTACGAACATTTAAGAGTGTTTGGATGTCAATCTGAAGACAGTGCAGAGGATTCAGAAAGTGTTGAATTAGTCTAATGACAAAGGTGTTTGGAGTGATCACTAGTGATGGTAACATTGTGCCTCCGTTCATCTTCTCAAAGGGTCTCAGACTCAATACAAAGGCCTGCATAAAGTGTTTTCCTTGGGTCGAACTTAATTTAAAGACTGTCTAGAAGATTTGGAGATTTCGAGGTCGTCTGCAGGCCGTGGTTGATGCCAATGATGATTTTATTGAATAAATTTTCTCTTTTAGTATTTCAAGATATTTTTGTGTAATTTGGGTAAATATATCTGTTAAAATGAGATGTCAGTGTTGTTTTTATTGTTGTGTAATTTAGACGACAATTTATCAATCGCACCCTGTAGTTGTGCTAAAATATCAAATGACTTTCGTGTGTGTGTGTATGCATGTGACTTAGCTGTGTCCATTACTGCCAGTCTCTTTCATGTTGGGTTAATGACATGTGCTATGCTTGCTTTTTTTTTTTTTTTTTTTTTTCTTGTTTTTTATCAACTTTATCAGACAACCAATATGGGCATGATATATAATTTAAGAAAAAAAAAACAAAAATAAACATACATTTATTACAGTCATTGATATGGTGAATTAACCAGTAATTAGAAAATTTATGTCCATTTATTCAGAGAAAAATTCACACACTTGGATGAATATTAAATGTTTGGCTGAAACTCAAAAAGTATTTCTAACAAGGACAATTTTTTTTTAAATTTGAAATTGAGAAAAGTTAATTTTAGTTTACAAAAAAAATTGTAAACTAAAATTAACCTTTCTCAATTTAACTTCCAAAAGTTTCTCTTTTTTTGTTTTGTATTTTTTTAAGGTTCAAAATGTAAAAAATAAAATAAAATTACTAGTCTGTTCTATAATTTTCCCTGCATAATGTTTGGTTTTTGTGATTAATATTCATTGTGGTACTCAGAACGAGAAACCGGGGAGCCGACTTCAAATTCCAGCTGAATCCGTTGTATTCACTTATGCGCAAATACCCTTGGGAAAGGTATTAATCCGTCTCTTCCTTCCAGTTATGGGTTAAATAGCAGGACAGATTGGGTTCTATAGCCTTGGTCGGCAACCAGTCTACCACAGAAAGCAATGGCAACCTACTGCGGGATAATCTTCTGCCCAGTCAGTCATATCTCTTTCGAGACATGATCGCCCAAGCGTGCATCACGTATGGCACTTAACTGACTGACCAAATTAAGTGTATTAACAAGGATTTTGTTGAAAATAGCTATTTATACAAGTGTTTTTTTCTCATCATTATTGTCCTCTCTCCTTAATAGTAGTTTCTCTCCTCTTCTCTAACACTCAGTAACTGTTTGCATCCTTGTGGCTATATTGACTTACTTGAGATCAAATGATTAAAAAACAAATATACAATATTTCTGACCCTATTATAGGTAGTACGGATTTTACATGTATACTGGTTTAAAAGATTTTAGATAAATTGGAAAATGAATGCAAATGTAACCAGGTAAAAGCAATCAAATGTTGGCTGAAAGTTGTGTAAACCGAGAATGAGTTATTTAAGTACTTGGCGTGTTATTGAGATTAAATAACTGTGTAAGGAGAAATGAGATGTATAAAATCAGCAGTAATCAGGGTCACAAAAAGAAAAATTACTAGAAGAGTGGTTCACCCAAACCCCTAAGAAACACAGGATCAGGATCCAGAAATTATTGATCACAATAAAAGCCTGACATATTGATCTTTATCAAAGCCACCTTCAATTATTTCTGTCAGACTTGTACTTTGACTTGGCTGTAGACCAAACTGTCAATCTCATCTGAGAAACCAAAGAACAATTAAACCAATAATTATAATCCAAATGATTCAACAAAAGAAATCTTTATAACTGTCAAACTCAACCAAGGATAATTTCCATTTTTAAGGCTGCTAACAATGTTGATGACTTTGTTTGTGACTCAACCAGCTAAGCTAGATGGGGTTTCAACCAGCTTTACTTAATATCTTTGAGCACAATGTTGGTATAGGTGTTGCAATTTTACAAGATATTATTTCGAGCTTTATACGTCTAAGATTAGTGTCTGATATTTATTTCTATTTTCTCTATTCATTGTTATTTCTCTAGTTAGCATATGTGTTTTTAAGATAAGCAAAACTTGTTAACAATCATTCCACTTCCACAGACATTTTTTTTTTATCCTTTCATCCACAGCAAAGCAAAGCAATAAAGTCATTTTATGGCCACATCATGTTGAAACACCAGTTCCTATATGATCACTGAAGTTAAGCAATGTTGAGGCTGGTCAGTAGCCTAGATGGGTGACTGCTTTGGAATAACACATATATGCAAATGGTGTAGAGGATAATGGCTCAAAATTGGAAATCAAAGCAGTTTCAATTCCAATTGGTTTGTTATATTCACTCACTTGCTGGAAACGTATGAATCCACCTCTTCCCCCCTTTAGCTATGAGTTAATTAATAAGACTTGTCTCACTAAAAATAT
Organism: Ascarosepion bandense; assembly: GCA_037127315.1. Lineage (NCBI taxonomy): Eukaryota > Metazoa > Mollusca > Cephalopoda > Sepiida > Sepiidae > Ascarosepion > Ascarosepion bandense. The sequence continues at coordinate 1,477,063 of JBBBDQ010000266.1, forward strand.
TATCTCCCCAAAAAATAAAATTGCATACAAAATATTTAGATTTTGGCATTAAATAAGAGTTCTACAAGTGAGAAGTGTTGATAGTGAAACTGTTAGCATAAAACTAGTCATTTCAACTGTAAAATGTTGCTAATCAAATACTATGCTTAAATTCATAAAGTCTAGGTATAATAGATGAAAATTTATCAGAACAATTATCATGAACTTTTCTAATATATATATATATATTTTCTTTTATTTGGAAATGAGTTATTTCTGTAACATAGGTTTCAACTTTTTGGTATCTTCAGGTGATTTATAATAACTTATTTTCAAATGTACAACAGGGATTTTTAATAATGTGCAACTGGAATTTTTAAACAACCAAAAATTTTCAAAATTAGGGAGGAGTTATGTAAGGATCTTAAAACACCTTCATCCAGGTTTGTATGATCCTAAGATAGGTGTGATTACATCCAGACATTATTTCTGATCTTTCATTTAGTAATTTTTTTTTTTTCTGGAAACCATATTATAGCTAACTGTTGTAGGTTTGAAAAACGTTGGAAAATCAGTTATTACAAATCACCTGAAGATACCAAAAGGTTGAAACCTAAGTTGCCGAAATAACTCATTTCCAAATGTAAAATACTCAAAAGCTCTACAATATAAATGTATTGAACACTTTTTAATACAACTAGATACTAGTCATAATTTAATTATGACCAAAAACTCTCTCTCTCTCTCTCTATATATATATATATATATATATATATATATATATATAAATATAAAAGGAGGGAGAAAGCAAGTAAAAAATTGTGCATGTTTGTTTTCTCCTCTATTGAGTTTTGAAAAATAAGAAGCAATAACTGGTTAGCCTTTTTTTTTTTTTTTTTTTTTTTTTTTTGAGTAAAATTTTTCTCATATCCTTGCTCTTCCTTTCCTTTTGTTTTAATATATTTATTTTTCTATATTAATATATAACCCTCTCAAATAATTGTTGCACACTAGTGGTGATGGTGTCTTCATCTAGCAAATGTCTTACCATTATCTGGGAGGTGTTTCTACTACACCCCGTACTTTGAAATGTCTTTTTTTTCTTTTCGTTTTTTTTTTTTTCTTTTTTTTTTTTTTAACCATATTCAAAATTTTATACCCACCACAAGTTTACAGATTATTTAAAGTTTGCCCCCTTGTAGGGTTTCTTATTTTTCAAATGTTTGTAATCCTTTATTGTTCAAGAAGCATTCACAGTAAATGGTATTCATATACAAAGTCATTCTCTCATAGAAACTATTTTTGAGATGAAACCTTAGCACAAGAAAAAATGTGGCTCGTTGTAGGAGAAACTTCCTGTTACTGAAATACTTGAGATATCAACAATATGGTATGCAGCAGATTCATATAGGAAGCAAATATCTTTAATATTCATATAGTGATATAGATACCAAAAATGCTCTCTTTTCTTCCTACTACTTGAGGTTTTTCAATAAATATCAACTCTATTTTGTGTTACTCAACTTACAACTATAAATATAGGTATATAATCTGTGGTTATTTATTATATCCCTAGTCAGTTACTTTAGATGACTTGTTTGTGAAATTTGTTAAGTGCCTGATACTTATCTGATGCTTCAAATGGGTTTCTCTAGGATTTAGAAATTTTCAGAAATTGCTGCTTTTTTATTTCTAAATATAAAATTATCTCCACCATGCACTGAATGTGCTCTCGTGGGCAGGCCTCTAGTTTCAATAAAACAGCAGTTTTCTAATATAAACTGTTTATATAACCTATAATATTTTGAAGTAGGGTTTATTAAAGAAAATGTGTCAAAAACTTTTTCTCTTTAATGATCTTGTATCCAGTGGAACAGTAAATTCTGGTAATATAGGAAACAAATCATAAAATAACTAGTATTTTGGTAGTGACTGTATTTGAACATAAAAGCTTTCAAATTTTCTAATGCCCACATACTTTACTGATACTTCATCACTATGCCTGTTTTGTTTTACTTTTTCTCACTTAAGAAATTAAATAGTTTCTGTAAATTTTGTATTAAATAAATTTTGTATAAATTAAATAGGTTTTGTAAATTTTGTACTGTTAGAGTGTGTGAACAAAATATTACCAAGTGAGTAATTTAAGAAAAAAAAAACAACTTTTTATGAAAATAAAACCATCCAAGATTGTAAATTTCCTAAAAGTTGGATTGTACTCAAAAATATGAGTAAATGAAAACTGGTTTAAATATATATGTAAACATGCACACTTTTTTTTTTTTTTTACCAAACTATCACTATGATTTTTTTAAAATTCTGTTGGCATTAAATGACCCACTGAGGTTGATATGCCATAAGACAAAACGATCAACCAATCTTGTAAATTTTGCCTAAAATAGGATAATTTGGGTACTCAATTTCTATTGTACATTGAAAATCAAGGAAAAATATTTGTTAATGTTAAAGAATTAACATGGCATTCCTCACAGACAGAATAGTATGAATATATTTGTAATTAAGACTGCAGGGAGTTTTCAGTCAGTCAAGAGTGAATATGTAAGCAAGAAATATAGAAAATGTAACCATTTCTTTACTTAATTTGGAAACATGCCCAACATTCGTGATGCATTAGAAACAGTTAATGTCATAAGAAAATAAAGCTACATTTTTTTTTTCTGTTTTTATTTCAAAGTACTTTTTAATGAATTCAAGATATAACCAACATGTTATGTCTTGGAGTTATTAGGAGACAATTATATTCTCATAAACCAATGTCAGTTTCATTAGGTAATCTCAAAAAAATTTAGTATTTGCCATAAGTGAATGCAATAAATTTAACTGGAATTCAAACTCAATTCTCCAGTTTCTAGTTCCGAGCTAATATCCACTGTACCACAACATGCATCTTTTTATTATGGATAAAAACATTTTAAATATTCTATATAAATAAAGTATAAATATATATTCCTTGCGAAAAATGATTTGTAACTATATACATCATTTGTATTCGGCACATTTACAGTGCTGCACTTGTAAGTGAACCCCTAAATGATAAAAAAAAAAATTTGTTTTTACAGATAATCAACAATTTTTAACTTTCTCATTAAGAAAAAAAAATTTATTAAAAAAATTACAATTGCTTTCAAAATTTATATCCAGTGTAAATAATTTCTGTGCACATGTAAGAATCAAAATGACACAAGTTCATTTTTTGGGTAGGCTGTGTATTATGCAGCCAACCAGTATAACCTCATTGTGTATGCAAAAGGGTGAAGTTAGCAAATTTAACCAAAAAATGCTAAGAACTTCTTGAAGCTTTAAAAATTGCATAGTTGAAACCTATAATGTTGGAGAAGGTAGCAAAAAGCTACAAAATAATTTGTAGTGCATTTCTCCTCCATGCAGAAGAATTTTATAAATGGAAGGTCTTTGGTATGACCATATCATAATCTAGAGTTATCCATCTGCCAATAATAACTGAAGAGCAAGTAAACATCTAGCCCTCCTGTGACCTCTGTGGGTCTCCAAGGTTCCCTGGTCTGGACAATGTTAACATTAATTTACTTACATCTACAGCACAACAAAATCTGAATGATGCTAGTTTTCTTGGCAGAATGTCTAGAAAAAAGCCACTGTAACAAAAAACACAAACAAGTAGTGAATGATGACATCATGCAAAAGTGAAATATTGTTGGAAGGTTTCAAGTTTCAGTGCAAGGGTAGGAAGATCCGGTACCACATTGATTAATCATTAACATTTTCGGAATTCATTCTAAATAGTGTCTAAGCAACACTCTCATTTCTGAATGGGTTCTCTTTGACATATAATGACCAACAAAAGCCAAATAGCGGTTTCATGTCTGAATGTGCTGTAATCATGGCTCACTGTAACCATCACTACTACTAACTCTATCAAAAGGAACAGTTTAGCAAAACTCTTGCCTCATTCAAAACTGTGCACAATCACTGCAAGAGATTTCTAAAAAGAGCAAAGTCAAAGTGAAAAACAGACTTGAATCTCATGATTCCTGGAGAATCACAAACACAATTCTCAATAGATGCAAACCATCAGTACCTTCCGTTATAAATGGCCCTGTTTATCTCATCCATGTCAGATAAGGCCAAGCTCTTTGCAATTAATTTTGCTTCCAACTGCACATTAGAGAACAAAACCAATCCTTACCTGACAATCTTCATCTCACAGATCAGAAAGTTTCCAGACATCAGAACCCTCGACTCTATGAAGGCTTTTGGTCCAGACAGATAAAATCTCTGAAGTTGTTCTCAAGAACATTGTTCCAGAACTATCCCTAATCTTGGCAAATGTGTTTAACTGCTGCTGAAACAAGAAATGTTTCCCAAGCCCTTATAAGGTGCCAGCTGTATGCTCTGTTTACAAGAATATGGGTGATCACCAACAAGAAAGTTGTTGATCACTTCAACAGAAGCAATCTTCTGAACACCACAGGGTAGGGTTTTTGCTCTTCTAGGTTAAATGCTAACTACAATCATGAATAGAATCACTCTAGAGATATATTAAAGGACTTTGAGAAGGTGTGGCTTTTATAAATTGGGAAATGAATAGCTTGTATTATTCAATACTTTCAAAACAAAGCTAGTAATGTTTCATCACCACCAAGAAGATCCTAAATTTGCTCCAGTGCTAAGAAATGGTCATACACTCAATGAGACTCCTTGCCTTTGAATATCTATTGGGTCTAAAGCTCACTCTAAACCTCAAATGGAACTTGTATATTCATATTATCATTAAAGGTACTAAAAGAATAGCTCTATAAAATCCCTAATTCCTGCTGCCATGCTTAGTATTTTACAAGTGTCAGGTTTGACCAAGAATGAGGTATTGCTGCTGTATCTGGAATGGTGCTGCCTAGTTCTAACTGACCATGCTTGACTGTTCAAAACCAATTACACAGCCTTGTGGGTGAGGAATTATTTTCCACTCTGCAACCTCTATCCCACAAATTAAACCTTGCTAATGTCGCACTATATTGCTATTACTATGGTAAATGTTCAAATGAATGACATTCCTTAATCCCACCAGCTCAGACCTTCACAACCAGGATCCATCATGCCATGTTCATGGCATCAAATCATCCACAGTCTCTTTGGTAATGAGTAAGTTACTCAGACAGCTTCTTTGCCAAAACTGTTACTTTATGGAACAGACTCCTGAGATAATGTCCTTGATCACTACAGTCTTAGTCTTGAGGCTCTCAGGTTAACCAGTTTCTATCCTACATATCTTTATATGTACTTCTTGCTTCTTCCTTCCCCTCTCTTATGCCCTTAAACAATCTCACTCTACCTTCTACCTCGTGACTCTTGGGCCTTGAATTGGGTGAACTAAAATGTAAAAGAAAGTAATTTGTTTCCTCTACTATTTTGGTTATGCTTTATTCTGCATTGTTTTTTTAATTTTCTTTCCATATTTATTAATTTTATATCAAAATTTATTACCCATGTAAAATTAAAGTCATCAGAATTATATTTAATATTTTCCAAGTGTCTAAATACTTCTTTCCTCCCAGTGTATGTATAGCACAAAAACTTAAGTGGTGAAAAGTTATTGACCCAGCTAAAACAAATGACCTACAGCTATGAGATGTACATACTCTTCTGATATTTTGTCATTGAAATGCTGATTTTTGAGAAGTGGATCAGACCAAGAACTTTTCAGCAGCCCCTTAAATGTATCTGTTTGAAGTTTTAGTTAAATAAATATTATAAATTATGATCATATCCTGTATTGTTAATGATTCAAAACTTTTCTATTGTACTCACTATGAAAATGTGATTTAATATCACATCTTTTGTTACAGTCCCTTCTTTGCAAGGCATTACCAATTCTAGAAGTGATGGCTATTTCTGTTTTGTGTGTGTTTGAATCATATGGAAGCCACAAGTGTTTGAAAGCACTTCCTGTATTCTGACATATAATTATAGACCTTTCTGTATCAATTCTCACAGGAAGTTTGAGATTTGTGTGTGTATGGTTAGAAGATATTTGATTTTAAATGGAGAACAAAAATTATTTATTTAAAGAATTTGGTTAATGAAACAAATGAAATGAAATTTTATTAATCTACTCTTCCATGTTCTCAGCTGTTATCATGGCTTGAATTCAAAAAGAAGAACCATTGCATAATCAGTTTCATGATAATTAAGCACAAAAATTATTAATATAATAGGAATAAAAATAGAATACTGTTCATTAATTCTTTTCATCTTGTCCTTAAATTATATATCTATGTGTATCAGTTGGAGTTACAGGGGCCCAACAATATTTTTTGGACACTTTAGTATTCGACTTTCCGAGTACCATAGAGTGGCGAAATTCCTTCAATAGAATAGCATAAACATATAACGACAATACCTGTAATAAAAATGGAAGAAAATCGATTAGGTAAGGAAAAATATTTATTTTTCATCATTTTTTACAAAACACACACGACATTATTTTTCGGACATCGTTGAAAAACTGTTAATACTCTGTAATATCACCTTTCTTCTCAATAACTTTTATCAATCTCTCTTCATAATGATCAAACATATGCACATCTCTACGTGTTTCTATTAGTTGTTTTTTTGCATCTCGTATCCATTCCCATAGTTGAGCCTCTTTCGTTATTTCAGGTCCATCATAGACAAGTTGCGCAAACATTTCCCAAACATTTTCTATTAAATTTAGATCTGGGCTTTTTGCAGGCCATTCCAAAGTAGTCATATTCACTTTAGCCATCCATTCTTTCATGAGTGTTGACACATGGATGCTGCAATTGTCTTGCTGTAGAATGAAATCATTCCCTATCTCTCTTCTTATCCTTGGTAGGGCTTTCTTGTCCAGCAACTGTTTGTAGCTTTCGCTGTTCTGTCGTCCTTTCAGCCACTCCAACCATATATTTCCATTAGCAAAGATCATGCCCCAAACCATAACTCCTCCTCCTCTCATCTGTCGTTTGTTCAGTACAGCAGGCTCACCCCTTCTCAACCAAGTACACCATCCATCAGGCCCATCAAACTTGAAACGCTTCTCATCAGTAAATATAACCTTCTTAAAGTCAACATGCTTTGTTAACCACCTTTTAGCACACTCCAGTCTTGCTCATTTGTGTTTCTTTGTTAGTGTAATTTTTTTCTTAGCCTTTGCATACTTCAAACCAATCCTATGCAGCGTTCTTTGTACTGTTCGGACGTTTACATCCAATTCACATTTCTCCTTCACTTTTCTTGCTGTAACTTTTTCTCCAAATGTCAAAAGCCGTGTCACAGTCCTCTTCATTCTCCTTTCAGTCCTCTTGCCAATTGATCTTTTCCGTCCTCTCTTTTTCCGCTCGGAGTTTGTCTTCAGCATGTATTCGACCGTTGCTTTCGACAGCTTCAAATCCATGGCGATCCTTCTTAAAACTTAGTAAAATGCATGTTATTTTAGCTGTCCCATTTTTTTTTTTTTAATTGGAGTAGATAGTACCTACTATTGCCTGGGCTCACACTCCACCCCCTTCTTCTGGACAGGAGTAGAGGTGATCGCCTTGTTTCTTGTTTAGGAAGGGGTTCTCAGTTCATCTCTCTTTTTTGGTCCTAGTGTCGTTTCGGCTGGAAGTTCTTTGCAGTTGGTGAGTATGGTGGCAACGTCTCTTCATTCTGAGGGTACCGGGTTGGCAGTTTCCTGGTTGCTGCTTCCGACTGGTAGTTAGGAGCCTGAACTCTTGCGTAGCATCTTGAGAGGCTGCTCTGATCAACAGTTGAATAATATCGGGGTTTCTGTAGTGCCATTTCACGCATGGATGGGCATCCCTCCATGAATCTCCGATAGGCAACCCCGAGGCTACATTCTGCTGCAGGCAGCGCCAGTCTCCATCCTTCACCTGCTGCAATTAGTGACCATCTGACCCTACTCTAGATCTCTCTCTCTTCCCAACTAAACCACCATGAAATCATACAAACGAAACAGCAAGACTAAACCAGCTAGTCATAAAACGCCCAAACCTATCTGCGTTTCCTTCACAAACATACAAGGTATCTGCAGTAACTTTAACAGTGTAGAATCATTCCTCCAAATTAACTCACCTGATATCTTAGCCATATGTTAGACTAACCTTGACCCTTCTATCCCCTCCTCAGAGTTTTTCGTTCCTGGTTACCTTCCCCTTTTCAGGAAGCACTCCAATGTCCATATGCATGGGCTTGGTGTTTATGTCAGCAAACACCTCCCTCTAGCCAGGGTCACATCTCTTGAATCTCTGGATCATTCTTTCATGTACTTCCGTCTCTCACTTCTAAGCTCGGTTAGCTATCTCTTCTTCCTCTACTGCTCCCCCTCCTCCTCTGACTGTTCAGTACTTGATAGCATCTCTATCAATATCGACAAGGCCATTTCTTCTCACCCATCTGCCCATATATTTGTGTTTGGTGATTTTAATGCCCACCATACCAAGTGGCTTGAAAACTCTGTCACCGACCTTGCTGTGATCCGCACCATATATTTTTCAGTAACCCAATCTCTAACGCAAGTGGTGGACTTCCCCACGCGTTTCTCTAATGACCCCTAACGGAAGGGACTCTTTACTAGACCTCTGCTTCACTTCCATCCCAGACTCTTGCACTATCAGACAGCTTTGCCCTCTCGGAAACTCTGACCACGCCATAGTATCAATCCACTCTTACTCTACCCAAGAAACCCAGACCAGCAGAATATCAGACTAGTCTGCTATAATCCTAGTCTGCTACCAGAGAGCAGACTGGAATTCGTTCCGAGACTTCCTCTGTGACGTCTCCTGGAACAATGTCTTTGGTCTTCCTGTCAAAGACTGTGGGTTAAGGCTGGCATTAATGCCTGGCCAGGAAATTCCAGCTAAAATCAAATTCGTCCCCCTGGTTCTCGCCCGCTTGCTCGGCCACCATTGCCCACCGGAACCATTTCTTCTGGCTCTATCGAAGCTACTCATTGAACCAAAACAGGCGCCTTTTTGCCTCAGCTCGTAATAAGTACAAAAAAGTACTGAACGAAGCTAAGAGGGTGTTTACTGCCAGAATGAAGCAACGCATAGCATCCTCTAAGTTCAGCGCCAAAGATTACTGGCGACTCTGCAAAAGCGTGCTTAACAAGAGCAAAACTTCAATACCCCCACTAATCAATAAATTTAAAGTTCTCACCTCCCCAGCAGACAAGGCTGAATGCTTTGCCCGTAGATTCTCCACCAATTCGACACTGAACTCATCAGGAGTACCTACACCCGACTTCCCGCCTAGAACTAAGGCTCAACTAAATAGCGTCCACATTACACCCTCACTGGTCTCTAAGCTAATCTCAAAACTTGACCCTCACAAAGTGAGCGGCAGGGACTGAATCCCAATCATAGTCCTGAAGAAATGTGCCCCAGAACTCTCCTCTCTCCTCTCTAAACTCTATAACCTCTGCCTATCTGCTTCCTGTTTTCCTGCCTGTTGAAAATCCTAAGAATTCTGGCGAACCCTCAGACTCCGCCAATTACCGCCCTATCAGTCTCCTTCCGATCTTCTGCAAAGTTTTTGAAGCCATTATCAACGCTGAGGTGATTCAGCATCTCACGGCCCACAGGCTTCTCTCGGACAAACAGTACGGTTTTCGCTTCACCAGGTCTACTGCTGATATGCTAACAACCATTACCGAGTACATATACCAGGCTCTTGACAAAAATGGCGAAGCCCGAACCATTCGACAGAGCCTGGCACACTGGCCTTTTATGCAAACTGCGGAGCTACGGTATAACTGGGCATTTGTTAGATCTCATCCAGTCGTTCCTCTCTAACCGCACATTGAAGGTAGTATTAAATGGGCATGCCTCCCAAAACTACCATACAAACGCGGGCATCCCTCAAGGTTCTATCCTAGGTCCTACGCTCTTTCTGATGTACATTAATGATCTCCCCGATGCCATTAGATCCCAAGTAGGCATGTACACCGATGACACCACAATCTACTCTTGCCTCAATCAAAAACCCTGTGTGGGCGACAAAGTGAATCTTACTGCCGAGCTTGAAAAGGACCTCCAATCCGTAGTGGCCTGGGGTAGGAAATGGTTCATAAATTTCAATGCCTCTAAAACGAAGCTGCTATCAACTAACCACCACAGACAATTGCATCTACCTCCCATTAGTATGGAACAGGCTTGTCTCCCAGAGAGTAAAACACTACGCCTCCTTGGCCTTACACTCTCAGCGGACCTCAAATGGAATGACTATATCGAATCCATTGCCAAATCCGCCGCTATGAAATTTGGTTCTCTGTGCAGGGCCCGGAAGTTTTTCCTGCCTGAATCTATCCTGCACATATATAAATCTACCATCCGCCCGTGTATTGAGTACTGCTGCCACATCTGGTCGGGTGCCCCAGCTACTCTCCTTGGGCTTCTTGACAAAATACAACAGAGAATCTGTAGTATGATCGATACTGACTTTCATGGCTTCTGCTCTGGTGAACTTAGATCACTGGTGCCGCCTAGGTATGAATTTACACGAGATACTAGATTTGCAACTAGGTCCCACCCTTTTACAGTAAAACAGATAAGATGTAACCGTAATTTATACTCCAACAGCTTCTTTTCTCGCGCTTCCCGCCTGTGAAATTCCCTTCCATGTGTCTGCTTTCCCGACAGCTATAATCTCCAGGAGTTTAAATGTAAGGTCAATAGACACCTCCTATCACACTAACTTGCATCTATTCTCCCAACACTCTCGCCATCTACCCAACCCTCATTCTCAGTATCCTTACCCATCTATCACCCTCTTGACTTTTCCTATATCTAACCATCTTTTCTCACCACTCTATGTAACCCCCTGCGCAATAGTGGCAGTGAAATGCCTTGTTCGGGGTGAAACGATTATTAAAAAAAAAAAAAAAAAAAAAGCACTGACATCTCATTTTAGCAGATACGCTTCCCAAAATTACATAGAAATATCTTGAAATATTAAAGAGGAAATTTATTTAATAAAATCACCATTGGCTTCATCCAAACACTCTGAAATGTTTTTATTGGAGCTTCTGGTACAAATGTCAAGCAGTACATGCTGTTTCCAAATTTTTGGCAGTCAAGTATGTCATGGTGCTCTTCTTATAGATGTTACCCAACTTGACCCCTCTATACTGTGCAGTTCACAAAATCAAAAACAGCACGCATACGGGAAATAAGAAATATAAAATGGCAACAATTTACCCATTGCTGTGTATGTGTTTGTAAGAAATATATATATACACACACACACAGTGAGAATTAGGTAATAGGCTACAAGGCTAACATAGTAACCCTTGCTCCTGCTTACATCTCGTTTTAATGTTTAGTTTGGCACAAGGCTCACAGTACTGGAGCACTCAAATTTACATTAGGGAATTGGTATGCAAAACAATTTTACAAATCACCATTCTGCTATAAGTAGTTTAAAATATCTATTATAAATTCAAAATAAATATTGGTGCCAAATGAATATTCTAAGCAAAAGTATAATTAAAGTTATTGAATATTTCAGTTTTGAAAGCATTGCATCAACATGTCACCTTGAAATTTGAATGTAGTTTGCTTATAAGTTTCAAATGTCTCACTCAAATGTTTTTTCAGATGAGTACTAAAAACGGAATTTGCATGCAGATTTCAAATTCTGACTGAAACTTCGAAATGGTATCGATCCATCTCTTCTCCCATTTGCTTGGAGTAAATTGAACTCTCTAATTTTGGTGAGCAATCATTCTTGAAGAAACACAACTGAATTTTTAAACCTGGAGGAAACAATATTCTAAGAACAGTCATAATAACTCACAGTTAATGAATATTCATTTGATACCCATGTCCCTCAGTTAAAAATGCAATTGGAGCAACTATTCAGTGCTATCTCATAGTTTTAATCAGTTTCTGTTCATAAATTTAATTTGACATTCCACTCATTCACTTTTGTAATTGCTCATATGAACTATAATGAATTAATAAATGATTTTATTTTTAATGTGACAAATTATTTTAACTACTTTATATAACTAATATAATTTGTATGCTGTTATGGGGAAATACACCTATTCCTCAGATAATGGACTCTCCCTTCTATATTAATAAGAGTTAACAAGAAGTTAATGGGGAAAAGTTCATAGGAATTCTTTAGACTTCTATTGGAGTTCAGTAGAACTACTAGGCAGTTGATATTAGTCGGCAGTTAGCTGAATACTAAGGAGTCATCTTTCAGTGGAAGATTACCAAGTTCCTAACATTTTGGGTATGTTAAGTCAATTAGCAACCAACATAGCATAATTATAACCTTCAGTGCGAAAACTACTCCACAACATACCCATAGTTGAACCTTATATGAGATGTGTGAGTAGGCATAATGGTTATCAATGCAGAAAAAGTGGAATTGACAAGCAGAGTTCAAATTCTGACTTAGTCACTTTATGCAAATGTCTATAGGAAAGACACAAGTCTATTTTTCTTTCCCTCCCTAGCTAGACTGAATCTTAGTCCATCTAAGAAATGAATTGCTCTGAACTATGGGCAAACACTCTGTCTCAAGAAATAATGACATTTCACACTTACTTTAGAGAAACTGTAAATGTTTGTCTATATTTTGAAAGGACATGGTATTGAAGAGAGAAAAACTTTATATGAATCTCAGAAGTTTGCATGAATGTTTCAATAAACGTAAACTGAATTTTTTTTCACTTTTTCTTAAAGAAAAAAAAGAATTGCACAAAACTTGTTTCTTTAATCAAACCAACAAAATTTTCAAGCAATTCTATTTGTTTGCTTACTTGGATATGAGTAAGGCAATAGCTACTTCTTACTAGTTATTCATTGGTTTATGCCTAATGGATTTGAGAGATTTTACAAGAATTTTACTTAATATAATGAGATTCAAATTGCATATTAAGAGTCAAACCAACAAAATCATTTTAGCATTAATTTTGATTTTAACCACAGAGTTCCTGTGAGCCACTGAAAAGATTACAATGTCAAGTACAGTCTTTTCCTTTTCTACTACTTATCACTTAAGCAGTTCCTTTAAGGGACACAGTTCTACATATCAGCTCTCTTCGACAACTGCTTAGTTTCTATACTTAGCTGTTTACTTGTTTTTATGGAATTTGCTTCATTCTCAACAAACGAATGATAATATCTATCCTTCTCTCTTTCTCTCTGAGTAAATGAAACTTACTACCTATGCACATATTCACTAGATAACTCTCTTTATTTTTACTCAAATCTCTATGCTTTATGAGTGTGTATATGTTATCTAAACATTCCCTACCCAAAAAGTTATTTTTTTCTTTTCATTCAATTCACTCCAAACAAGAGGATAATGCCACTAAGATGCAAGGGACTACTTGGTATAAAAAAAAACTTTAGAAGGAACTAGAAATCCAATCCTAAACAGGAAACAAGATATAAATCTCTACTTCTGTTTAAAAGACCAGGGAAGAGTGTGAACCGAACAATAGGCAAACATATCTACTCATATTGAGAGGAAAAAATAATAGTAAATTATATTTCAGATTTTAGTTGGAGACATTACAAGTATAAAGTAGAATTTAGAAGCAATTGAAAAATTTTATTATAGTTTTAAGTCTTTAAGTTTAATATTCTTAATTAGTAAAATACTTTGTATTTTCAATCAAATTTAAATTGACTGGAATTTTTTTTTCTCTCCTTCAAAATAAAATCTTTCAACACAATTTTTTTTTTAAATCTTTCAAAAATAAAATACTTTTCTGAAATGTTATTCTAAAATAATTTAAAGTTTAATTAATCTAATATTACCTACTTTCAGTTTAAAATATAGCAGAAAAGCTTTTTTAATACAATGCAATGATAACATTCATGTGAATGAAGTTTTAGGGAAAAATAAAAACAATTACTGCCAAATAGCTATTAGAAATAGAATCATATTTGTTTAATTATATTTTAATTTTAATTACTGTGAAAGTCATAAGTAAACATTTTCAATTCACTTGTGTTTAGCAAGGATTTCAGTCAAATCATAATATGGATAAAATTTTTGTATTAGTTAAATTTCCTTAGTATTTTTAATAGTTGTAATTTAAAATATTAATGTTTTTTTTCTGTTTTTATGCAACATATCTTATATTAGGATACTGCAAAAGTTTTTAGCCTATTTTATTAAAAAATGTTTCTTCTATATCAATATCTAATATTTCTGATAAGAGAATTTTGGGAACATTTTTAAGGACCTAACATATCTGTCAAAGTAGAAATATTTCCATATAAAAAGTTGGATTTATACCAAGCATAAAATAACTACAAAAAAGTTAAATTTATCAGCAAAATCAATATGTAATGGTTGGAGTTTGTGCATATCTCCACAACTGTAAAAATTAATTAAATATATAAAGCTTGATATCTGTGTGTAAATATTATGTAAAATTGTTATATCAAATAGTTTTATTATATCAACCAACATGTCTTGTATCTTGTCCAACCTATTAATTAGTCTGTTCTTTGATCTTTATAACTAATGTTTCGCTGATGGCTTTTATAATTATTATTCAAGTTAAGCCATTTATGTCTGAGATTAATAACTACCTTAACATTTAGATCATAGCTTAAATGTAACTAGAAGTAAGCAATATTGAATTTTTTTTCTTATTAGTATATTTTGAACTTAAACATGTTATAAGATACCACAGATGGAAAAAAAAATGCCTACCAAAATGTATAAACCTTTTAAACTAATTCTAATTAAAACAATTTCACTGTATGTACAGATCCCTAAAGAACCATGTAGCTCCAGTGAACAAAGGAATAAGACAGCCTGTATGACATTAAGTATCATTGCTAATGAAACTATGTTGAATAGATTTTGTAATGTTATGATATGAATGGAAAGAAACTAATTTCTGAAATTAAAGATGGATTCCATTCAAGCTGAAAATTTTGTTTATGATATGCATGAATAGTAAAAAATATTTTAAAAGAAAATATCCTCACATAAACCACTGTTGTAGATTAATGTCAAATTTTCTTTAAATGAAGATTAAATTATCATTGATTTTAGTTATAATTTTAAAGATACAAAAATGAAAAAGGTTTTGGGGACTGATAGTTAAAGAAAGTTGGTTCTGATTTTAATTAAGTTTATTGCATATTTTTACTCTTTGGTTAGTTAAATGTTGTGTAGATAAAATTCAAGAGCAATAAATGGTCTTTTTGTTGATAAATTGATCTTTTTGTTGATTTGTATTCATCTGTTAGGTGTTTATCAGTGAAAGGTATATACTTCAGTTATGCTAGTTACATTCAAGTCATAACAGCCAGTGAAAAATGTAAGAAATGTAAAGGGGATAAAAATATCAATGATTGATGGGAGAAGAGAATTCTGAAAAATGGTTTTTCAAAAATTTGAGATTTTTTTTTTTCTCAAGAAACAAAGGATGTACTGAGTGAGTATGAGGTAAAAGTGAAGGATTTTTTTATAAGTTGTCAGAAATCCTAAATTCAGGGAGAAAATTTAAGTAAAAAGTAATTAAAGGATTAAAAAGTAAATAAAACAAGATAGAAAGTAAAAAAATAAAAAAAAAAAACTTAGGCAATAAGAAAGAAGTTAAAGGGAAGTACAAGAAATGGAAAAATTTTGTTAGCAATTCACCATGCTTTGTTTTTTGTTTTGTTTTTGTTTCTCTGGAATATCAATCAAGAAAGTGACAGTTGACATTTTTGGGACACTTAATACAGAAAGGTTTTAAAATATGACACTTACAGGATATTGAAGGAAATAGCAAGCAACCTACCTCACCAAGTTGTGTAAATGGATGATAAAACAGAATAGTAAAAACACAAACATTACTAAAAGCTGAAGGGAAGTTGTGGAGGATCGTTATCCCCCACGGTCTGAATGGACACAGCATATAGGATTGGAACTAAGCTTTAAAAAAATGAAGGCATAATGTGAATATCTATTAGCTTTGCTTAAACCAGCAAAAATTCCCTCCTCACATTGCCTTAAACAACAAATACCTTCCCAATTTTTTATATATATATATATATATATATATATATATATATATATAAACTTTGGTAATAGCAGCATAAGAAAAAGACAATATGTTTGCCAATTATATCAACAGGAAGGCTTATCCACATTTAGAAAAAAACTGAACTTACTAAAAGGATTTCTAAACCATTTTTGTTTGGCTTGTTAAGTGCTGTCAGCTAAATCAAAAGACAAATGTTTTTTTGAATTGAAGTAAAAGTAGGATAAATTTTTTCCGTTTATTAAAAAGGACAAATGGTTTGTACTGATGCAATGTGTATCATTAATAAAAAAAAATATATATAATCAACATATTGATTTTCATGAAAGAATAGTAGGTTCTTGTGAAGAAGTTTTTAAGATTTAGAATTTATCTTTTTGTTAGAAGTAGCTTCTACATTTGTCTCATTCTGTAAAACTGCAAAATGAATAATATTAAATAATTTTCAAATATCCTTGTCATTTATTATTGCTTAACATGGTAACTTTGCAAATGTCATAACTATTATGAGGACAATGGTAAGCAAATCAATCTGAGATCAACCTAAGCCCTGTCAGCAGGACACTTCACCATGGATTCATGTTGCTCAACTTCTTCCAACCACCTCTTCTTAACTTTCAAAATAACCATGAATTCGTTTTTCTATTTTCCAAAATAAATCATTTTCACCATTTGTTTTAAAATATCACCCGAAGAGGAACAATGTTCTGAAACATAATATTTTTTGTGTAGGGATAAAATGCTTTTATAAACCATTGAAATTACGATATTAACCTCTACTTGTTATTAAGCACTTTTTTTATAAAAGTGCAACAAACAGGTTTTTAATCTACCTGTTCTTTGACTTTTCTTGTGTGTGTGTGTGTGTGTGTGTATATATATATATATATATATATATATATATATAAATAAATTACTTAAATGCTGTTTTTTGCGGGGGTTGTAGAAACTCATATTTGAGCAGATGCTGTATATTTATTTTCGTCTACTAGCCTAAATATTTTAATTTTATTAAAGAAAAATATGTGCTGTCTGGCAGAATTCAAGCCTTCATTCCTCTGGGTATGAGAAACTGTTGTTAAATTCAATATGCTTTAGATCATTGCAAGCCATGAAGAGCCTAAAAATGAAATGAAATTGAATAGGAAAAACAGTTTTGGAAGCAGTTGAAGGTTTAGGCTCAAACCCTCAGTCATAATGACTTTGTGCTAGTACAACCTTCAGCAACTTCTAAACAGTCTTTTCTACCCAATTCCTAACAGTACAGCACACTGCGATCAATGCCTCAGGCTAATATTATCAAGAAGTTGCTTCCTTGACATACTGGCTTTGGTTAGATTACAATATAGAGTTTCATGGTCAGTGCTATCCACACTATATAAAAATGAGACAAGTTAATCAGTTTCTTAAGGAACTTGTACATGTTCCAAAGGTGGTAGTTGAAACATTAATATTTTCATTAATCATCATATGAGTTGGACGCAAAGGATTATCAAATCAACAAGTTTTTCTGAAGTATATTTATATGAGTAACTTTAGTTGTTGAATACTTGTTTTTCTATTCACAATTCCCTCGTGAGCATAAATGTGTAACATTTTCGTTTTCTTTCAAGTGGCAAACATCTGTCTTTTTACTAAAATTGCTTCATTTTAATGAAGTACAAGCTAAATTCATAGGTTATTCAAATTGTCAAATTCACTGTGAGATAGTAGTGACTTATATTTTTTACTCTTCCATTTGGTAAACCACAGAAATACATTATAATTTTACCAAATAAACAACTGAATTTTACTCTTCTGCCATCTTTTTGTATCATATCTTGTTGGTTTGATAGATTTTTTTTCTTTCACCTACAATTATACAAAAAAAAATGATAAACAATGGTTAAACTTTAAAAAATTTTTCTTTCTTTTTTTTTCTCTTACATTCTTTCTCTCTCTTATCCACTCCAACCCCCCTCTTTTCAGGATATCTATCTTTAATAGACCAAACATTCACAAAACAAAGATGAATTCCAACGGATACATTGTCATAACATCTTTGTTTTTCAACTGGCTTTGTTTAAAGTATTGACAATTTCCTTCCTTTACATAAATAAATCAACAAAAATTAAATGTTTTTTTTAAATTGGCATTCAATTTAGATTGTAAATGAAAAAGAGCCAGACATAAATACTTATGTTGAATGCCAATTTAAAAGAAACATTTCATTTTTGTTGATTTATTTATGCGAAGGAAGGAAATTGTCAATACTTTAAACAAAGCAAGTAGAAAAACAAAGATGTTATGACAATGTAATTATTATTATTATTATTACCAGTGAAACCTGTTTCTTCCAACTTGTACAGCTATAATCTTTCTTTGCACATGTCATCTAATTGAGGGCTTACTTACATTGTACAATTTACAGAGAATTGCTATGTAAATATCCATCCATATGCTTGGAGCTATAAGTATAAATGTTTATTCAAAATAAACAGTAATCACTCCTTACATAACTGGCAAAAATAAAACTCTATTTACATTTGTCTTAGCTCATATTCTAAAATTGCATTATTTAACATTTTAGGGTGTTATTTTTGTTTGGATTTTTTATATATATATATTAATATAAGCTTTTAATCTATGAATGAATTTTTCATCTTTGACCAAGTTACACACGTGACTTAGGGTAATATACTCATTATGTATTTTAAAATACTTAATCTTACCCTACAAGTTTTTAAATATTAAAAATTAAACTAATTCAGAAAAAATATACCATTAATTGATTAGTATTTGATGACAAAAAAAAGAAAATTGTTGGATTTTTTTAATCTCAGTGTCACCTGAATCATACAAGTGATTTCTTTTTTTTTTTCTTTTTGTCATAAGGAAATATTTTTCTTGTTCTCTAAACATCTCCCATATAAATTTAGATAATCTGTCACTCTAAAGAAGTGTTAGTGAAAAATCTTAATTTATCTTTAATGCTAAATCTTATTTCACTATCATCATCCTCATTCTTCATGAATGATAGAACGTGGAAGCAAGAGAGCAATTTGAGGGTGGTTTCCCAGCAGAGATAGACCTCCAACACTTAGCCAATCCAATAGGTTATTTCTATATCAGTGATGAAATGAAAATATTGTTTAATCATAGATCATTATAAGAACCGTATATTCTTGATCAAAGTTATAACCTATTATCATCTGACTCTACAGTTAACAATTCTATTTCTACCTTTCATATCATCTACATTTCCTTCACTGCCAATACTTTTACAAAGTTAAAAAATGCTCTTTAGTACATTTGAATATCAGCACCTCTTTGTTTTAAGAATTCAAAAAGCAGCAACTGTTTATAGCCATTGACAAATTTGATTGATTTTTTTTTTTCTCCAATGGAAATTAAGCAAATTGACAAAGATTATTAGATCTGTACCAAATCTCAAACGTCTCAAAAAGTTAGCATGACACTGATTTTTTTTTTCTTTTTTCACATCTTTAAGTATGCCACTTAAATTTTTTTTCTTTCTTAATGATTTTCAATTAACTCTGAGATTAACCTAGTATTGACAAAATAATTATTGTATTCAAGTCGATTTTTGTTAATGTTATTTTCTGACATATGGTTTATTGTCAAGGAAACTGCTTCTCATTATTTCCAAATGTCTTTATGTTGCAATATATTTAATAGAATTGAATTTCTGGTTCGTTCTATAATACACTTCAACTCTATACTTCTAACATCTCTGCCTAAAAACTTAAAAATTTTTCTCTCTCTCTCTTCTCAATAGGACTAGGTAGACTTGTCCCTCTCCAGTCTTTCTAACAGGAGTAGAGGTTTATCCTTTGTTTCCTGTTTAGGATTGGTTTTCCAGTTTCTTCTAGCCTTTTCTTTTCCTTTCTGGTTCCTTGTGCCTTGATGTCACCTTGATTGAAGTGGTTCTTCTTACTCTTTATCTCCCTTGCTTGAGTAGCTCTTGGGCCTTGTACAGGGTGAACATCATTTGTAAAAAAAAAAAAAATAGGAAAGGAACTCATTTTTAGTAATCATGTTTGTTGCTTGTCAATGAAACCTGGTATATTAAATGGTTTGCAAAACCAAGCTTTCAGTGCATTTACAAAAACATGTCTCCATTTTGAAAAGTACCTATGGCTTTACCTAAAGAGCTTTGACAACTCAAGTATTTAACCAAAGTGGTAATATCTAACTGATATTTTAATTGGATGGAGGAAGATGGCAGACAAAGGATTGCTTCATCTCTTTAGATGTTTATCTTGGTCATATTTTATGAACTTTGATAAACAACTTATACACTTAAACTCATCTAGAAGAAGCCTGCTTGAAATATTCTGCTGCTAATAGACCCAGCTTTAGTTATAAAGCAAAAATTAATTCTTCTGGTGCAAGATCCAAATTAATAATGAAACATGTGCCTCTTTCTGGGACATATAAAAAATAGTTCTGTGCTTTAAATGTTAATTTGATATGATTCAGCTGAATATAATTATGATGCAAAGTAAATGTGGAATATACTCAAGACCTCTGCTTACGAAAAACTAATATATTCACTTATAACACACAATATGTCTCCATATGCAGCTGTGTGTGAGAGAGAGACACTTTTCACAGTGCACAGATATGAAACTGATCCTAAGTAAAAGCACTTGGAAGTGACATTTTGATCCGAGGCAAGCCGTGGAGATAATCTGATCTGAGCTAGAGTTGGTTATTCATATATAAATGATTTTTTGATAGGTTCTGTGCTCGTCAGCACATGTAATGTATGTGTTATTGCATGTGTGTGCATAAGAGGGTGTTAAAATGTTCTTGGCCTAATTCAACTGCTTAAATCTGGCCAAACATCAGAATTTTTTATTGGTCTGAGGAAATTTTGGTGTGTGTGTAGAGAGAAATACTTTCCTTTCTCACTAGAACATTCCACTACATAGAGATGATCAAATTGTACATTTATGCAATAAACTGTTCTATCAAAATATTAGAAATGCTATAATATATTCTATAAATTTTGTAATTGATATTAGATATTTAAACTATATTAGTTTACTTTATTTTTACTTATTTAGATAAAGCAGTAACAAATAAGTTAATTTTACTTGTAATTAAGGTATACTGTATTTATGGGTTAAAGTGCTAGGGATAGGATGTGTGTAAATATAAAAATGGACACTGGATGTTGACCTTAGTGTTCACTAATATATATTAGTACAATTGCAAAGTGAATTTAAAATACCATAGTCTTTTTTACAGCATAGGTAAACATGCATAAAATGATTATCAATGAGTCATTGAAGGGATAATCCAAATCCTTATTATCAGTGATGGGTTTTCAAAAAGTCAGCTTGCTAAAAAGATGCAACAATTAGAAAAACATTAATTACATTATCTGATTTTTACAAAAAATAAGATTTTGTATCAATTTTGATTTCTCTTTGTTTAAATGTTACAAAAAATTAAGTTTTGGATTTGTAGATTTTTTTTTTTCTTAGGTAACAGAAATAAAACAATTGATATCTTTGAGTATAGCTTACCAATTACAGCAAATGATTACATTCCAACTAAGAACCCAGATTTCTACTTTTAAGGCTATTTATTTACATTACCTGTGACAATTTCACTATTTTGGTATTTGAATTTTCTAAAGAATCTTAATTCTTAAGTTAATAGATTTTTATGACAAAAGAATTTTAACAAAATACTGCTATAACAATCATAAATATGAATGCTGGTGGTTGTTTTGAGAAGTAAGAGGGTACAAATAAAATAAATTTGAAATTGACAACTTTTCTTTCATTTTCTTACTAAAAGCAAATAATGTCTCATGTTATCTTTGTTTTTCCCACAATCAAAATGGAATAGTCCATTATTTATGAGGTATTGGCAAGTCATAAGACATGCTAACTCAAAAAAGTATCAAGCAGAATTATATTTACATGAATGTAGAAAATATTTTCAAATGAATACAATAAAGCCTTTTTGCCTGTCACAATCAGTTTGATAATTCACTCAATAAAAATATCAATATTTCAAGCATCAATTAATTGCAATCAGTGGTAGAGTATAGACATGAAGGTTTCACTCTGTTAGGTTCCTTTTTAAAATAATTGCTTCATCATTTGGCACAAATTACCACATATTAATCCAAAAGAAAAACTCTAATTTTGAACCAGTATAATCTAGTAATGATTTTTGTTTTTGTAACTTGTAAAAAAAAATCTTGTACTTGTAAGATCTACTTGTCTTTATTTCACAGGTATAAATATCATCTATTATTAATATTTATACCTGATAATAATAATATCTATTATTGTTATCAGTCTTTTCTCTTTTTTCTTAGGCAGTAGTTGATCAGTGATAGATGGAGCTAAGAGAGAAATGAACACCAAACAGTCAAACACCAAATGAAAATAAAAAAAAATAGTTTCTGAGTCAGAGTATTGTGCATTGTTCTCATTAAAAAAAAAATAGTAATTAAAAAAAATATTTATCATTTTTCAACCAATGGGTTACATTATTGCTAACAGTAAAATCATGTTTTGTGATCCCTTTGAAGAGTATTTAAGCAAAGTTTACAGATAGACAAACCAGGTGGGGAGACAACTGGCAGCAGGTCACAGTGCTCAACTTAAACAAAATTCTCTTATACATTTACTGGTTTTATTCCCCAAGCTACTGGACTCTTACTTTCCTTCTCACTTTCTCCCCTGACTCTTCTTTCTCTCACACATACACAAAGAATCCACCTTTATTTCATTTAATCTTGGAAAACAATTACAAGGAAAGGACAATCTTGATAAAGATAAGAACTTTTAGCACTTATACATTCTAAGAAAAGTTTAGTTGTAAAATTTGTAGATGAAAATAAAAATATAAAGTATTTTTAGATTTAAACACCTTTTTTTTTTGCAGTTTTCTTTGTGAGTTGATTCAAACCAACAACGTTGGGGGTAGTGGGGAAAAAATGTCTTCATCCTCTGTATGACGTAAGACTGTCAGTTCTTGTAATCAAACCAAGATCTTATCTAACATATCAGGGTAGGCAGAAAAGAAACAGTTAAGTGCCATAATACATAATACACACTTGGGTGATCATATCTCGAAAGAGACATGACTGACTAGGCAGAAGATTTTCCCATAGTAGGTTACCATTATTTCTGTGGTAGACTGGCTGCCAACTAAGGCTATAGAACTCAATTTGTCCTGTTATTTAGCCCATAGCTGGAGGGAAGATATGGATTAATATCTTTTTCCAAGAGTATTTACGTGTAAGTGAATGCAACGAACTCAACTGGAATTCAAACTTGGCCCTCTGATTTCTTGTTCTGAGCCAATATCCACTGCACCACAACACACACAGCCACATAATAAAGATTATCACTGATAGTGCTTTTTTGCTTTGCTTCACTATTTACTTTTTGGAATACAGAAACAAGACTTCTTAAAATGCTACACATGGTATTTAAGATTTTTTTTTATTTTTTTTTATTCATATTGGGTAATCATGAATGTGGCTTTGTGTGTCTGAAGTCTGAAACCAACAAATATTTACAAAGAAGGGCTTGTAAACAAATTTCATCATGTACATCTTTCATTGATATGCACAACTGCATTTGTGAGTATATTTACAAAAAGGCATTTAAGTATATACAAACATGTATTTATGTATACACATTCATAGATATATTTGTATTTATTTACAGGAATGGGTGTTGATGTTGTTAGCCAAACCCATTTCCTGAAATCTGACCAAAAGATCAAACCCCAGAATTTATTTTGGAATTTCTTCTTGGTCAGTTTGTGTGCTTTCTAATACCCTCATATATTATCAATCATTAATTATTATTATTTTTTAATCTGTGAGTGTCTGTGTTTATAAAAATTGGATATATAGAGAAAGAAATAGGTTTATATGACAACTAACTTTGCATTAAGAGATGATTCACTAAAGCCAAGATGTTAATTTATGAAAAAAAATGTTTGACCATTGGCATTAAAAAAACCCTTACTTTTGATGTATGTGTATATATATATATATATATATATATATATATGACAAGCACATTAGATTTTTCAAAGGCTTTTGGCAAGGTGTAGCATAAAGACTTACTACACAAGCTCTCTATAATTAAAAAGACTCTTCCACTGATTTCATAGCTAAAGTCCTTTCTAATAGGTAGGTCCCTAAAGATATTTAATAACAGTCTTTTGAACTGTTGTCATGCTGACACATTCCTTTTGGAAAATGTAAAAGAGTTGTAGATCTCGGTAGCATCTAAAAGAAACAAACACCCATTTTGAAAATCACAGCATGAAACAGTCTGTTAATGAGTAAATAAACAAAAACTTATGTCCATTAAAAAGCTTGTTTAAAATATAGCACTGTACTATACAGAAGTAAATGAATATACAAATTATGTATAGTTGAATGCTGAGCAGTGACAGTTTGCTTCATGTTTGATGGCAGTCTTCAGGCCTGAAGATTGCATTCAATCATGAAGCAGATTGCCAGCACCTGGTGTTGACTTCAATGTCCACTTTTATATTTACTGAAGCTCTAACCCTAAGATTGAGCACTTTTACCCATAAATACCTTAAAACTATATCTTTATCATATCATTATTTACTTCAGCTGTTTTATACATTAAAATATTCACACTATTTACATTATTTGGACTATTGTCCTCATCTTTGTTGCCATTTGTACAACGTTTCCACCGTTGTACACTTCGGCCTTCTTTAGGTGCTAATAATTTTGAATCAAACTTTTTATTACAATCACTGGGGTATATCAGTTCAAAATTCCTAGCACCGAAGAAGACCAGAGCATACAATGGATGAAACGTTGCATAAATAGCTACAAAGATGAGGACAATAGTCCAAATAATCTAAATAGTGTAAATACTACCTCATCTCAGAAATATAGACAAATATTAAAATATTCATTTAAAATTGATAATTATTCATTTTAAGATTTGAGTTTGTTTGTTTTTTTTCTAAAGAGTAACATGAAACACATCAGTTTTCTGATGGATAACCAAATAAATCTACAATTCCATATATTTGTCATAGACAAAAAATAGAAATAATTGAAATAGGAACAAAGTATGACTGCAGATTTTTATTTTTCCTAATCAATCCAACCTAAGTAAGGCAACAATGCCACTAAAGTGCAAGTTGTTACTGGACATGAAAGAGAATAAAAAAAAACTTTAGAAGAAAATGGAAACCAAATCCTAAACTGGAAACAAGGGTTAAACATCTGCTTCTGTTCAAAAGACCTGAGGAGCTTTGAAACCGGGCAATAGGTGAAACTATCTTTTCCTGTTGAGAAGAAAAATAATAAATAAAATGACAGGTAGATGTAATTATTTGACATAGGAAAAGATAATAGCTGGATTTTATTCATCTCAAGATTATTGACATCACCTGAACCATATAAGAAGTGATTTTTGTTGACCTGTTATAAGGAATGTTTGTCTTGTTCTCTAAATATCTCCAGGCTTACGGCCATATCACGTCGAATACACCGGTTCTCGCTCGATCACAAAAGTTAAGCAACGTCGAGCCTGGTCAGTACTTAGATGGGTGACCACTTGGGAATACCAGGTGCTGTACGTGTTTAGTGATGGATATGCATTGTGGTGCAGTGTATATCAGCTCGGAAAGAGAAATTGGTGAGCCGACTTCAAATTCCAGTTGAATACCCTGCATTCACTTAAGCACGGGTACCCTTGGGAAAGGTATTAATCCGTCCCTTCCCTCCAGTTATGGGTTAAATAACAAGGGTTGGATTTTGGGACCCTGCCCCCAAAAAAAAAAAAAAACAAATCCCAATGAATCTTGATACTCGAAAAGAAAAAAGTATTACTAGACACAAAACTTATGTAAAAACAATAAATTGTTGAAAGAAAAAGGTATTATCAGCAATAAATAAAAAAAAATTTAGTTGGCAATAAATGACCAACCAAGGGTGATATGCCAACAAAACCAACCAACCAACAAAATATCTCCAATATATAGTCTTTTATCTGAGGAAAAAACAAGTGAACCAAATCAAGACTAATAAGATGAGCCCCTACCCCCACCCCCCACACACTTTTTTTTTTTTTATCTGCATTATTTCTACCTTTTTTCTCCTCTG
Source organism: Ascarosepion bandense (assembly GCA_037127315.1). Classification (NCBI taxonomy): domain Eukaryota; kingdom Metazoa; phylum Mollusca; class Cephalopoda; order Sepiida; family Sepiidae; genus Ascarosepion; species Ascarosepion bandense. Next base: position 1,503,219 of record JBBBDQ010000266.1, read on the forward strand.
CAATAATTTTTATGATTATTCTTTTTTAAAAGGATTTTAACTTTTCTTTAATACTTTTTAAAAATACTATTTGAAATATTTTAAACAAATTTTTAAGTTAATTTTCTTTTTTTTATACAGATATTTTAGTTTGATTTCCTAAAAATATAATTGAAAAATGATTTTGACATAACATAATTTCCAGTTCATTTACTCTTGTTGAGGAAAGATTATTTTATACTGTAGCCAAAAAGGTTAAAATAATTTAAGTTAAAATTACAAGAATTTTCTTTAAAACATTTTACTAAATGTACTGCTTGAGTGTCAAGCTGCATACACACACTCAATTTTTTGAATAGACAACACTGATAAAATTCGAAACAAATATTTGGAATTGAATTTTGAAATGTCATTTCCTTCTGAAAAATCCAACATCTGACAACAATCAACCTATTTTCAGTGCTCACTTTACAAAAATGCTGCTGCCTGAATTTTAAAAAAATGTAACTTTTAATAACTAATGTCTATATTTTACACAAATTGCTTGTTGCATTTTTCTCAGTAGTTTTTAAAGGAGAAAATCTCATCTTCTGTAATAGGAACTGTAATTCAGCATGTCAAACATTTGTTCAACTCCTTTTTCTCTGTTGCTATTTTATAAAGTGAGAAAACAAATTGTTACTCTGCATAGAAATAAATTTAGTTTGAATCTTCCAACACATTTTTATTTCTACACCAGGTACAGACATTGTTTGTACATTTTTGATAATATTATTGAAAAATAATGATTTTGATATGACATAATTTATTTTATTTTTTATTGGTGAATGATTTATTTTGACTGTAACACAAAAGGTTAAAATTGTATTTAAAACTAAAATATAAATTGGCTTAATTTGATGTTACTATATTTAGCATCTTTATATCTTTATAATTCAAAGAATGACAAAAAAATAAGTTCTTTTTCATTCGGCTACAGAAATTATTTTTACAAATTTATGTATTTACTAAACTTGGCTTAGTCTGGCATGAGGCTATTTTTATTGAGTTCCTAATGTTTTATTTGAGACTTGTCTTCTAACTGCTATTCCTTAAGTCTTTCTATTTTAAAAACAATTCTGTAAATTTACTTGAATCATATCTTCCATATACAATTTACATATTTCTGCTCTAATGTATAAATAATTTGGTTTCACTGTTTTGATCCTTTCAATTTTACAAGAAAACATTCCCCACCCACCGAAAGGAAATTAACTTTAAACTTTTATGAAAGAGAACCTCTTTTCTAAAACAAAATAAGATTATACTTGTAAAATGTTTAGTATTCCAGTGTTAATGATTATACAGAAACCAGGAATATAGAACAGAGAATGGGGGTGGGGTGGAACAATACAGAAAATATACAGCCTGTATATAAAAATGAGGGGAAAAAAGTAACTATCAGTAATTTTTTCATCTTTTTAAATTTTATTTTTTTAAAGTAATTTTAATTTTCAATTTGAATTACTTTTTTTTTCTTTTTTTTTTTTCAGTCATGTGAGCAAAGTATATTTCTGTGTGCTATAGCTCTTTCAAACACAAGCAGTTATGGTTCTCTACAACTTCCTCACCCTTGTGGCCCTTAGCCTGGTTTCTCATTTTGCCAAGCCTCCCCCCACACATTCCACCATCCACTTATACAAGCTTGTTAGGGAAAGTCTGTGAAATACCTATGTATCTCTCTTGCCCTCTCTATTCCTTGTGAGTGCTAAGTCTTCCAAGCCCTCTTTCCTCGGGTGTTCAAAAAGTTTCAGCTGTCTCTTTCTGATTCTGAGTAGAAGTACATTTTGTTAACATTTTTTTAAGTCTTCCTCATTGCTTACTTGCTCCTTATCACATGAAAATTCAGCACTAATTTGAGAATTATATCAAAATATATTCCTTCTTCTTTACCTCTAATCTTTTTACTATTTAACCCTCAGTATCCTGGAGTGTTTGAACACCCACAAAATATTTTCCTTTAATATTTAGCAAGTGGCATATCAAATTCTCATGATTATTCAAGCAGTTCTGATCAGTATAGGAAATTGTAGCATTCTTTTTGCAGTAAAAACAAAAACATTGGAAATTCTTGTAAAAATCAAATAATTGTTAGATTTTAATGAAATTTTCTGGATTTCTTCACATATATCTTTTCCATGGTGTTATATATAACATCTGTTATGTCCAACTTAACTGTATGAAATTTCAAGAAATTAACTTTTCATCCCCTTCATTTATATTAGTTAAAAGCAGGACTCCTTGGAGAATCTAAATCAGCATATTTTTTTAAAACAGAAACACCATTTACTAAAAATCTGCTTTGAATCATAAAATAAAAAATGCAATAAAACATTAATTAGAAAAGTTTTTTAATAGCTTTTATAAATTATATTAAGGACACTATTGTCTTAAGAAAAAAAAAATTAAGTTTAAAATTCTGTATTAATTTAACTCCTTTTAGATATTCAGTTCAAAGCTAAAATGGAAAATCTTCATGCAAATCATCAAACATGAAAATCTTTTAAAGAAATTTAATTTTTTTTGTATGTGCATAAACATGCCAAATTTTGTTAATATGAATTATCTGAAAATAAGTATATTCAAGGCCAAAATATTTAATGTCCAATAAAACATTAGTTTACAGAGAACATTTTCCTAGATTTTTAAGATTACAGAGTACTTAAAAATCACTTAAAAGGCACTTACATTATATTCTTAAATTATGTTATTTACAAGTAACCCCCCCCCCCACCTGTAGAACAACATTAGATAACTATCCATCTGTCATCACGTTGTCAACACCTGAATGAGTTGAACAAACATCTACAACTGTGTTAAATAATTGTATTTTTGCAATATTTTTAAATTTAAATATTTATTTCAAACCAAATTAATTATACTTTAAATCAGCTAATATTTCTCAAATAAATTTTCAGAATAGCATATTTTTTTTAAATATTTTTTTAATAAAGATAATTACATTTTGATGATAGGTAACTAAAACTGGTGCTAAAATATTTTGGCAAATTCAAATTTGAAAATGAAAACTCCTAATCAAATTGGTTTTGAAATGTAGCAAAATATTTTGCTTATTTGGAAATATTTAATTTAATCTATTAGCTTAAAATTAAAACTAAAAGCTTCAAGAAAGATTTTTCATTTTTAAAAAATCATTTTAAACCTTAGGTATCACAAATCTGTGGTGGTACCTACAATAAAGCAATCTGAAATTTCATCAATTTATTGGTTGCGTTAAGCATAAAGACAACATAAACTAATTTAGAGTTACTAATTTACAAACTTTTTTTTATTTTAGCTGTTTTTTTTTTATCTACAAATGACATAAATTAAGTATTAAAAAATATAAGAAAATAGGGAAACTATATTAAGGAAGTTTACACATACACACACCAACATACTTGTTTACATAAGGTTGTTCATATATTGGATAATTAAGTTTCAGCTAATTTTTGTTCTTTTTTCTTTCAGAATGAACTTTTTCTGCTTGTAACAGATCAAGGCTTTCTAAATGAGTGCAACGTGGTGTGGGAGACATTATCAAGTGTTGAAGGTGACTGCTACTTTGTGGATGCAGAATTCAATACTTACACCAAACCTGATCCAGTTTCAGGTAATTCTGTTGTCACGCCTCCTGTTGTTCCAATTGGTTCGGACCAGCAGATCGACCAAGAGTGAGTACATTCTTCACTGATCAGACATCAACCTCCAGAACCACTTTGGACATATTAACAGAAGTAATTTTCTTGAATTTGTTAGGCAACTCTCCTCATCCTTTTATTTGCTTTTGTTTTTTGGTTGGTTTTTTTTTTTTTTATAAATTTTTAAAATTATTTGTACTTGTTTAAAATCAGTTTGAACAAACTTATTTGAGAGGATTTGAGTTGGATGGGCAATTAACACTACTTATATTTGAATTCATTAAGAATGTTAAGAAATATTAATAAGGCAAAATTCTAAGTGCCCTGAAAAATATAAATCAACACATCAAGTTAACTTTTATAATCTTTGTTTATTTCATGTTAAATAGAATGTTTCGGATCAGCTGGGTTGCTTCAACAAAATTTCTGAATCTATTTCAAATTTCACAACTGAATTTTTATGTACTCTTAAGAGAAAAATATTAAAGTTAGTTTTTTCGGGTTTTTTTTATTTATTTATTTAAAATTCACTCTCTTCTGTTTCAGCCGTCTTTTTTATGAGTTTGTCTCAGAAAAATGAATTGTTTTTAAATATTCTTGGGCTCTGTGTACAAATTTCTAGAATTTTCTTTCTTTTCTTTTTTTTTTCTTTTTTTTTCTTTTTTTTTTTTAATCTCTATCAGGGTACATTCTTTAAAATCTTCATAATGGTTTTTACACTGATTGTAAACATTCTTCTAGCAATACATCCTTTTCACAATTTCACCCTCGGATGGGTGGAACTAACTAGGGAATTAAAAAGAAATGTATACTGACATCAAAACTACCAAAAACTAATGCTGAAAATTTTAGACCCAATCCCTCACCCTCCAAATTTTTATAAGATGTTTTTCTGTGCATCAACATTAAGAATATTTTTATTCTTATCTTTATAGTTATCTGGTAGCATTGTCTCTGGAGCGAGAGCAGCAATTACAACGAGAGGCATGGGCTAGTCATGCAGGTGGTGCTGGAATTGGAGGTGTTGGCATGGGTTCTGGAGCTGCTGTACCTGACCCACTGAGGGGACACCATGTACAATTGAGCGAGTGAGTACTCTGCATTTACACATAACTTTTTTGCACTGCAGTCAAATTGTTTAACATTAACTTGAACATTTCAGTAATCAAGATAATACTATGAGTACAGCAAATTCTTTCAGTTTATTTAAAAAAATGATGAATTCATTAAAGGTGATTTCAAATAGATTCTAATGGCAAAAGTACACGCTTGTTTAAAAGTGGTACATGTTTCGTTTTTGCTTAAAGGGACAAAACTGAACTACTGTTTATTCTTGTTAATTTTGCTAATTCTGTTGACATCTCCTCTGTCCTTTCTAAGCTCTACAACCTCTGCCTATCTTCCTCCTGCTTTCCTGCCTGTTGGACATCTTCTGTGGTTCCAATATTCAAGAACACTGGTGAACCCTCGGACTCCGCAAATCACCACCCTATCAGCCTTCATCCGATCTTCGGCAAAGTGTTCGAAGCCATTATCAATGCCAAGGTCGTTCAGCATCTCACAGCCCACGGGCTCCTCTTGGACAAGCAGTATGGCTTCCGCTTCACCAGGTCTACTGCTGATATGCTAACAACCATCACCGAGTATATATATATATATATATATACCAGGCTCTCAAGAATGGTGAAGCCCAAACCGTCACCTTGGATATCTCTAAAGCATTCGACAGAGTATGGCATGCCGGCCTTCTACGGAAACTGCGAAGCTATGGCATAACTGGACTTTTGTTGGACTTAATCCAGTCATTCCTCTCTAACCGCACACTGAAGGTGGTATTAAACGGACATGCCTCCCAGAACTACCCTACAAATGCGGGTGTCCCCCAAGGCTCTATCCTAGGTCCTACGCTCTTTCTAATCTACATCAATGATCTCCCTGATGCCATAAGATCACAAGTAGGCATGTACGCCGATGATACCACAGTTTACTCTCACCTCGATCAAAAATCTGGTGTTGGAATTCCCTTCAGCATGCTTGCTTCCCCGACGGCTACAACCTCTAGGAGTTTAAATGTAAGGTCAATAGACACCTCCTAACACACTAACTCACACCTACTCTCTCCAACTCTCTCCCTATGTACATCCTAACTCGTCTATCACCCTCCTTTTGACATTTCCTATACCCAATCGCTCTATGTAACCCCCTGCGCTATAGTGGCAGTGGAATGCCTTGCTTGGGGGTGACACGATTTTTAAAAAAAAAAAAAAAAAAAGCCCCTCTTTTTCATTTTTATCAAGTAGTCAGCCATTTGTTGAGATATAGTCATGCAGGTGACACTGTTTCTTCTCTACCTTAACATATCTTTAATCACTATTGCATCCAATCATAACCTTTTATCTTTCGAGATTTTTAGAAAAATATAACACCGCGGAAACTTTTGCTGTCTATGATTCAGCATATTTTTAACGGGGGGTGGAAGCAAGTTAATGCACTCTTTATTACATGGGCAATGTAATCGACAATTTCAGCCATCAAAAAGTGCTTTACTCTCTGCAAACAAGGTTGACTTAACTAACTTTCTTATTTTTCTTGATTACCAATAAATAAAACAATTTTTCAGAGAAAGAATAAAAGAAAATGTTTCCTGTTTAGGATGTGGTTCCCGGCTTTTTTCTCCAATCTTCTTTCTCTTTTTTTTTTTCTTTTCTCTTTTTTTGTTCTCAATTGGAGTAGATAGACTTAACTATCACCCGGTTCACACTCCACCCACGTCTTTTGAACAGGTGAAGAGGCTCATCCCTTGTTTCCTGTTTAGGATGTGGTTCCCGGCTTTCTTTTTTCCAATCATTCTACTCTTAAGTAGCCCCATGCACATCAGTGGCATCACTGCCTTGCTTGGGGTGATATGATTATAAGAAAAAAAAAAAAAAGAAGCCCCTTGAGAGCTTCCATCAAGCAGGAAAAACTGCATTAGAAAAGCAGTAAAGGAAAAAAGATAGTGTTACAATTTTGTTGTTTTGAACAAATAAGTTATCATGGCTTATTCCATTGATTTGTTTAATTTCAGTTTATTCACAATAGCTCCTTTTACAGAATACATTTAAATTACAGCAGCCAAAAGCAATATCAGTTTTAGTATTCATAGCTAACCTAGTTAAGTAATTAACAACCAGTATTTTTTTTTTTTTAATTTTTATAACTCACACTGAATGGCTCCTTGGTGACTGATAACAATAGATGATAAGAATGATGCATATTTGAGTTGATCTAATGTTGAATGTTAACCTAGTACAAAGCTTGAAAGCCACTCAAGGTAGTGGGGTTACTGTTAACATTTATAGTGAGTGAGGTGATATATCAGTTGAAGCAGATGTGGTAGGAAGTGAAGGTAAGGATGATACATAATAATTGACTCTTGAACTGAAGAAGTTAAGTTTGTAATGTTAAGGAAGCATCCACACAGGAGTTTATTTCACAAGGTAGCTGTTATGGAAAAGCTGCCTAAGTGGAATTTTATCCTTACATTTGTGATATGAAGGCAATGTGGGTGTGATTCAACTCTGGCAATCAAATGTTATGTCTTAGCAGTAAAGGTCTGAACTGGTAGAACTAAAAAAGAATGGAGCCCAATTAAACATTTAATGGATTGAAAAGTGAAGATTGAGCAGCTTTAGTGTGGATATGAGAACAATATTTTTTTTTTCTTCTTGTCTAAGCTGACTCTTGGTCAGTCATTCATCATTACTGGAGAAAACTTATGACCCAATTGGTGATGGAATAATATGAGGTTGGTTTTTGTGTTAAAGATTATGCAGACAAATAAGTTTTTAGAATATTAACTGCAAGAAGATGAAAAGTCGATAAGCCAAAAAGGCCAAGATGAAAGTTATGAATTGGAGATATAAGCATCAAGCAGGTGCAGAAGTTCAAATATCTGGGAAGTGTTTTAACAGAAGATGGAAAATGTAACACCAAGATCCAAACACACATTAGATTAACTTTTGGAATACTTATTTTAATAATCGAAATTTCATTAGAAATAAATAAGTGCTAGATTGCTATGTGGCATCCAGCCTCTTATATGGTTGTGAACATTGGCACAAACTCTCAAAGGATAAGGAAAAAACTAGAAGCAGCAGAAATGTGCTTCTACAGAAGGGTAATGAAAATTTCATGGTTTGAGTAAGCAACAAAGAAGTCTTAAAGAAAATGGTAACAAAAAGAATACTTACTGTGTATATTTGCATATAAGCTGACTTCATGTATAGTGTTACCTCTGAATTTCGTTGCATTAACTTTGCCCCTCCAGAAAATAAATTAGCTGTGTATAGTGCAACTAGTCAGCAAAAAATGCATGATTTTTAACCTCTTCAGAAAAAACTGTGCATAGTGTGACTCCTTATTTTTCTGTGGAAAAAAAAAAGGCTGATCAAAAAATTCACACTATACTTGAGTATATACATTACACTCAAAATCAGGAAAAGATGGCTAAAATCTCTTGGACACATAATGAAGAAGGAGGCTTGGAAAATTTGACCCCTACAGAGTTTATTGGAGGCAAGACATATAGAGAAAGGCAGCAAGCTGCTTATCTGACAAGCTTGTGTGAATGAATGGCCTTAGTAAAGAGAGAAAAACAAGCTGCTAAGAGTCACATGAGATAGAAAGTTGTAGAGAGCCATGATCACTTATGTCATGGAGGGACACAATACACACAAGAAAAATTAACAAATGGTTCAGAGTTCACAGGGGCATTGTTTTACCCGGTAAAAAGGGTTGTATTTACCTACCTGCCTACTTAAATGCAATGTTGCGCAAGGTAATGTTTAAAGTGGAAATTCTATACATATGTGCATTTAGTATAAAAAGATTTCTTGCTTCTCACAGCTCTTCCCTTCTTAAGACACCAGTGATTGACCCTAACCTTCCCCATCTTTGTGCAATCTGTGGAGAATTTCTTTTGCAATCTGTCCTCACATGATTTCAAAAGACTGAGACAGTAAGAATCAAATGATTTTGTTTTGGAGAAAGTCCATTTGTAGAAAAGTGAAATAGAATTGAATCCTTGCATTCTACTGATTTCTACTGCCTTGCTTGGGGTGATACTGATTAAAAAAAAAAAAATACAATTTCAACAATACAGATAAAAAGAAAACATTAGTTTGTAGTTGGAGAGATCAGGTGATGAGGTAGAGTACAACAAAGTTTATATTTTCAATTTTAATACCATTTTTGCAACACAAATGTTATGCTGTAAAAATGGCATTTTATCCCCTCTGCTAAACAGGGTATTGTATGCACATATCTGTATGCATTGTTTGTCTACTATAAAGGAAGTTATAGTTTATGAAACTGCTCTTGTTTCTTTTTTCCTCATTATCATGACTGCAGTTTCCCTTCATGAATTGAATTATTTCCCCTGTCTAGCCATTATACAGATCAGATCTGAATAGGATTAATTTCTAATACTGTTCAACGTAAACCAATGGAGACCTTGAGAGACTTTTTTCTTATCCTTTATTCTATTCAAAATAGAATCACATGTTGACTTTTTTTTTTTAGCTTGCATTCTTTGAAATTTTGGGACCATTTCCCACCACACCTTAATCACAGATTGATGGTTTTAACCTCTTCCTCTCTCTCTCTCTCTCTCTCTCTCTATATATATATATATATATATATATATATATATAATTGAAATGTTCATTTAAACTTTTTCAACTTAAATGTTAATGTATCTGCCTGAAATGTGATGGAAACTCAGCAAATCCTTGATAGTATTGCCAGGTACTGCTTGGGTGTTGCTACCTGGTAGTCTTGAACTCAGTCATTGTTTGGCCTACTACAAAACATGGTTGTATTTGTTACATTACAGGATGGTTTAATATAAACAAGAGAAATAACTGTGTGGAAAGCCACTTAAGATAGATATTCGAAAAGGGAAATAACTTAAAATCGTTTTCTCTAACTGGACTAAATAATTGTAAAATGAAAACAGAATTTATCCAATTTTATTTCAATTTCTGAATGTTTCAGTTCTAAAATGCATTTTTACTTCCTTTATTTCATAATTGTTAATCTCCAGATCACAGTGAGTTATCTCGTTTAGATTGTCTTATTTTCTAAACAGACATTTGGAGATTTATATACAAGCAATGACATCGCACTTTGCACTTTAATTATTTATGTTAAAGTTTGCGATTTGTGTTTGGTTGTAATACTGGATATAAGTGTAGAAAAATGATCTAAATTTATATTTCCTCATGGCTAACTAAACCTCCTATAAAAATGGCTGAAATTTGTTAATCATGTTGGCTGGATTCCAACAAAATTTCAGTTCTCTGCATAAAATGTTTTGAGAGATTAATTTTGAAAGAACAACAAAATAAATTTACTTTTTATATCAAGTATTCATAAATAGCAAAAAAGAAGTCTGTTTTGCTGACTACAATAACATTAAAGAAACATGAACCAGATCAGTTATAACATTTTATTTTGGTTGATGTTATTAAGGACATTAATGTATTGGAAGAAACAAAACGTTGCCTGCTGATATTGACTTCAAATGAACAGAAGATCATATATTCATTTATAGAGGAATCTCTGATTGTGAGACAAATTTTCTATCAGTAAAGCCATGCCTTCACATTCAGCTCTGGTGTGATAGAAACCAATTGCCATAACCACTGTGATTTGTACATGTACACAGTGCTAAACTCACTAGATTCAGCATGTGGGGAAAATTGTCCCCCAAATATACAATAGACAGTGTAGGAATACTCATATTTAATAGTGGAAGAGTTATACAAAAAAAAAAAATAATATTATAGACCAATGTATTGTCTCTCATTTTCTGTGGCACTAATGTTATGCCTTACTAACGGAAATAAATATCACAGCAAACAAATTACTTCCTGAGAAATTTCCATTACCATCTTTTTCCTCCTGAGAAAAAATTCAGTTGTCATGAACACAATTGAAAAATCATTCCTCAAAAAAGGTGGACTTTCCCAGGATTGATATGAAAAATGTTGATAATCATTTGTGTTTTTACTTTGATTTCTTTTGTATTGTTCCATCATTTGTAAATAACGTGTTTTTAGAAATTAACTGTTTTTGTTTAATCTTCGTATCAAGGTGAAAATATTTTTCAAGAGAAAAAAAAATGTCAGTGTGGTTTTACAAATAAACAGAATTTATACATTAATTTTTTTTACAAAAAATGCAAACATTTTCTTTTTAATTTGTTCACAATTTACTTTATTACTTTTCTGAATAAATCTTATGAAAAAAAAATTACAACATGACCAGTTTGTGCATTTTGAAGCAGTTTTTAACCTTTTTTTTCATATCGGAAAAAATTTTTACATTGACATATCAGTTAGAATTTAGTCTGACATGGGCTATGTATTTTATATTAGGTTAGAGACACTGTTTTTGTTGTTGCAGTAGTCATTGTGTGAATTTATATTTACGGAAAATAATGCAGTATTTTTTATGAAATGTTGTTTGCCTTAGCTAAATTGGAAATTTCATGTTGAGAAATCAGTTTATAGAAATCTAAAATATTACATAGAATTAGTAATAATAATCAATGATAATATTTAAAAACTATTTGCTCTCACCAGATAAATTCACTAACATTGGTTGAGAGAATCTGGATTTTTCTTCTTTTTTTTCCTCAAAAAATGTTATTTATTAGAATGTTTAATTACATGAATATTTAATATTTTTGTTTTTAATTCTCAAGAATTTGTGGATTTTATTACAATTTTAAAAATACTGTTTTAAACAATGAGAATTGCAGGGAAAATGTGCAGTCAAAGTGGTGCCAAGACCTTTTGACACTTTTTATTTTTTTTCTGCAGGTACAAATGTTAAACTTTGCTATTTTCTTTATTAAATATCTCATCATGATTTAGCTGTCTCACCCCCCCCCCCCAATAAAGACTTACAGAAATTTGAATGTATTTTTATTGTTTTGTATTTTCATTAGCCTTGAATTAGCCAAGAAATTACAAGATGAAGAAAACCAACGTGCAGGGGCGGCTGCTGCTGCTACAAATGCTGCTTCCAATCGCAGAAACCCGAGAGCTGCAGATGCATGCACATCTGCAGGAGCACGACGCACACGTGATAGAGAAAGAGATAAAGACAATGTAAGTTAATTTCAGTCACACTTAAATCATTAAAAGAATTCTTTACAGAATTAAAATCAGCATTGTTTGAAAACCTCTGCAGTAATCAGTTTTAATGATCTTTAAAATAGAAACTGGTGTTCTAGAATTTCAAAAACATGATCACTAGAGCTGAAAATATGAAAGCATCTTTATTACCAAAGGTTAAAAGTGGAATTAAATATTGTATTTCAATTGAGTGTCATTTTACACACACACACACACACACACACATTTTCTGATACCAAAACCAATGCATTTGAAATCTAACCCTTTGTCTTTGGAATCAAATATCACTGTGTTAAAAGCCTACATGTAACTCTGGCCATCTCCAGGTGTCCTTATAGGGTATCATATCAATTGTGTTATTTTTTGTTCTTGTGATCTCATTTCTTATTAATTCCTGCTGAACTAGAGTACATTATTTCTGATCCAGATATTGAACTCACAATCGCTAGATGAAAGCAACACTTGAATAATCAAAATAGCAATAGACTGACGAAATCAAATAAATTAGCTGTTAGTTTAATTTGTATTGTAAAATTGATTTCACTTTAATTGTAACTTAAAATGTTTTTCAACAGAAATTAAAATAGCTTTTTTTTTAAAGTTTAAATTCAAGTGAATGATAGCCGTTATATAACATTAATTAACGAATCTAAAATAAGAAATCAAAGTATGAACTCTTAAATGACATTTTGCTTGGGTTATCACGAGAAAGATTTTAACAGCATAATGGTCTCTCTCATTTCAATACTAGATACTCTAATGAGCACAATTGAAAGGAGACCTACATGATTTTAAAGTAAATTGGTTCTCTTCACTTACATTCATAATTTGCAGTATTCTGGTCATTGTATATGAAATGTGCAAATTGCAAACCTGCAACAAAAAAATAATTGCAAATACTGGGACTGAGAAATTCAAGTTCTTCTAAAATTACCCGGTAAAAAAAAAACCCAAAACACTTGTGCTTTCATTTGTTGATAATGTGAAATAATTTATTTTACTTCTTTTTGACATTCTACACACATGCAAATGTGTATGTTTTTAAACATGCATAGTGTCATGATTGTTTCAGGTGCATAGTAACGGGTACTTATCGATTCATGTCCAATTGGGTATAAAATTACAAGAGAAAAAAAAGCCCTTTAATTGACCAAGAACCCCTTCCTCTAAAACTTGTTTGATCAGATTTGAAGAAGTGGTAAATTTTTCAGTATCCTCTCAAATAATTATTGAATGAATAAACATTATCATTAATCTGCCATTTATAAGTGCGTGAGAGTATATATATAATGTGTGTGTGTGTGTGTGAATGACTAAATAGCATTCATTTGTCGACTATTTTTCAGAGATATATGGTGAATGAAAAGTTCTCTGCCTAAAAAGGAATTTTTTTTTTTAAATTGTTTGTTTGGTTAGACACTGGGAACTTTTCAATGAACTCATGCATATACAAATGAGTTAACCATTTAAACAAGTCAATAATATTTTATGAAAATTTGTTAGACACAATATTAACAGATTAAAAAGAAAAATAATACATATGGGGGACATCCTTTGGTTAAACTGCTATGAAAAACATGATAAACTGTAAAACTAATTATTTTATAAAGAACTGAGAAACACAAAATAAACACATTAATAAGTTTTCAAAAACCTGTTTATTTCTGAATGTATGTTACTCTTTGGGAGACTTTATCCCCTGCTACATCTTGTATATGTATTACTAGACCCACCCATAAATCCATTGAGAATAAATAAAGTAGTTCATGATACAAAATGATGAGGTAACAGTATTATCAATTATTGCATGAAAATTTGTAGTAGTAGCTTAAAACAGGTGTAATCTTTTTCAAAATAAAATGTATATTTTTTTTATTAATTATAATGAGCAAGAAAATATTCCAAATAAAAAGTACAAAAAAAACTTAAATATACCCTGATTTAAAATGTATCTATCAATATGAAGAAAGATGTATATTTTAACATCACAAAATAAGGAATTTATTTACAACTTTACACAGTTGTAATTGTCAGTAGCTTATTTCAAAACAAGTAATCACACATTAAAAATTTTGTAGATTTGATAAACAGAGAAAATGTTCATATTAAAATATCAAACACTAAGTACATTTCCAAAATTTGTTTTCACACAAAAGTATTAAGTTGAATTCCATATAAACAAGGTTTCTAAAATGATTTAAACAAATTGATGGAGTTCATTTTTCACATTAAAATATTACAGTGGAATTCAATATAAAAGATGTATTTTTAGGTACTTAGCTTCAACCATTGAAAGAATCCTTGCAATCAGCAGTAGTCATTAAAGGCTAATAATGTATTAGCATGAAATGTGACATCTGTGATATTCAGAAGTGTAGTCTCTGCTTTCCTTTTCTCCAGTCTCTCTGACTCCAACTGACTTATGACCATCCAGGCACAAACTTCTTGACGTTTGTCATTGAAAGTTAAATTTGTTATTTGTATCAATCACTGTTTTCCTTGGTTAGAAAATTAATTCACACTTGCAAATTTTTTTTTTTTTATTGGTCAAAATAGATTTTCACATTTTGCGAGTTTGCAAGCCATGGAGAAAAAGTTATTTTTATTTCATATTCACGACAGATATATCAGAAAACAATTTGTTTTACTTTACATTAAAAGAGAAAACTTCTTCCATAAAATGTGCTTCAAATCAAAATTAATAAGTAATACTAACAAAGGAAAAGTTTTGTTTTGTAATTAACATATTGCATTAAGATTTGGAGTAATTATCTATAAAGTTACGGGACACAGTTTATACATGTGGATTGATATAAGAATATGTATCAAAAACTAACAAAATTTCCTATTAAAAATATCAAAAACACTCCTGAAATTTAACAGGGTTTCAAGATAGAATATACTCCTAAGTTGGTTGGGGTATTATGTATCATTTAAACTGTCTCTCTAAAATACTCATGCCTACAAGATTAGAGTTTTAGTTTTATGCACATACTTGTTGAGGAAATGCTAGAATATTACCAATAGACTTTAAATTTGCTATAGCTACTGTTATTTCTGATAATGTCATGTATGGAAAATCTTTTACAAAAATTGGCATGTTTATATACAAAAACTCATTTTAAAATATTGAGGTGGTCATTAAATTGTAAGCTTTTTCCATTTATGATTAGTAAATGTAGTTTAATAATGATATCACTTTACTGCTACAAATTAATAGAAATTTTAGAAAAATTATAAAATTAAAAAAAAATAATTAACAATTCATGCAAAAAGTCATTATTCATCAAATTTTTTTCTTATGACAAGTGTCCATAATATATTTCATTCATAAAAGCAATTAAAAGTGCATTTTTAATTAATGTATTAGTTTTATTGCATTATTTATTTTACAATTCAGGTCCAGTTTTTTGTAACTGTCCTGTTTAATAAAAAAAAAAAAATTGATTTCAATTCTCCTAAGATTTGTCCTTATAACTAGTATAAACATTAAGTGTGGGGTAACAAATATAAAAAAAAAATGTTCTAAAAAAATACTTTCCTTCATTTGTCAATAAGTTCTGAAAGTTTCATTAAAATCCAACATCTGAAATTTTGCAAGGATTTCCAAATCAGTGTTTTTCCTCACAAAAAAGACACTCAAATTTCCTATACAAATTTATGGTCCCTCATTGACACCAGAGAAACAAGATTTTTAAGCCAAATTTCAAAGATTCAAAGAGAATTAAAAAAAAAAAATTTCAAATCAAAAAAAGGGCTTGATAAATTTTTGGAGGTAACTTAATATAACATTTGGTCTGATTTTTTTTTTTTTCCCCCCTCTCTTCGTCACCTTTATTTTTGTTTCTATGTCCTTAGTTTGTTTCAAGATTTTTTTTTTTTTTGTCTTTTTCAGTGTTTCATCTTGTAAGAAGGTTGACTCTTTCACTACAACCCCAGAAATCAACATTCTCCAATACCCATATCACACAGTTCTACTCAAACTGTGGTCAGTTCTGTTATTGGTGTGTGCATACAAGCAAAATAAAAATAAAAAAATAAAAAAACAATGCTGTAGAGAAGGAGAATGGACTGTCACAGAAGAGAATATGCGCACAAAAAGAGGAGAGGCAATATAAGTTGAGCTAATCTCAATGTTAAAATTTGAATCTGTCCCAGTACCCTTATCTCTATTCATTAGTAACACTTGTTTTCTGATTTGGAAATTTTTTTTAAATTTATTTTCCTCTATTAACAAGTGCTTTGTGAGCATAAAGGTTGGGGAGAAGTGATATGCATTTTGAAGTGAAGAAAAATTTTGTCTGTACTTGATATTAAAATTTACCAGGTGACTGTTTTCTATATATATATATATATATATATATATACACACACACTTGGCACCTACTTCTACATCCCCCTCAATCACTTTGTTAAAAAAAAAAAAATCATCACATAGCTGAAGGAAGAGAATGAGTTGAAAAGTCTTTTGTATCAGCTGAGCATTAGTTTAGTTGAATATGTCTGCTTTTCAAGTGCCTGAGAGAATTTTTTTTTTTTTTTTTTTAGTGAAGCTTAACATTAGATTCTTAATGCCTTCTCATGGTTACAAGAAAAGCTCCAAATAATTAAATAATCTTGTAAATATGATTATTAGTAAAAAAAAAAAAAAACAAATTGCTAACAAACTTATTCATCAACCTGCTGAGATTAATTTGCTTTTTGTTTAAATTTCTTTACAATTTTGGTGTTGCTGATGGCTGATTTTCAGACAATTCAGTATTTCACTTTGACTTACCCCTCCAGGCACATTTACCTCTCCTCAATGGTAATGATTTTCTACTGAAAGCAATTTGTGGAATTTTTCCCATTCACTTAATGGTTTCTGTATGTATGTATGTATGTATCTGTGTGAATGGATGATTCTAAAAAGGTGTGTGTCTTTTCACAAGACTATATATTGTCCAACATAAGTGGTGGTCATTCTCTAATAATGGCAGCCATCTTATATGTAATATATTTCTTTAAAAAAGTCAACCTTACCTACCTGCCTACATAACTTTTTTTTTACCTACTGATTTTGTTTTTTTTTTTTAAAAGATTGCTAAAACAAATTATAAAGAAAAAATTCAAATTTTATTTTTTTGCTCAAAAAAGAAAAAATGAGATGTTTCTATTTTTAGGAAACCAGTTGAAATTTCTTATTTACAAGAAGTTTGACGATTCCTCGCACCATTTCTTCTTTTGTAATCACAAAATATGGCAACCCCCCCCCCCACCTACCTAAATTGTTCACCTAACTTTTTTTTTTCTTTTTTTTTTTTTAATCAGCTTTAGTTTGTGACTATTTGTTGTGAACTTCCTTTAAAATTCATACCAACTGTCTCCAGAATGTATTCCAACCTCTTTCTACATTTGTTAAAGTCAAATGCACTGATAGGTCTAACTTAACAGCAAAGCATTGGATAGAAAAATATGCTTGTCAAAGATTCCAATGCACAGCATTTTAGGATGGTTTACTGGACATTTAATAAATCAAAACAATTTTTAGCTCTTATTCAATGTTTCCATTACCAAATTGTTTATAACTAACCATCATTTTTTGTTATCCCTATAAGTAAATAACCACATACAAATCTCTCCATGTAATTGGCCATACATGAGAATTCAATTCTTTAATGCATTGCCTGTTGGTTGACCATGAGTAGGTAGGGTGGGGTATGCAATGGGATGATTGTAGTGTAAAAGGAACTCAAATTATGCACATATCTGTTTATAGTAGATCCACAATTGTATATGTAGGGTTCAAGCAACAGAAATATATATATATATATATATATATATATATATGACAAACTTATGACTCTACTTGTGTCGGAAAACCCTCCGGATCTTCGTGGAAGGAAAAATGGTTATAAAAAAAGAAAGAGCTAAGCACATGAACATCAGTCAAAAGGATCCGGACCGAGTCAGCACGTAGCCCAAAGAAAAAAACCGGAGACGAGTAATCAACTAGCAAAAAAAGCGCTCAATACTTAGGTAGAGCAGAATAAATAAATTATACCTAGTGAGCCAACAAACCTACCAAGGTTTCACTTAAGCGGATTGTCAGGGAAAGCTTTTCCTGACAATCCGCTTAGGTGAAACCTAGATAGGTTTGTTGGCTCACTAGGTATAATTTATTTTATATGGAATTTCTGAAACTTGACTATAAACAAGATATGATAGAGTCCTTTGGATTCATGTGATTAAAAATAATAAACAAAACAATTCCCTCACCTTGACCACATTCAGTAGATGGGATCTGAGTGACATGAAATTGTACATATGCATGTGTGAGAACACCTGAATAATCTTATCCATCTCAGGTTCATTGCTGTGTTATTTAGTTTTCTCGGGCAAATTTTTCTTGTAAGTATATTGGACTGAAGAGAATAAATTTGATTTTTCTATTGCATCTTACAGTTTACACTTGTGTTTTCATAATGTAATCTTGCTGACTTTGGTTCATAGAAAAAGTTTTCTTTGAAAGTTTCCTTTTGTTTTGAAATTGATGTACCAACTCATTAAACCATTACATTTTTTTCTTCTTTTTAACCATTCGGTCACACAAGGTAAAGGGTTACTGAATGAGATTGTAAGGAAGGAATCAGTTGGCTCTGTACTTAGACACTAAGATTGTAGTTGTCAGGGAAGCATTTTTACAGGAGATTGTTCCACAGATTAGGTTCTGGGTAAGAGTTTGAGTTTGAGTGAAACTTATTTTTTATCAGGGTCTGCCAACATGGATGACATGGTAGCTACTAGCTTAGCTGTGAAGATGATGGAACTAAGGAATCTAACTCATCTGCTGGCAATATTTCATTTCTGTTGGATAAGCATAGCAAGATATAGAACAGTTGATCACCCACAAAACCACATAAGCACTTTTGAGCTGTCGAGGCTGGAAAGCACCAGTCCAGATATGACAGCAATACTCTATTCTTGGTCTGACCTGACCCTTATAAAGCATGGCAACAGGAGTTTGGGGGGGGGGGGTTGATTTTCTCGAGCAATACAATGAATCAACAATTTTTTTCAGTTTTCCAAGAAAGGGGTTTCTTCAAAGGCAGGACTACTCATCAGAATTGGTGCAAGTTAGTGTCTTCTCAGTGGGGATGAAATTTTAAAAGTTTAGTTGTGGATATATTGAATGATATCAGCCAGTCTCTTTTGATTGAGCTGTGAGGGATCAGCTGCCAGGCACTAGTCAAGATATTTGGAGGTGCATTTATATACACTTTACCAAGTATCTGAAAGAGTAGGACCAAAGTGAGACTTAGATGCCTGCACTGAAGTCATGCCTCAGAGGACTTTCCATTAATGACAACCTTGATAGAGCTACCTGAGAGGACTAGCTGTAGCTAGTCAGTTTGGGTTTAGGATAGCTTAAAAAAAAAAGGGGTTTTTACTAAGGGAGCTGGTTGGCTGAGGGCTCACCTGCATTTTTTAACATGGGCATGTGCATGCACACACAAGTTACCTTCCATAGGCTTGGAAAACATGGGGGAGGTGGCTGTAAAAAATTACATTTGATAAACTTGCCTACTTTTTTTTCTCAACATAAGCAAAGTGACTATCCTCAAAGTAATTAAACCTATTACATCATTTCAAAATTTAATGTGTCGCTGCAGTAAGAAGCTCCATTATTTGTCTGAACTTACTATATTGTATCATCTCAATTTCAATGCTAATAAATTAAAGAAAAACATTTTCAGAAAATCTAGATCAAATATAAGATATTACGAACATGTCATTAGATTTTTTACCTTTTAGCATCAAAAGTTAAAACTTGGTATGCAACCTGCTTCTGCTCATTTATTTTTCTTCTGGACCTAATCAAAGTGATACACTTGTCAAAAGCCAAATGAAATCAATTGAGGCATTTATTTGAGTATAAGAGCAGTTACTTTTAATTTCTAGTTCAACCTACAGTGACCAATTATAAGAAAAATTTAAAGAATCATTTATGAAGCAAAATGATGTAATATTTGCAGTAAAAAAATAGAAATTAGTGTTAGGTTAGAAATGGGGAAAGAAAGAACGAACCAAACTTTTTTTTTTTTTGGCTTTTTACCTTGTTTTTTTATTTAGATTTTTTCACTCTGAAGACAATTTGACATTCTTAACAAGTAAAATCTGATTTCCTTGGAATCTCAAAAAAAATTTTTTTTAAATTCTAAAAATAGTAAAAATCAGGACTGGCATTCAACACCCTCAAACAGGAGAAACTAAAACAAAAAAAAATATTTACAAAATGGCAGCAGATGATCTCTTGGTGAGTTCCCAGCATGCTGTGTGTGTGTGTGTGTGTGTGTGTGTGAGTGAGAGAGTGTGAGTGTGAGTGTGAGTGTGAGAGAGAGTGAAAAACACTCCCTCTATCAGCCTATGGTTCACCAAAACTATAGCTAGCTTCTTTCTTTCTCCTTAGCAGTCCAAAGTGTTCAACATTGGTTGACCAATGAATGGATTTCTTTTGCCTTTGGTCTGTTCTGCTCCACATTGTGATTAACTGATCACAGACAGACCAAGATTTGTCATCAACATCCTGCCTAAATTCGATCTGAACAG
Source organism: Ascarosepion bandense (assembly GCA_037127315.1). Classification (NCBI taxonomy): domain Eukaryota; kingdom Metazoa; phylum Mollusca; class Cephalopoda; order Sepiida; family Sepiidae; genus Ascarosepion; species Ascarosepion bandense. The sequence continues at coordinate 1,523,653 of JBBBDQ010000266.1, forward strand.
GGTGAAGGCGTACAGTAATAATAAAAAAAAAATTAAATACCCAGAAGAATGATGAATGATAAAAAAAAAAATTGATTTGTCTCGAGTTTATTATACCAAGACTTCACTATTAGTGCACATGCAGGGGTTGTCAATCTAAATTGTCCACAAATCAGACATGACACTTGGTGAAACCTGTAAGAGTTGGCTGAAGTGTAGTTAAGTTTGTTTACTTGATTTTTGGTAATTTCTTGCTAAGTCTGGCTCAAGACTTGTGTCAGTTACATTTAGGCAGTTACGTGCAGTCACATCTCCATCTGTCCTTTCGGCTCAGATCTGTCTCCCTTCGTGCATTCACTTTTATTGATATCAGTCCTGAAGTGGTGCAGAGGCAGTCGGGGTTGGTAAATTGTATTTCCAACTTGATTTTCCTTTCCCTTGGGCAATGGTTGCAGGCAGGTATAACAATATTTTGGAGCGAATCGGAGGCAATTAATTTTATTAATTATCAACTATAACTGGAAACTCTTCTAATTGCTATTATAGATCATAAGAGAATGTACTAAAAGAAATTCTTTATTCTCCAAATAGAAGCAAAGGAAAAGAAAAAAACGAAAGATAACAAATGGTATTTCTCTGTTATTTTAAACTGGAGAAGGAAGAGGAAGAAAAGAGAAATGGATTTGTTTGATGTCATAAAGTTGATTTCGGCCCACCCAAGAAAGCTAACAATTGTCATTCTAAACCTAAAAGAGATAAATTCAATTGTTCCCCCCCCCCATTAGAAATAGCCGAAAAAGAAATTTCACTTTTTGTATCCAATTATCCTGCTAGCTTGTATTGTGAAAAGAATTAAAATAAAAAATTTTTCTGCTTGAAAATATTGGTGACTCAGAAATGGATATTAAAAAAAACACAGGTGCAGAGAAATTCTTATCTGGGTAACAATGTCAATACTCTTGTCAACTTGTTTTAGGCGAAGCCAGTTCAAAAAGGTTAATAGCGATTGTTTTAGGGGGAAAAAAAAAAAAAAAAAGGAAATCCCCGAAATTGTTTCGTGAGAAAGAAAATTTTGAGAGAAAATTCGGTTAAGTCCAGCCCAGAAAAGGGGTATGGGAAGATGACGTCATAAGACGGAGAGGAATTCCATTGGCCCTGTGAACAAGCACCAAAAGGGAGAGACGACCAATAATTGACGTCATGGAAAGCAGATTAATCCCATTGGGTAAACCAGAGGCACTGAGTAGCAGCTAACCCCGGCATTCTATTGGTCGCCGAAATGAGGGGTTAGACACCCAGTGTCCGTCGGCCCCACACCATGGCTTGGGCATAAATACAGGGTCCTGAGGGACCAAAATCAGTAGTGGCAGTGAGTTCGAGTTCCCAGTCCAGAGACGGCAATGACAAAGAGATAATTGCCACACAGTTGGGCGCCACCTTAGAAAATCACTGCTTGTTAAAGACAGTTCCCAGTTGAAGTAGTAAAGAGACAGAGAGATGATGGCCATGCCGTTGGGTGCCGACCGAAGTGAAGCCTGTCACCAATCAACCAACCAGAGTTAAGAGACAGACAAGAAGAGAATTTGCAGACAAAGTTGTAAATTGCTAAATGAAAAGAGTAACCCAGCACTTCGGCAATTTCCGGAAAACAAGCAACAAGTTGACCAGACTGAACTATGTTCAGAGCAGCAAGCTGTGGCCAGCCAGATTTCTCATTGATTAGGAGAATAATTTGATATGCTTAAGAAACTTCCATTTTGCTACCAGTTTGATAGAAGCAGGGATTGGGAATTATCCAAGAGACTATTGTGTATATTCTGTATATAAAGACGTTATTTTACAACACTTCAGATGTCGGTTCACTTATTTTCTTGGTGCTATATTTCTTTCTTTTATGACTCAATTGCATACACGCTTCCTGGTTTGGTTTAGTTCAGCAGAGAGACAGCTAGTGGAGAACTCACATGACTACCTTGTGATTAATCAACACAACCTGGGACAAGGGAGATCACCGTGACAGTCAATCTACGACCAGCTATTTGAATTGAAACCAACAGCGACCAGCCAGGCAGTGGCATACAGGTCCTCCCTCCTCCTCCTCCTGTGTATTGCTTCCACACAAATTTTTCTGGTTTCTTTTCTCAGGCAGATCATTCAAGTGAATTGTTTTAACTAAAATAAATTTTACCAGCTAAATTTCCTTCACATGGATTCTGAACCCAAACACCTGATTTTTTTTTTTTTAAATCCCTGGGAATATTTTTTATACTGGTTAATTAAGAACTATTTTCTTGAGACATTTATCAGTATACCTCCCTGTATATCTAAGTAATAAAATTTATTAATTACCAGCAATCAAATAGTGTCCCTTAGTCGTCCTGTCATTTAGCCATAAATGACATCACAAACTCCCAATTCTACCAATACACTATTTGCCATGCATATTAATTCATGCAGTATTATTTATTTATTTATTTATATAAAAAAAAAAATGGTTTCTATGCATATTTTTCTTTCCTTTTTTTTCATGCAATGTTTTCCTCTTTCTTTTCTTGCAATGTTTATAATTTTCATCATTTTTCTATTTTATCCAATGCCCCCCCCCCTTTTTCTTTTATTCCATAAAGGTCTTTTCGTTGGATATATGTGCATGTGTATCTTATGGTTTGTTTCTTGACAGGAGTTGGCTCTTGTATTTCTGCTCCCCAGTTTAATCCTGCTACCAAGGCATTGTTAATCCATCTCTCTACACTTTTTAATTCTTCATATCGCCACTGTTACTGCAACAATGATCAGTAAAGTACTTATCCCTACCAACCAATTTATCATGATTATTTTACTATTCCTCTAACCCATACCTTCTTTTCTTGAAATATTTAACCTGTCTTTTAACTGATCCATGTTAATCCTGTCTATTGGTTTTTAATAATTCTGGCATCCATTTGAGGGTGACTTAAGAAATTTGTTCATTACTGGCTCCCATAACTGTGTGCAATTACTTAAGGTTTTGTCAACTGTCCTTATAATAGAGTTTTTCTCTTCATACTTTTCTTTGGCCTGGTAATACAGGGGTAAGGAGATGGACATGCCAAACACCCCAGGGGTAGCTTTTTTAGGGACAAGGGTGGTTTCAGTCTCAGCATCTTAATGGACTCTTCCCCCCATACCCTAGACAGATTGATAGGTTTCTGAGCGACAACTACCCAAACTCCACCCGATATACTGATAGGTGACAAACACTGTGTTACCACAAACTATCTGTATATGGCAATTCCCCTCGACCCTTTTCTATTTATTGTCTTTGAATAATTCGAGTAGACAACCTGTCACATATACAGGACTCAGTGAGGTACATGTACCCAGGGCATCATTCTTATACTCTCTAGCTTCCTCTGCCATCAGAATCATAAATTTTGTCCTGGCTGAGTTTACAGCTATATAGTGTCTCAATCTGGTATCTCACCCACCACTCATAGGCCCTGCTCTGCTTGTGAGTATAGAATAGGTAAATTTATAACCTAATATATCTAAAAAAAGGCTGTCTCTGACTAACAATGGAATGGACACTACCACCTTATCTTCTAATATGTTACCCAACCCAGAGCATCATGGAGTTTCCATAATTCCTTGATGAGGTCCAAATGATGGGGGTAATTCAGTTTCTATTTCTCAGTAATAATTCCCTCGGGTGTCCAGGGGTGACTATGCTTGGTTACAGGTGTCCTAAGAACAACATATCCAATTGACCTCTCACATGCTCCAAAAAAATTGTCAGGAATTGACTAGTTTGTCGCACTTTGTTAGTAATGGTTACCAACTGAAAATACTGTTGTATAAATCCACTCAATTCTTGAAATTGGTTGTCACAACCTCTGTACTATTAACTACTTTCTGTCTTAGCTCTATCAAATTATTTATTAACCAACTGATACTGGCCCTATTTTTTGGTCAATTCTAACCTTGTCATATTTGGTATTGACACTTTCTCTAGCCACCTGGGCCAGGATTCTCTGATCCTTTTCTACCTTCTCCAGTTTGGCTGGTACGAGGGGATTGACACCACTGTTGATAATAATGACAACAGGAGCTTGGCGGCACAGCCAAAATACAATTTTTAAGAAAACGAGCGAGGTGATAATAAGGTCAAAGTGCTAGTTACCTTTGTGACCAATTTGAACCCATATGAGTCACTACTAGATAAATTGAAGGGTGAGATAAAATGGTTGGGCTTAGCCAGGTTAAAGGTGGCGAAAAATTATTCCGTGGAAGAGCACATACTTTAGATTTGTATTCTTTAGAATTGGAAGCATAAGAGAAATTACTTGAAAGGAATCAAGCTGTTACAAACGAGAGAAGACAGCAGTGGTTTCTGTTGTTGGGAAAGCGCTAAGTGTCCTGTTCAGGACAGTAGCCAAAGATGACATTAAGGTTATAAGGAGAAAACTTTTTACAAAATTTTACAGTTGTACTCAACGTCAAAAACCATTGTTGTATTTTCTTGTTTGTCCACTCCATGTCCAGCAAATATTGGAGAGGCCTATGGTCGGTTTTGTCGTAAATGTGGCTCCATTCATATAGTAGTCTAATTTCTGGAGGGCATACATGATAGTAAATGCCTCCCTTTCTATTACAGGCCATCTCTCCTGGGTCTCAGAGTTTGTTCAACATGAAATATATTGGCACCAAGCCATTTTTCAGGACATGACTGAGTGAGGACTGCCACTATACACCACTCACTGGTCTCCATGTACAGGACCATGGGCTTGCTGAGATTTGAATAGGTCAGCAAGGGAATACTTTGTCACTTCCCTCAGAAATTGGCACTTCAAAAGCTACAACTTTAACCCATGTGCTCTTTACAACCCGATACCTATTCCAGGTGGTCGGAATATTGTTTCAGCATTTCTGAGAACACCAGAAAGGCCACGACAAAGTTCTGCAGCCCCACTCCAAGCACAATTGACATCAATTGCTGAAAGCCAATCCAAACAGCATAACTGGAACAGTCCTAGGTGACATGCAGACACTGCCCTTTCTTTGTTTACCTCCTCCAGGACTACTTCTCAGTACCCTGATCTTAGATCTAGGGGTTTTTTTGTTTTTTTTTAATCATTTCACCCCGAGCAAGGCAGAAACACCACTGATGTGCAGGGGGTTACATAAATGTAAAAAGATTAATTAGAAAAGAGTGAGGAGTACAAGCTAGTTAGAAAGGAACAATAGAAAGCTGAGAAAGCAGGTGCAATGACAGGTACATGGGCGGAGAGAAAGGGAAGGTTATACAGGGGAGGGGAGAGAGCTAGAGGCCAGTGGTTAGTAAGTGAGTATTAACTTTGCTTTTAAATTTCTGGAGGTCATAGCCGTCAGGAAAGCAAGAATACGGGAGTGAGTTCCACAGGCGGGAAGTGCGCGAGAGGAAGCTGCAGGAGTAGAATTGTCGTCTGCGTTTGGCTAACCTGACTGTGAATGGGTGGGACCCAGTTGCCAATCTGGTTGAACGGGTAAACACCTGTTGAGGAGGCATCAGTGACTTAAGCTCATCCGAGCAGAAGCCATGAAAGTATTTATAGAAGAGACAGAGGGAGGCCACATTTCAACGATGGGAAAGTGGCTGCAGAGGAGTCGCCAGATCAGTACCTATCACATTACAGACTCCTTTGGAGCTTGTCAAGAACACTGAGGAGAACGGCAGGGGCACCTGATCATAAATGGCAGCAGTACTCCATGCACGGACGGATGGTTGACTTGTATATATGCAGGATGGATTCAGGTGGAAAAAACATCCTGGATCGACATAGTGACCCAATCTTCTTAGCAGTAGATTTTGCTATGGATTCAATATAGTGCTTCCATTTGAGGTCTGAGGACAGGGTAAGTCCGAGGAGGCGTAGTGTATTACTCTCCGGGAAATTCATCTGGTCCATGCTTATGGGAGGCAGAAGAGGTTGCCTGTAATGGTTGACAGACAACAGCTTGGTCTTAGATGAATTGAAGTTGACAAGCCACTTCTTGCCCCAGTTCACCACAGAGTGTAGATCCCGCTCAAGGTCAGCAGCGAGATTATGTCTGTCCGCCACGACAGGTTTCTTACTGGAGCGGGAGTATATTGTAGTGTCATCTGCGTAGATGCCTACTTGGGACTTGATCTCATCTGGGAGGTCGTTGATGAAAATAAGGAAGAGCGTTGGGCCCAGGATAGAGCCTTGTGGGACACCAGCATTCGTGCTGTAGGACGAAGAGGCACGCCCATTCAGAACGACCTTCATTTTGCGGTTATTTAAGAAAGATTGGATTAGGTCAAGCAGGCGACCGGTAATACCATAACCGCGTAGTTTGCATAGGAGGCCAGGGTGCCAAACCCTGTCGAAAGCCTTGGAGATGTCCAGAGCAACCGCGCGAGCCTCGTCAGACTCATCAAGGGCCTGTAGCATGTACTCCGTTACAGTAGTTAGCAGGTCGGCTGTGGACCTGTCAAATCGGAATCCATATTGCCTGTCGGAGAACAGTTTGTGGGCGGTGAGATGATGAACTATTTCAGCATTTATTATAGCCTCGAACACTTTCCCGAATATTGGTAGAAGACTGATAGGGCGATAGTTGGATGGGTCCGAGGGTTCACCACAGTTCTTAAAGACAGGAACGACTGAGGAGAATTTCCAGCATGCAGGAAAGCAGGAAGCAGAAAGGCAGTAGTTAAACAGTTTAGAGAGGACAGGGGAAAGTTCAGGGGCACACCTCTTAAGGACTATCACCGGGATTCCATCGTCTCCACACGCCTTATGGGGGTCGAGTTTTGAAATTACTCTGGATAGGGTGAAGAAGTACCTAGTCTTCCCCAACAAAGACAGTATATCATCTATTGATGATAGAGGTACAGCCAACTGTCTGGAAACCGGATTCAGTTTCTTGTCTACTATCAATATGGGAAAGCTCCAGGGAAATTCCTGCCTCTTCTACCAGTTGCCACTTGTGTTGCGTAGGGTCTCAGTTTAATTATCATATCAATTTTGCATCTAGCTCTTAGCATAGTCTTCACTCTGGCCTTAAACCTGTCAGAGGCTACTATCTCCTCGTTTTCCACCTCCTTTAAGTGTTTCTTCTTTTTATTCATTTTCACTCGTTGCAAGATCCTCAAGAGCAGGGCTTTTGCTTTGCAAAGGGCTACATCACTTTCTTCATGATATTTTCCTCCATAGCGACCAACCTTTTGTCTTCCTCTCTTATCACCAGCCTGCCCATTCCCAACACTGCAGTTTGTGGGGGTAATTTTATATCTTCCTCTATTATTACCACTGACCCAGACCACTCAGGTGACAATGGCATCATTACTATCAACACAGTGGGGCTGAATTCTATGCTGATGAAGTCCCCCCCCCCCCACACACACTCAAGATCATTTGTGTGCAGATCTGGAGTACATAAAATCTCTGGACACATTTTGTCCCTTTTATTTTCACAGGTGTCCTGGGTGATTTCTATGTCAACCTTCCTCATCCAACCCCTACTTCTCAAGCACTCATAATTCTCCCACTACTGCCTTACGAAACACTCTGGTCCTTTTTCATCTCCTGGAACCTTGGCAGATCCTGTTTATCTTTTTCACCCTTTGATGCCAAAGACAGCTTCTTTTTAGTTGGCCTGGCTTTCTACAGAACCAACACCTGCTTGTTGGGCAATTTGCTGTAAAGTGGCCACCATTTTCTTATATGGACCACCTTCTCTCTTACTTCTGGGGCAGCCCTGTGATGTTTCCCTAGTTCTATTTTCCAGGAGCCCATAACACTTTGCCTCGTGCCCTCAACAAGTGCACCCGGGAAGGATGTAGACACCCCGCCACACACACCATTTTTGTTGGATAATTCACTGCCTTGTAACCAAGCCATATCTAAATTTTCTACTAGTCACGTGCATTTTTGAACACCAGTTATTTTCCATAGGCTTTGAAAACAGAGGTGGGGGATGTCTAAAAATAAGAATTATTTTTAACCAGCATAATACTTGCCTACTTTTTTTTCTCAATATAAGCAAAGTGACTATCTATCCTCAATGTAATTAAACCTATTATATCATTTCAAAATTTAATGTGTCACTGCAGTAAGAGGCTCCATTATTTGTCTGAACTTAATTTCAGTGCTAATAAATTAGAGTAAGATGAAGAAAACATTTACAGAAAATCTAGATTAAGTATGAGAGATCACTAACAAATCATTACTTTTGATAGTGAAAGGTAAAAAAAAAAAATCTAAACTTGGTATGCAACCTACTTCTGCTCATTTATTTTTCTTCTGGGCCTATTTAAAATGATAGGCTTGTCAAAAGCCAAATGAAATCAATTGAGGCATTTATTTGAGTATAAGAGCAGTTACTTTTAATTTCTAGTTCAACCTACAGTGACCAATCATAAGAAAAATTTAAAGAATCATTTATTAAGCAAAATGATGTAATATTTACGGTCAAAAAACAGAAATTAGCGTTAGAGAAATGAGGGGGAAACAAAAAAAAAAACAAAAAAAACGAACCAACCATTTTTTTTTGTCTTTTTACCTTTTTTTTTTTATTTACATTTTTTTTTCAGACTGTCAAGACAATTTGACATTCTTAACAAAAATTCAAAGTAAAATCCGATTTCCTTGGAATCTCCCAAGGACCAAAGAGAAAGAAGAAAAAAAAAAATTTTTTTTTCTAAAAATCAGTCAATCATGACTGGCATTCAACACACCCAAACAGAAGAAATTAAAACAAAAAAAAAATATTTACAAAGTGGCACCAGTGCATCTCTTGGTGAGTTCACAGCATTTTTTTTTGGTGGGGGGAGGGGGGAGGGGAATAGAATTCAAAAGTCTTCCTAAATAAAATTCTTTTTCAATTGTACTTATAAAATGCCTGAAATTGTTGGAGTCTTCATCCTAATAATAAAAAATGAGTCCTAAAGTCCAGCATTTATTTGCAAGGCAATTTGGGGGGGGTAGCCTTGCTAAACTTTTTATATTTGTGGTGATAGTATTCCAAATCATAGGCAGACTGGTTCATGCAACTGAATAAAAAGGGGATTAGTAAGGATGACCATGACTAAAAAAAAAATGGTCCCTTTGCAGATACTGTCAGCAAAAAATAATCACAGCAGGTGACACACCTCTTACATATATTATTGGACAGTTAAAATATATCAACAGCAGCAAAGAAAAACAGTTTTTAGCATCGATGGGTTAAAATTACTTCATATTCCAATTTTGACAAAGGAATCCTCAGATCAACATGAAAACAAGCTGTGTGGCATTCAAAGTATAAGCCTTCAGTTATTACAAAATCAAACACTGTGCACACGGGAATATTTTACATAGGTTTGAGTTAGAGCAAAGTGAACCTGAACCATTTATCTAGATGTTATTCAAGTACAATTTGTTTTAGAAGAGAAGGTCAAATCAAATTACAATGTTAGAATAAGGAAAGCAGTTAAACCCTAAACCAAGAATACAGAGTCCAAATTCCAAAACAATAAATTTGTTTGCAGAGAATTATTTACAGTTTTCTAATACTGATTTGGGGGGGGGGGGGATAATTCTAATTTGCATACAAAATGGTCATAAAAATGGAATAGAAAAATTCTTTTTATATATATATATATATATATATATATATATATATATATATATATGGCTAAAGACCATAAATTTCTTGTTAGAAAAGAACCACTTTGAGTTTGGTTGAATGCAAAATTAAAAGCTGGAAGAATTAGATTTGTCAATGAACATGATCAATTCTTTGCTTTCAAGATATTTAATAGTCTATAATTAAAGAAATTAGATATGCAGTAAATGTGAAAGCAAAAACTCAATATTGAGTTTCAACTCTAATACTGGGGGGAGAAAATACAAAGGAAAGGCAATAGTGTTGCAGGGTGAGGATAATCAGAAGGTTATCTTCTAGACCACAGTGCTAAAATATTTGAGTGAGATGATTTCAATATATCATCATTAGGAGGAGGAGGAGGATGATGATGATAGCCCAAAAGGGAAAAAAGACTGGGAAGGTAGATTGCACCATAATCAACCAGAAAAACTGTTTTGTAAGAATACAAAATTGTTTTAGAAAGAGCAAATGCTTGAGATGGAGTAAAACTTTGACAAACTGCTTTTTTTCCCCTCCATGCCCACAAGATATACAAAATGTTACAGGGTGGGTCCTCTGTGTAACGTCCAGGACACAAGATTATTAAGCATGTCAAAATGCACAAGTCATAGTAGCCATGAATAAACAGCAAAGGAAAATTTCATAAATCTAGTGTAATCACAGTCAACCTCTCCCACAATAGGCATCTCACTGCTCAATCAGTAAACAAGCTACCATTGTTTTGTACAATAAGGCTAACAGTTTCAACTTAAAACTAAATTTGGGAAATAAAGATCTCAAACTGACAAAAAATATAAAATTGTGATTAATATCCTTCTCTTGCAGATATCCAAAGAAACTGAAATTTCGAAAAAAGAAAAAAAAACAAAAACAAAAAAACAAAAAAACAAAAAACTTATTTCTTTAACAACATCAAAACTACCCTGAAGAATAGAAAAATGTTTATTCAACAAAAAGTAATTTTGAGTAATTTTTTTTTAAATCTAAACTTCCATAGTCTTAAGATTTCATAACAAAATCTGTCAGACATTAAAAAAAAGTGTTTTTATATATATATATATATATATATATATATATATATATATATATATATTAGATGTGGCTCATATCTTCAAGATGGTCAACAATGAACCTTAAGGCAACAAATTGATTTTTTTTTTTTTTTTTTTTTTTAAGTATACTTTGTACTAACTATTTCAATTTTCATATCTTACTGTATAAAACCAAATCCTTATTCAAACATAGCAAAATGAATCTTAACTAAAGTTGACAATTTTGGGATAGGTTACAGATAAATGTTCTACTTGCAAATGCCCCCTGAACAACAATTTGTAAAAAGTGAAAAACCTTTTAACCTATTTGAACAGTGGCCAACATTTAAGCATTTTACAGATATAATTTAAAATCTTTTTGTCATAACAAAAATGCTCACTTCAAATTATCAAAACTGAATCCTATTTAACCTTTTAAATTTGAGGATGTAGGGTATTTTTTAATAGTTTCTCACATACAGAAAATAGATATATACCACATCTGTTAGAATGACATTGCAGTCACACATCCAGAAAAGAGTCCTGCTTGCATCCAGATGAGAGATAACGACAAGAGGGGACACAGGGTCTTGTCATCCTGGGTCTGATGCAGAAGTCAACATTAAATGTTTTAACGGCAAGTAAAAACATCTGTGTGTTGATCAACACTGCATAAAAAGGCCACTATGCCAAAGTTTAAATTGAGAAAGTTTTGAAAGTGTCCCCCACTTCTAAGTTTTTGTGAATTAAAAAAAAGGGGCCAGAATGACAACCCCACTCCATAAGCATCATGTACAGTGGCTCGTAGGTACCAGGCAGCACCAATTTCTAATTGCCATCCCAACAGCAAACCATACACGACTGCCTGCTCATGTATTCAATAAAAAGCAGTAGATAATTCTATATATGAATTAGTTGGAAGCCATTAATGTTGTGTTGAATTTTTTTCCGGATAATTTATACTTTCACATTTGAAGTCTATAGGACTATTATCATTCAAGATTTATTTATGTTGGCGAGAGAGTTGTAAAGAAAGTATGAACATTCACTTGTGGTTCACACTTTTGAGTTTTTCTTGATTCGATCCAAACGCATTTTTAGCTCACTGACATCAGCCACCACAGAAGGTGGACGAACATCAGACTGCAGAACTTGGGGATTGAATTCGGGCTGAAAGATCAAAAAAGCAAAGTTTTAAAATCAGGATGAATAAATTCACTAAAAATAAACAAAAAAAAAAAAAAAAAAACAATTTAGACTAAATTTGAATTAGAGAAACTACTGGGCAAAATCTATAAATGGATTATATACAAGCATAATTTTATTTTATATATATATATATATATATATATATATATATATATATATAAAAGAATGATTTAAAGTGCAAAACAAAAATATATCATGCAATGTTGGTGTATGTTTGTATCTACAAATGTGTTTTTATATGACAACCCACCTTGCATAAGTAAATCAGATTTGTGTGGATGTATAATTCAATTCCAGTCTCGTGCAAAAATTGATAAAATTGAATTGATTTCTGAAGAAATATCTGATGTTGCAAAACAGAAATGATCTGTTCATCTCATAAAAAGCAAACCAATTCCTTCTCAAAATTCTTTCTAATAACATAAAAAAAATCGAGTAATAACTTAAACTAGTAATATTAATTCAAACATCTCTTTATCAATTTTACCCTCAAAATATTAGAAAAATGGAATTTATTCCCAAATAATTAAGGAATTATTAATATAGTAATGATAATTATTACATTTCAAACAGTTATTTACTCAAATATAATGGTAAGATAAGCAGTTTATATTCATGTGTACTGCTTAAGTGAGTAAATATAATTTCAGAAATATTTTACTCATCCAATTGTTTGTCATTTTAAAAATATTTTCATTTGAAAATCCAATTTCTTCTAATGCAATAAAAACCTGTAAAACTCAGAGAGAAATGTCAAGTCATGATGTATCTGAGTATTTTTAAGAAGATTTTTTTTTTTTTTTATTATACTCACCATAACTTTCAAACTTGGATTTTTTTCACTCTTAAAAATTCATTTACAATAACTGTTTTAACTATTAAGCTGCATGAAACAATTTTCTAAAGCAATAATGTATGAAATAATGACTATGTAAGTTGCTTAAAACAAAAAAATGCATTGTGGAATGATTCATAATTCAAGTGTTAATATTTTAATTAAAATTACTTTGAAAAAATTTAGTAAATTTTCATGATCTTCAAACAATGAAGTAATATACTAATTGAGGAGAGAGAGGCTGTAAGATGTGTGACAATAGCATCAGAGAGGAGGACAGAGAATTAATGAATATCATAGAATTACAAGTGACAGAAGATTTGTTAGACATATGTGGTGCTCCAACAGCACAGGACTGGGTTACATAAAGGTAACAATATTTTACTGTGTAGGAAAAAGTAAGGAAATTGATGCCAAGACTTGCAAATACAATCCAGAAAAAATTTCTCTGAATAATTTAAGAAAAAAAATTTTTTAACATCAGTAACTTTTACAATTCGAGGAAAAAAAAAAACAAGCTTTATTTCTTCATCATCAAAATGTTATATTAGAAAAATCATTATAAATTTGTAACTAACCAGATTGAGATCCAACAATTATTTCATTTAAGCTCCAGATTTTATTTATAGCTGGAATTGTATAAACTCTGAGAAACTTGTGGTATTGTTGAAGTAAAATGAACAAAATTAGAAATGTCTGCCACTCTTAATTTAAAGAATCTCTAAACAAAGAATTTCATCAACATAAATGATTTCACATTTCAAAATAACAATTACATTTTTTTCATCAGTTGATACATGTACAATAATGTATAAACAGTATAGATATTAATTAGCTCTATCTAATTTAAGATGTTAGAAAATGTTAATTTCTGCTTGCTTTGCACAATTTCTGAAGATATATTAGTAGATTATCATAAGTATTGAAATACATGAGTATTTGAAAAGAACAAGGAGATATATGCTTATAATAGACTTGACATCTATGATTTTGACAAGATGTACTCAAGCGACTTTTCCACACTTACTAAAATTCTATATTCATGAGTTTGAACTACTAAAAAAAAGTTTTTGTACAACTAAAAAAAAAAAAAAATTAAAGTTTCATATTTAAACTATTTTTTTCACTAATTACTGCTTTCAAAGAAATTAAATCAATATTATATTGCTTATTCTAAAAAAAAAAAAAAAAAAAATTTAAAAACTTTATAAAATTAGGTATTTTGTTTACTGACATTAAATATAGCTTTCTCCAATAACTAAAAGTTTCAATTTTAATTTACAAAGATCTTTCATTAAGTCATAATGACTATTTCTGTACCAACTTAAAAAAATAATTTTAATAAGTTACATGACTTCCACTTCAACTCAAGAGTGGACAGATAAATCTTGAATTCCAATTTTCAGATATTTTTGTCAAAGTGAAAAAAGAAAAAAAAATTATGCAATTAACATTTGAATTAAAATTGTTTAACAAACTTCATCTAATTTTTAAAAGAAAAGCTTCTCCCATCATGAAATTTCCAAATGTGCAAGAAAAATATCTATTCTAACTTGCAATAGTTGAGGCCAAGCAGCTAAAAGACGAGAAAAGAGGTGAAAGAGGTATTAGTGAGAAAGATCCATGCAAAGTTTAATGGATTTAAGTAATGGAGCAGCTGAGAGCAGTAAAAAGAAAAAATGCATAGAAGTTTGCAACTGATGATTTGCTTCTAGTGAAAATAAGTAACAATGAAAAGAAATGCCCTGACAAAGTTTTGAAGCAAAGAAAACATTTTTTTCTACTGATTTAAGATTATTCTTTAGTGGAAATATTCCTGGTATTTTTTCCTCAAACCAGTTTTAACCCTACTACAATGTACTGACAATGCACTTATTTACTAGAAAACAAATAACTCAAAATTTAACCAATGCTCATTCAATTTCATAAAGTAGCTGCAGTGGTCAAGCTAAATTACCAAAACAGGATAATATTTACATCATAATTAAGAAAATGAAACTAGATATTTTCTCAATGCACAGTTTTGGCAACAGTCTCAGCCTTGTTGCTAACAACTGGTATTGTCTTTTCAGTGAAGAGTGACAGAAAAAGTCTTATAAGTGCTTAAAAGACAAATGAAAAATAAAAAAATTGGAAAAAATTTAATTTCAATGACTATTTTATTTTTTTCTTAACTGATATAGTCACCAGGAGAGTTGAGATATGTAAAAAATAATTAAATATAATAAATGAACTGCAATTGTCAAAACAATTAAATGATAGAATTAAAGCATGACTTCTAAAGAAATTATTATACAAACACCCCCACTCCAAAGGTGCATGATTCATTTTTTTGATAAACTGAGGGTATATTATACATCTTAGAGATAGCTTGAAGCCATGAGAGAGTTGGAATTAAAATAATTTTTGGTGATTAGCAACTGATGAATGTCAAAAGCAGTCAGAAAAAGTTAATTTAAATCTATAAAATATTTGTGTTTGTGAAATTATGCTAGGGATATGTTAACAGGATTTGAGAGCTGAGAAAATATAATCCCATCATCCTGAATGTTTTCACAAAATATAGACTCTCCAAAATGTTTTTCTTTCTTATCAAATCTGAGTAGCCTGGAAACTGACTGAAATGATAATTTAATAAGTTGATATAGATTTGGAGAACCAAAAAAAAAAAAAAATTACCAAAAATTACCAAAAATTTTTTTTTTTTTTACACAGAATTATTTTAATAATTATGATTGACATTTAACGGATTTTGGTAATTTGACAAACTGATAGGAATTTGTTATATAAGCAAAGCAGCAAAGGCCTCAGGTATTCGTTCCTAGTCATGCTCCATATACTGAAAATAAATTCCATGCCAGTCAACTCAGCTATACTACTAAATCTATTTTTCCACACAAATATCTCCTAATTTGTCAGCATGTTTACCCAGAACATCCAACAGATAATGTTAAGTCCCTGCCACCACAAACAATTCAACAACCACCTGTGAAGTGATTGGAAACAAAGTCCAGCATATAAAAACTGAAAGTCACTACACACAGAGTGGTGACTTCTAGTGGACTAGCACTGATTCTACAATTATCTGAAATAGTCTCCATTGCTACTCCAAGAACCCAGCTTATTATTCAATTTAATAGGTAAATTTAAAAATCTTCAATTTGATTCTTTTCTCTCCCCCCACCAAGCTTTCTACTACTTGTCAGGTAAATCAACTTAAACGTTGAGCCTGGGAGCATAATAGTGAAAGCTTCCATGTAATCACATCCTCATTCACAAAAACCACCTCAAACTCAATCTTGCAACCTGTTCGCATTTTGGTGAGGGCTTTTCTCACAATTGGTACTGTGAGGCAGCTCTAGAATACCTCATACTCTGAAACTTCTCTAGTTTATGAAACTTCTATTAAAGAGAAATTCATGATAAAAGCATTGAAATGAAAATTAAAAAGATTAAATTGTTATAACTCATAAGAGAGCAGAGGACAGCCGAGTGAGAGAGATTCCATATTTTTAGCAAAAGCTAGAGGGGAAAAAAAAAAAAAAACCATGAGAATGAGGATACTAACAATCACAGGAAATGCAAGTTGTCAATCTTTATATTTATAAACAACTTGTATTAATAATTATGAAGAATTTTCTTTGTAAAGAAACTGAATTTTCAATACCTTTAGTATCCTCTTAATCTCCGATGCTGTTCAAGAGAAGAGGAAACGGTCTAATCTACAAGAAGCTGGCTATGCCATTTAAGATTTGGGTATATTTTGTTTTTGCAGTTTAAAAAATAAAAAATTTAGCAATCTTCAGAGTAATAAATGATTAGTAAATCAACCACTGAATTGTGTGAGTTATCATTCATTATAATGATCACATTACTAGATTATATAATTTCATTGCTTTTGATATACCCATATAATTTGGAGGTGATACTGTCATTGAATCTTGCATTTTCTGAGCAGGATAAGCAAGTAAGTGGATTAATGGAGGCATATAGGAGAGAAATGGATATAAAGTTAGAAACTTAAAATGCTATGGCCTCATGCTAGTGTGAACCCAGCAACCAAAATGTTAAACTTACCAAATCATCAAAATCCTGAAATACACAGTAAAAAAAAACTTCAAGCAAATGGTCTTGGCCATTACATTTAAAAAATGACATTAAACATTTAAAATCAACAATTATAAATTTGTAAATCACTATACTGGTTAATTTTCCGACCCTGTAGTTAAAAAAACGAATGCCTAAGATTTTAATTTCTTTATATCAGTTCAAACTAAATGGTATCTCTAAGCATTTAATTTACATATAATTCCATTTTAGTACTTTAATCATTAAATACATTGTTGGTATCAATTTTTTTTAAAATAAGCAATCATTTCCAAAGTTTTACTGTATTTTTTTTCTCGCTATCAAAATAATCTTTCATGTAAATACTAGCAGTATAGCCCGGCGTTGCTTGGGTGTAATGAAAGCTTTAAAACTAATCCATGGTCCTGGAGCTCAGACTCTTTGTGTAATATAATAATCTGGCCCCACCCAAGAAGGCTGATGAAGCGTGGGTGTTTTCGGTCATTGAAAGCAGCGGATGTCATTTTGACCCTATTTCCGGCAGAGCGGAAATAGCTCAGAGCAAACAGACAGGTGACTCTGAGAATTACGTGGGCGTCGAGTAGGCGTCGCGGATCGAGGCAAAATCCGGAAGAAACAAGTTCCGGTTTTGGAAGATATAAAAAGACCTCGAAAACGAGAAGAGAAGTCGAAGAAAAAGCTAGAGAAGTCAGAAGTCAGTCAGTCTCGACAGACGAGTCTGGGCAGAGAGCCAGACAAGACCAGAGTAGAGGAGAACAGATATGACACCCCCCCGCCAGCTGTCAACCTTGGAAGAGCGCTCCCTCAACTCTGTTCACTAGACCACACGGTCCATCGTACATTAATAAAAATATCACTGATATATTTTTATATACACCCGTGTTTGTTATTTGTCGCTATATAACATTTGGACGTTGGCACAAAAGACTAAAAAGCAATAGTTGTTTCCAGTTAAAGCAAAACTGTAGACTGAAAGAAAAATGAATGGATGTAAGTCAAATTTTGATTTCCTGGTATCAATATCAAATAAGTTCTTTTCATCATAAACTGAATTTTGAAGGCTAAATAAGTCCTCTGAGTAAATGGTATCATGGCTGAGACTAAGAACTACAATTATACCTACTTAGAGCCAAACCTGAAGCAAAAACTAAAATAAAAGGGCTGAAAAAAATACAGACATACAGGCAGATAAACACACACACACACACACAAACACCTTACCTTTTATATATATATATATATATATATATATAAAAATCGATTTTCTGCACTATTGTAAGAACTGCAAGCTTGAAACTTCTGAATATCATTTCTTATGTCTGTCTATGAGTGTATCAAATTTGATTAAAATCGGACCACTCCTATAACCTGATTTTTTTTATTATTGATTTGATATTTATCGTAGGTACCTCGACACAAAACCTAGCTAAGAACACTCACAGACGCTTATAGTATAAGCGTGTAAATTTAAGAAAATCAGTTCAGCTGTTTCAGAGTCTATAGGTAACAGACACACACACAGAAAGGAAATATTTTTTGGAGAAGTCCAAGTAGTGTAGCAGTTATTAACATGGAAACATAATTATGAAGCCGAGTTCAAATTCTCACCTAATCTATTGTATTTCCATTCACACTATTGCCCTTAGAAAAGGCATGGATGCATCTCTTCTACCCACCCCACCAAGTTGGTTAAATAGACTGGCTGCTCTTAAACTGCTAAGAGAAAAACTACTCTGGATTAAAAAACAGTGTAGAAGACAACTGGAAACCATTGCAATATTTGTTCCAGAAAGTTATAGCAACTCACAGATAAAAAAACAATATATGGGAAGCAATGATATATGAAAATTATTGTGGCAAATGTTAAATAGAAACAACAATTATAAAATATTGACAAATTTGGATACATACTATCGATTAGCAAGCCGGTATCTCAGTATCTAATATAGTGACTTAAGTTCTACATACCTACTACTGTGGTTTGTTGTCAGATGAAGTTTGGTTTAGTAAATGATCTCATAAGTTAATATTTGTAAAGTCAAAGAAAAATACTTTAAAATAAATATATTATACAAGAAAACACAAACATTAAATGTCTGTTAGTAAATTTGTTTAGACAATGTTTCTTTTTTTTTTTAATAAAGAAAAACATTTCTTTATTCTTTCTGCAAATTCAATAGTATAAATCAATTCAAATATAAAAAAGTATGAAGTATTCAAATTTTATATTCTGCTAGCAAAATGCCTATTAATATTAGATTATCATCATGTGCAGTAAGTGACATCAATTCTTCATGGATAAAGTTGGTACTAGCTGTTTTGTAACATCTCATTGCACTAAATTTATTCATAACTCACAGCATGAAAGATTTGGAACAAACTATATTGGAAAAATGAATTTGTATTAGAAATAAAAGTTGAGATAACATACCACTTGTTTGGACTCTTCAATTGGTTGGTTTATTGTATTACTGGCATCTGAAAGTTTCGGCGCATCTACCTTCTCACCCTTAAAAGAATTTTTTTTTTTAAAAATATGAGAGGATAAAATACGAAAGGAAAAAACTGACTTAGAATACATAAATTTAGAATGTTCTGTATTTTTTTTTTAGTTATTGAATAAGACAGTATATTTATCAACTGTTGAAATATTAAAATTTGTTAAACTCTTTTCTTTCACAAGCAATTTTCCTTGTCAATTACTTAAATCTTTCCAGATATAGTTCAACATATTAGATTTTTCAACAATATAAAGGAGATCAATTGTTGTCAGACTTGACTGTTGCATATACTAGACAAAATGAGTCTTAACTATACAAAAAAAAAAAAGAAAAAAAAATTATAGAAAGAAGGTGCTCCTGCTGCAAAAATTAGTTTTTTTTCCCCAAAACAAAAGCAAAACAGTGTAAGGTGAAAGAATCTCACCTCTTCAGTTTTATCTAGGCCACACATCATCCGCAAATGCCGTAATCGCTCTCTATAAAAACTGGGATTTAGTTCTTCAGTTGGAGCACTATGGCTATTTGGAATACTACTTTGATGGCTGATTGATACAGAAGCTGAATTGAAAATATAAAAATAAATGAAATTGAGATAAATCAAAAAGTCTGGTAATTACAAAAAATCAAAATAAAGATCCAGCATTAATTATAGGTTTTTATCTTGTAGGCCATTAATACGCACTGTCCCAAAAATGGAATAGTGAATGTGAACGAGTTAAAAGGTGTGTGTGTTTTTATATTAAGAACAATTTTACAGGAAAGAAGAATGGCAAAGTGGGAAAAGTTTTACAATATATTTCATCCTTTAGGAATACATTGGACTAAATTTTCTATTGCTTTCTATTTAAGAGTACTTAGAATTTGCAGCCCTCAGTATTTACAAAAGGAGAAATGCTTTGAAAATGTTAATTTCTGGGATTGTCTAGTTTCTTTTTTTTTTTTTTTTTGGTAACTATTATTTGAAAGATTCTGTTTAGTTGCTGACAAGATTGCCTCAAACTAAAAAACATTCACAAGAGGGACATTCATATGTAAAAAATAGAGAGAAGAAAAATTAGATTAAATCTTAAATATCTCATTCTTTTGATTTGGAATCAAATCAAATTTTCATTTTTTATACTATCCAACAACAATGAAGTCTACTGGTTAAGTTTTAAGAAATATGCTGGAAGATTTTGAAAGCTTGCAAATTTTAAATGCTTAAAAATAGGTTTGAAAATCATAGAAATTACCTTTCTTCATTCCCCGTCGTCTTTCTTGAGCAATTGTTTTCATACCATTTTCTATATAAGATTGAAAGAATTCTGAAGATTTTTTTAAATAAGGTGCCAAATCAGCATCAGGATTTTTCTCTTTGAAGTCATATAGCTCATTTAAACCCTGAAAAAGAAAACCAGCAAATACTAGTTTTCACAAAATGAGATTTTCAACATGAACAAAAAGCAAATAGTTACAGTCAAAATTATGCTTAATGTCTTCCTAGTTTTGGTGTATATGAACCCCAAGAATACTCTCTTACATTGGTAAATTAAGATCACTCTTCAAACATGACTATGGTTCCATATGAAACTGCTAGTTTACAAACTAAAGTGAAGATAAATAAAATGCTCTCTTCCAACAGTTAGTTACTAATAATTCTGGAAATATTAACAACACACAAATGATTCCGATATTAATACAACTGTAATCCCTTCATTCATGCCATCAATTGAAGATAATTTTACTTGTCATTGGGCAGAAATTGTGATATTTTGTCCAGCCAAAATTTCACTAAAACAGTAGTGAGTGTTAGAGTTTTGAGGCAACCAGAGAAATTGTGTGTCCTTACATTGTATTGTTTGTTACCAGTTTCTTAATTCAAAAGTTAATCACATGACTACAATATAGCTACTATCTGACCGTGTCAGCACTCAACTAAATTTTACCTTTGTCAGTGCTCAACTGAAGCTGCCCATTAGGTATTCCCTTTATTTACTAGCAGTATGGCCCGGCATTGCTCAGGTGTAATGAAAGCTTTAAAACTAATCTGTGGTCCTGGAGCTCAGACTCTGGACGTTGGCATGAAAGACTAAAAAGTAATAGTTGTTTCCAGTTAAAGCAAAATCGTAGACTGAAAGAAAAATGAATGGATGTAAGTCAAATTTTGATTTCCTGGTATCGATATCAAATTTTCTGCACTATTGTAAGAACTGCAACCCTGAAACTTCTGAATATCGTTTCTTATGTCTTTGTCTATGAGTGTAACAAATTTGATTAAAATCAGACCACTCCTTCTATAACCCGATTTTTTCGATTATCGATATTTATCGGGGGTACCTTGACACAAAACCTAGCTAAGAACACTTGTAGATGCTTTTAGTACAACTGTGTAAGTTTTCAAGAAAATCAGTTCAGCCGTTTCAGAGTCTATAGGTAACAGACACACACAGTTCCATTTATAAATAAGTTTAGATTTAGATATTGAGAATTGTTTTGGCTACCAAACAATATTCATTTTTCCAAAAACCAGATGCCCACTTCTTGGCAGTCAAAAGTTTAGGACATTACAAGTACTGTAGCTTTAGCAGCAGTGAGTGTGTTGAGAGCAAGAGAACTTGAGTAAGATAATTTCTCTTCAAGCCAGTTTTGAATTCAGAGTTGCCATTCTTATAGTTGATCTACTAAGGCTAAAAAAAAATTATCTGCTTAATTTACAATGGTTTGAATTCAGATTTTTTCCTCTTAAATTGATAGCCACCCAATGAAGTTAGAAATGAGCAAACAGACTTGGTCAGAATTTGAACCCTAAAATGCAAGTTTCATTTTCCATGCCAATAACTGTTATGCTACCCACTTATCTTCCTTGAGTAAACAGCATTTAAAACAAATATGCTATTTGGCCCTTAGACAACTTCTAATGACAAAGCTGAAGTCGTCCAGCTCATCTTTTCTGCCAACACACTTAGGCAAAAGTAAGAAGGAAGTAAGCAATGTTGGCAATTTACTAAGCTGTGAATAGTTTAATACATGTAAATCATCAACTGGCTCAAACCTTGCCATGGTTTCCCATCTATTCCTGGCTGGCTAATTTATCACAATGAATCTAATATTTGTTTTTTCACTTTTTTAAAATAAATTATCCAACAACTTAATTTCTCCTGGCTCCAAAACTTTCCTTTTCACAATTCTTTGGTGGAGTGGGAGAGGGGTACACATCTCAACAGGTAAGTCTTCCCCTATCCTGATACACAACGTCAAATTTGACATTTTACCTGCTACCACTAATTCAAATATGTAAATAATATCATGCAAACATACACCAATTTTAAATCTTGGATCAGTCAATTTAATAGGCTCTCAAACAAACAGATATTGAATTTTCTACTTAAAGCATTTTTTTTTTTTTTTTTTACAACCATAAAATATTTGGACAATACAATCAAACCTAAAATTAAAATTTAGATTTAACAAGTCAAATTTAATATTATGGCCCCCATATGTATTTTTTCAGTAATTTGAAAAACTGTCTTTCTATGTTTACCACAGTAATATTTTTTTTCATTTTTCTATTAAATAACTTCAATACAACTGGATCAACAATAAAAATTAAAACTGATCAACAAATATTTGTTCTTCAATGATACAGACAACATTTCAAATAGTGTCCTTCAGTAAATAAACCAAGATTAATTTGCAAATTATTTTACACATCACTGCACATTAACATCCAACTGTAATGCAAATTCCAAGTAACTGATAAGTGATGCTTAATCAAATATAAATAAAAGAAATGGCTCATGCAATAAAAAAAAGGGAAGATATATTAAAAGTTGCAAAAGAATTTAAAAGATAGCAGTCATTTATTTGCATAAACATTCGTACAGGCTTGATAATTTCTTCGTAAATTTTTGTATATGGTGCGTGCAAATATAAGTTTAAATTAGCAGATTGCTCTCATGAAAATTGTTTTATTCTTGACTAGCATCATAGCCGTGTTGCCCGTGTAACTCAGAACATTTTTTAATTAAATGATTAATGCAGTGTGTTGCAATTTCCGAGCACTTGTAGTCACCACCTCACTTTAAAACTCAGTTATATAAAAAAATAATTATATAAAAATTTGCTGTTTAAAAATTGTTAAAAAATTCCATTAAAAAAAATCTATTTTTTTTTGTTTTGTGTAAATGTGAGTTTCCATTTTGTGTGACATTGTAAACAACATTGCATTTGTTTTTGTTCCAAAATTCTGGGGGAAAATATATTTTTTTTAACTAAATGAATTTCAGAAATTTTCAAAGAATATTTAAAAATGTAGACAATTTTAGAGGAAAAGTTACATTAATGCCACACAAATTACAGACAGTTGATTTCCTGCATGAAATATTTAGCAAAAAAAAAAAAAAAAAAAAAAAGCTTAAATAATTAAATTAACAGTTGGCACTTTTTTTTTTTTTTTTTTTTTTTTACATATTTTGTTTTTGTTTGGAAAAACACTTTTTTTTTTAAAATATTTCTTTTGTTCGTTGTTTCAAAATTACGGGAAAAAAATTTTCACATTTTTTTGTTGTTGACCAAATGAATTTTTAAAACGTTGGAATAAAAATTAAATATAAAGGCTCATTTTTTTTCTTTTTGGTTGCGTTTGACACGTGTGATTTGATTTCTGTGGCATAATCTAGCAACCATCTTAGATGTTTTATGGAGCAAATGTAAACAATCAGATCCCTTGGCCAAAAGGTTGCCCTGTAATCCTGACATTAAAAAGGAATTATTGCATAAATGTTCAGTCTTAATATTAAATTAAAATAACTAACTTATTGACCATAATGAGATAAATTATATCACAATACTGTATTAAAAAAATTAAAAATACACTTAACAAAATCTTTCAAATCAAAAGTAGCTCAACAAAATAAGATCAAAAAGAAATATTTACCTGGACCGTATTTTCTTTGGAACCAATTTTCTTAAAAATTTCTGCTAGCACATCATGAGAATTTTTTGATAACCGCTTGTGTTTTGTCTGAAGAAAAAAATATTCAGATTCAAATAATTCTTAAGAAAAGATTTAACAAAGAAATAGATGCTCAGTAATCACATCAGTTTTCAGAATAGATGATCTTGTTCCCTACCCATAACATTTCTCCCTTTAAACCATATGAACCAAGTCTGCTTCTACTATATATATGGAATAAAAATATCCACTTCAATTTTGTTAAATAAAAATGTATTAAGCTGCAGGAATACAGATTAAAATGTGAATATAAACAAAAGAAAGCTAAAAGCAGTTCTAGTAGGTTAGTAAGTTTGTAAATAAGATAACTATCAAACAAACGAATTTTGATTCATACTTCTTCTCTGGTCATATGGTTATCTTGTCCAGGTCCAACTCCACTTTTTAAGATCTTCAGTAAGTAGGCCTCTAATTCAGAATTCTCAACAGAATCTATCAAGGTCAAGTGACTAAGAATCTGAAAATAAAAGTCAGTAAAATATTAATCATCAGGAGGGGAGTACAAAGACAGCAATTCAACATACTCTTTCACCTAAAGTAAAAAATAAAATTTATCACCCTACTTCATAGAATAAAATTGATTTCATGCATTTTTTCACATATCAACACTTATTAGGTGTAAAAATATGACACTGACAATTACCTGTACAAATATCTGTCAAAATATAGTTTTTTTTTTTTTGTTTTTTTGTTTTTTTTTTACTTAAACTTTGCTGAATTTACCCAATACATTAAAAGCAATAAAGAAATATATGATAGGTCATGTTGATATGACATGTTCTTGATATCTAGCTAATAGGTACTAAGCTTTCTTTGAGCTGGATTGATGTTATATATAAACTATTTTCAAATAGTGCAGCTGTTTTTATGTAAGACTTACCTTATTCCCTTTCATTTTGGTCAGAGTATGCAAAATTGTCTTAATTGTGCGTAGAGGAAGATCAGAACTCCTATCTTTCCAGGAACTAGTTGGAAAAGCTTTCAAGAACAAGTGAGTATCATATAATATTTTATCAATATTTAAATCTTTGATAGAATCAGGAAGCATCCGCACCATTCTCCACATACACTGAAATGATTATTTTTCAAGAAAAAAACAAAAAGAAAATTAAAAACATTCAAGACAAAGAATAAATTTTCCTAGATAAATGTATTTAAAGTAAATAAATAGAATAAATAGAATTTTGTTTGAACAGTCATCTTACTTTTTGCTGTAACAAACGTTTTTTTAAATGTTCCTTGGATCAGCAAAAGGGCTTTCACAGTTGCATGCTTCAGGAACAATTGTGTATTTTTTTTTTATAAATCTAGTTCTATTTGGAACCCATTGCTTGATAAGAAATAGTGTTGTCAGATGGTGATATGAATGAGAAGAATATCCTAGGTCCATGTAATTTGTCTCTTTCTCACTACCATCTGATCTTTTGCTGTAAGGTGGGTTTTAAAGGTGGAGTTTGAGAAGGAAAGAGAGAGGTGAGCTTTGGCAAAGTGAATGTTACACAACAGAGTAGACTAACCTATAGTGGTGTCATGAGATGACTAAGGATATTGTGCTTTTAAGAAAAAACAGTTAAATCAGCCTATGATAAGGCAGAATAGTAGGTTTTTTTTTTTTTGTTAAGATAGCTAGAGTAGCTTACATTTTTTAGTTTCCCACATTTTCATTTTTCAATTACAGTTTCTCTCCTCATACAATTTCAATTCTCTAGAAATATAGGAATATTTTTTTTCTATTTTATTCCTTTAATTATTTGTCTACTTACCTCCCTCATTTTATAGACACATTTACCAACTTTTATGATATTAGAATTTTTGTGAAGTCATATACTAATACATTTTTGTAAATATTGTAAATATATTTGGTTACATTTAGATGACTGGAGGAGAACATTTCAAACTGTTGTATATAAAAGGGTATAATATTTTAAAGTTTTATGCACTTGTTACATGTACCTATTAAATGTAGTTTATTGCCTGAAAGTTTACCTTATTTTATTATTATCATTTGAAATAATTAAATTATAACCATAGTCAGATACAAAATTACCATAAAATCTCCTTTTACAATTTCTTGAATTATTTTAAGAGTCAAAAAAATAAATAAATGAAAAATTTTTTCACCAAAATTTGATTACTCACTTTCATAATCATTTCAATAAACTTTGGCGTACAGGTTTCACTTGAGACACTATCATGTAGTAGTCTTATGGAAGCACTGAAAGACAAATTAATGTATTTATTAAAATTCTTGGTTTTTAAACTTTCAGATTTTAATGTTTTATAAAATAACTTTAAAAGACAGCAATTAAAAATTTAACATTGACTGAAAAAGTCAGAAGTAAAGACCTTGTTTTGAAATAAATCCAATCTGATACTACTGAATAAGTCACTTAAACTGATTGCAGAAACAATATATCAGAACAATAGAGACAAAAAATATCATTGTAGTCATTCAGTTTATTATGCTATTTTACCTAT
This sequence comes from Ascarosepion bandense, assembly GCA_037127315.1. NCBI lineage: Eukaryota > Metazoa > Mollusca > Cephalopoda > Sepiida > Sepiidae > Ascarosepion > Ascarosepion bandense. Next base: position 1,550,398 of record JBBBDQ010000266.1, read on the forward strand.
GTAAAGAAACTGAGGCAGAGATTAATTTATCCAAGTGACTATCAATGTCACAAAAATCAGCTCTCAAATTACTAACCTTAACATGTTAGTGAAGTCTGAATTTTCAATAATTCTGATAACCATTGTGTTAACTGTGCGGACAACCTGTGGTCCCTCTCCAAGATCCATTAAACGACTGTCCAATAATAACGTTATCACACTGTTTGTCAGATCTTTCAGGACATCGCGGCTGGCTTGAGTACCAAGAGATTTATTGGAGAATACCTGTAATTTGGGCAGTAGATTGGAAATTATGGATAAATGGAAACTAGTAAAAATATTATTCCAATTCTGGTTAGATGACTAAAACAATATGCATCCTGCAAACATAAAAAAATATAACCAAAACAGAAGCCAATATCCTTTAAGTTTCATGTGCTCGGTCATATTTTTTACAGAGCAACTATTAATATTCATCAGAATATATTCAATATGCCCCACAGAAAGTGGAATAGTATATTCAAAATAAACTTAATACAAATTTAATATTGCATAATTTTCAGAACAAAAACAAAATACACTTGTTGAATTAAAAAAAAAAAAAAAGAAACAAAAATCACTCTTGGAAAAAGAATATAATAAATTCAAACTCACATTAGAACATGTTAAAAACCGCTACAAATTGGACATTTTGCTTCAACATTGAAAGAATGTCTCATCAGGTAGTTAGCAATGATGGTAATAAGCATTTTTTTTTTTTTTAATTATATGAAAACACTTTCATTTGCTTTTAGAAAAAATTTTTTCCTGTATGAGGTAAAAAAAGATGAAAGGAAGAAAAGAGAATAATAATAAGATGAGAAATCAAGAAAAGGAAAAGAAAGAAAAGGAAAAGAAAGAAAAGGAAATATATAGAAGAAATAGAAAGAGAAAAATAAGTGAGAAAATGTAAAGAGGAAAGAGCCAATGAAAACAGCTAAGAGAAATTTTTTAAATTAAGGTGGAAATGGATTGACATACAATGTTGCAGCTCAAATCTTGACATTTAAAAAAAAAAATGATGGAATCCTATACACAAACAAATATTATTCATAGAATGTAAAATAAAGGATATTTAAAAAGCAATACGAAGATGTAAATTCATAAGACCTAATATTATAAATTAGAATAAAAAATGCACAAATACCCTTGGGAAAGGTATTAATCTGTCTATTCCCTTTAGTTATGGGTTAAATAACAGGACAGATTGGGTTCTATAGCCTTGGTCGGCAACCAGTCTACCACAGAAAGCAATGGCAACCTACTGCAGGATAATCTTCTGCCCAGTCAGTCATGTCTCTTTCGAGACATGATCGCCCAAGCATGTATCACATATAGCACTTAACTGACTGAATAGCTGTTATATAATTTCAATATTTTATTATGTAATTTAATTATTTTTTCTAAATTAGTGCAACTATAACCAAGTTTTACAGTGTTCTGATTAAAAATTTTACTTAAAAGATTATTTTCAGAAAAATGTTTATCAATTATTTGAGAAAATGAAAATTTTTATATTTATTATTACTATTTTTATTTATTTTATATTAGGTCTAATGAATTTACATCTTCATATTGCTGCTTTTTTTTTTTTTTAAATATCCCTGATTTTATGTTTTATAAATAATCTTTCTGTTTGTGTATGGAATTTCATTTCTTTTTTAATGCCAAAAGATTTGAGCTGCAACATTGTAACCTATGTCAATATCTGCCTGCAATCCATTTCTGACCCAGTTTTAAACATTTCTCTTTTAGCCGTTTTCATTGGCTCTTCCCTCTATATTTTCTCACTTATTTTTCACCTTCTATTTATTATGCATCTTTCCTTTTCTTGATTTCTCATCTTATTTTCTTTCTTTAATATCTTTTTACCTCAAATGGAAAAATTTTTTTTTCCAAAAATGAAGGAAAGTGCTGTTTTCATATAATCAAAAAACTTAAAATTAAAAACATATTACCATCATTGCTAACTACTTGATGAAATATTGTTCTTTCAATGTCAAAACAAAATGTACAATTTTCTAGTAGTTTGTAGTTTTTCACATGTTCCGACAAAAATATTCATTGCTCTATTTTTATATTGAGCATTGTTTTAAATTAATGTTTTGAATGTTGCAATTTTATTCTTCTTTCTTATTTATATATATATATATATATATATATCTCAATTTACTTAAAATTATATGCCAACCAAAGTTTGTCAGCTTTTTTTTCCTAGACTATATCAGGTTTATTTATGGTTGTCTCAATCTATTTAAATTCAAATGGTTGTCAATCTATTTGCCTTAATTGGGAAAGGAGGACAGTTTGTATGCATTAACAACAAACTGCTTTATCCTCAAGAAAAAAGCTTGGTTAAAAAATATTGTGGCAAAGTGATGATATAATCAGTTCACTTTATAGTCACTACTAATGCAGAATAACCTATTACTATGTGAGAGAGAAAGTTATGTTCACAAATAACCAAACCTTCAAAACTCATCAAGTATTAAAACTATGTTCGAACATTACTTACTGTCATCATAGTTGCCAAAAGTGATTTATATAATCTAGTAAGATCATCTTTAGACACATCTTCACTGCTCATGTGGGCTGAACATGATATCTTAATCTGCATAGATACAGCCAACAGAAGCTGGTCTATACTACTGGCAAATACTTCTGATTTCTCTGGATCTCTAAGAACTTCATCCAACTAAAAAAAAGAGAAAAAAATAAAATTATTTCACATTGTGGAATGAATGCATGTTTGTTAGATAATTATTAAATAATCTTTTTACTTACTTTAATCATATTTTTGCCAATTTTTCTAATACAGACTATACTTACCATATATATCTCTGTATTAGCCAACAAGTATAGCGTGATCCCTGAATTTTTTTGCATGAATTTTAACCCCCTCCAAAAAAAATTTTCCTGTATAGTGTTAGCAGTCATCATAAATGCATTATTTTTAATCTTTTCAAAACAATTATCTATGTATAGTGCAACCACTATTTTTACATTAAAAAAAAAAAAAAAAAAAATCACTGTACTTGAGCATATATGTACATTTCTTACAGCAAACTGATAAACTTATTCTTCATCATTAGAATGGCCAAAATTATTATTTGACAATATCTAAATTTGAAGAGGATATTTTTAGAATGAGCAATGACATGCTTTAAATAATAAACTTGATAAAAAGTCATAAGTTTATTTTTCTAAATATTTCCGACATTCTAGCCAAGTTAAGCTGAAGTATATCAGTTCATATTTTTTGTTTCATTTTTTACAATGTAAAAAATTCTCAATTCCCAAATCCTGAGAATTAAAGAAAATATTGTCAGCTACAAATGTAAATTAAATGATTAGTCATTAAAAGAAAATTGGATACTTTTTTTTTTAATTTTACGGACAAACAGGAGTGATGAATTTAAAAAAAAAAAAAAAAACTAAATATATGTCCATCTTATAGATTTATAATATGAATTCTGTTTAAGGTTTGTTATTTTTTTTTTATAAAATAAAAAAAAAAAGTGATTCAAGCATGACAGTTTCAACAAAACATAAGTACTTTATGCAGTTTTAAAATGCATCATTAAAGAAAAATATTTTAACTGGAATATCCATCAATAAAACAAGCCTGATTTAAAATGGGTTCAGATGGCAATGTTCATTCAGTCAGTCAACAGTACAAATTTTGAGGTGTCGAACCCAATCCACAAAATGAATGCAGGATATCCTTTTTAATTTGTGTGTACTTTGAGTTGCATGGATGCAGAGACATGAAACCAAATGATTATTAAAAGATGAGACTTTGTTCCACAAGGTGTAATTTGTTTTTTTAAGAGATAAATTTCACTGGTATTTTATCTACTAAAACTGAAAGGTTTTTCCCACTTAAAAATATTTTTGTAAAAAACAACTTCAAACTACTTTAAACCCACAAAATTGATGAGTTTATTTTCTTTCTTCAAGATGAGACAATAGTAAGTAGACAACTTGAGAGTACAGCACATTTGGAAAACACCACAATGAAATTATCAAATTTGAAAATGCATTAAAGGAAGCACTCATTAAAAAAAAAAAAAAAAAAAAAACAAAGAATTGCAAGTTTATGAAAATACAAGATTTTGTTTACATACTAATTGTATTAAAATACATTTAAAAACATGATCTCAGCAGTTAAATGTGAAGGAAATTTCACTCTTGACACATTTTCACACTAAACTAAAGCACTTTAGTATACCTAATATAATGCGCATACATGTAAGCATCAAGGCTTAGCCGACTGATTGGATTCAGACTCTCCAACTGCCAAAAGCTGAAGTAAAATGTTAAAATTCCCATGACTACTGAAATTGCCAGGATTACTCAAGCACAGGTTGAGACAGACTCTCACCCAAGAGGTGATGCAGTCAGCATTTTCAAAGCCTCAACAACAAAGCAAAGCATAAAAAAAAAGAAAGCATTGCTGTTTTTTTTTTTTTTTAAACAGATTATCAACCTTTGTGGGATATTTAAAATTTAAAGCTGAAACATTATGAAGAATTTGTTTTTTTTTTTTTGCAAGCAACATATATATTAAAACAGCTATATTTTATATACTGACCTGACACAAAGCCTGAATACTAAGATCAATATCTCTGTTCGTAATTTGAGAAATTACAAAGTTTACATGAGCAGACATATCTCCAGAGCTTCCAAGAAGTGCTTTCACTGTTGGAGATTTCCTATTTTAAAAAAAAAAAAAAAAAAAAAAAAAAAAGGTTAATTTCTAGATGATTTCAGGTCTTAGAAAAAACACGTTCATTTTTCTTAATATTATACCCATAATAGGTAAACAGTGCAATCTTATACAAGCTTATCTTGCTATCCAATTCACTAGTCAATTTTATTTAAGTCTCACTGGCAGGAAAGAGTGGATAAGCACTTTATGAAAAATTTAATTTAGATATATTATCTTTCCTATCATTTTTCTGCAAAATGACAAGAAAAATGTTAATTTATCGTTTATAATTTATAACAAAAACAAATTGACAGAAGAAAGTATAAAACTAGCTTATATATATATATATATTGCAATTCAGAAATTTTAAAATCTTTCAACACTTGATAGTTTTTCTAATGGCTATAAGAAAAAAAAAACATTACCTTAAATGTCAATTCAATCACTAAATATTAATTTATTTTATTATGTCATACTTGAACCTTGGAAGGAAACTCAAAAGAAAACAAAAACTTTCTGATAAAAGTATTCTTTTTTTCTTTAATAGAATGTTAAAAGGAAAAAAGGCAAAGTCCTCACAAAACTAAGATGGTTTACAAAACTCTTAAAATATATGTTAAATCAAAGCCAAATTTACCTTGTTTGAAAATAAAACAAGAGAATAAATGATAATGTGCAATGACTTCAGAACACACTGGCACTTCCTAAGAAACAAAATAGGATATTCAACTTAAGACTCCATTAGGAAGAGCATATTTTACTCAACATCCATTGGAACAAGTGATACAACAGGCCTTTTAGATCAACAAGGAAAAACGAAACAAGATAAAGACTAAAATAATTGGCCCAGAATAAGTCAGAGATTCAAACCTAGAATTAACTCAATATTTATCAATATGATCCAGTTGTATTTACGAGTATTTCTCAAGAACCTGGCCTGATTGACAAAAAGGTTTACACTTAAGATATAGTCTCTGTGTTTAATTATTTATAATGAAATTCATTTGGAAACGCCACTAACAACAAATAATTATAGCCATAAAAATACAAAAATTGTTATTTTTGTCCTCTTAAAGGTGAAAGATAAAATAATGGAAATATTCCTAGGAAAATTGATAAAAAGCTATTTGATGAGAAGAAAAAGGAACCATTATTTGGAACAAGATGCTTTTTCAACAAAGTGGGGGAAGACCAAGTTTAACTGATTGCCATGGGCCACTAATTAATGACCATTGGTGTCAATATATTCAGAATCAACCAACTAATAGTTTTCTAGTTTTGTACCTATGCACTTTGTGACAAGCTAATTCTTCAAATTTAAGTTAAATTAACTTCTGCAAGAAAACTGAAATTACCAAACCAACAAGAAAAAGTTTCCATTATACCTGGCCATGTACTTTTTACAAGAAGCCTGAACACACCCAATTTGAGAAAAGTAGATTGTAGAAACAAAAACCCACACATTCACATACCATTGTTATAATAGAGCAAGCAGCAAGAAACCAAAACAAGATGCAGTAAGTAATAAACCTGAATGAGAAGCATTAATAATTCTTTCTAGAATGACTGTCTTTTCATCACATGAATGATTGAATATATCCCAGATCCACAATACAACAATAATAAAAGTGACAACATTTTCCCAAGGGGGTTTAGCATGTAAAGAATAAGAATTGATATTCCAAATTTTACTTTCTTGTCTTCTGACCTGTAGCACATACTAACAGACATCTCATAGAAGAGGAAGACTCCAAAGAGGGGGGGTGGCTATAGAGGATAGTGATAGAAAAGAAATAAAGTATTACAGAACAAGGGGAAATTCCAATTTTTATTTCTATGCTTCAAAATTAGGATGTTATATACTTGGTTATATCATAATCAGAAATGTTCGTAGAGCAAACCTAGCAGATATTGAAAAACTGATGTCAAATTTCTTTATAAAAACAATTTCACCTTGTTTTTGGAAGAGTGACTGGTTGGTAAATTTCATCAAGATCTAATTGGATTAGTTTAGGCATCTCCACTTGTGCATTGACATCATCTTCAATATCTAGCGTGTATGTTCCTCTTGATGGACTTTCACTGGAAGGTCTGGGAATGCCCCCAGCAGTGCCAGGACGGATTAAATTCATCGGCCTGAAAAAAACAAAATTAAAATTCAAAAATTTTACAGACTGATAGTGGAATCAAAAAAGTTTATTTACAGAACAAACATTCATAAGCAGCTATTCAATACACAAGAAAAATAAATTGAATAAAACAAATGCAATCACATTACAAGCAGCAGAGAATCATTTAACTAGACATTAACAAAAAAGAGAAATCTAGGCTTTTTTTTTTTCCCAAAGACAGATTAAATCAAAATATTTGCAACATTTTATATAAAGAATAAATGATCTTCATACAGAAATCTAAGCTCTTCCAAAGGTTTATAAAAACTAAATAGAGCTATTGCCAATTCTCTCACAGAATTTTTACTGTAGCACATCCTTATTTTTCCAATGCAACTATGAAGCAGCAAACTTGACTCCGTTTCTATTCCATATACCAAATGTGGCACATTATCAAAGAAAAATTTTCAATAGTAAATAAAATTAGTCCATGTTGTAAGATTTAAAATAATGACAATTATCAAAAGTACAAATCTTTTATCAAATGCTATTAACTAATAGAAATAGCAATATTGCTACTTACTGAGAAATTTTTTGTGGTGTTGGTAATGTTTTCTGAGGTTTGTCCTCTTTAATAATTTTTGGTCCAGATTGCTGCCTAGTTTTCATGTGTCTCTTGAGACGCTCATCAAATAAACTTTGATCCTTGTCACATAGCTTTAAAAAAACAAGTCAAACTTTAATTTTTGCTTCAGTAAACAGTTTTAAAAAATATTTTAAAAATCTTTGCAATTTATTTTTTGCTCAAATATGATAAAGATAGAACTACTATTACAAGTCACAACATTTTTCTTCATGACCCATTTATAATTAGAAAAAAAATAATAATAAAACAAAAAATATCAAATTATTTATTTTTCAAATTGTTCTTATTTCCAACTTCATATCTCCAATTCTAATATTTTTCAATTAACATTCAACAGTTATAATAAATGATAATGAGAAAATTCAAACCTACACAACTGAGTAAAGCTACTGAATATAAACAAAAAGTTTGCAAATTATCTGTTTAATAACTATGTAAAATTTAATCCCAAGACAAAGGTTACAGAATCCATTTTTTCTGTGATCTATTCTTAAAAAGATATAAGTAAAAAAACAAAAAGGTCCATAACAACTGAGAGTTTACTTTTTGGTCATGAAAACGTTGAAAATAATTCCAATAAAATCTTTTTAAATGTTCCAATCATCATAATGAAAAAAAAAAATGAAAAACTAATAGGACATTGGGGGGGGGGGGGGGTAGGAGAGGGGGGGAAAAAAAAAAAAAAAAAGAGAGACTTACAGGTCCAGTGAGACCAAATAATTTGTCATTGAGAATCATGTAAGCTGTAACCATGGTATTTAGAGCAGCATTGCGGACTCCATTATCTCTGTCACTAATTTGCTGAGCAATTAGCTTCATGGCATGAGCTGGGGATGGCTGGCACACAGAAATACCATATACTTCTATTAGACAAGCACATTCTTCCAGACATTCTATTAAGAAAGAGAAAAATGAATGAAAACTTGATTGACCAATAAGTCATTAAACATTTGCAATGTATTGCATAGTTTGATTATACATCATACACAAAAATTTTTGACAAAAAGTGACAAGCAAGATACATAATTTTATTGAAGTTTTATTACCTTAAGCATTTTAGAAGCAATGATCTTATGTGCACAGCAAATTTATAGTAATTACCCATCTTAAAAACATTCATCTGAGCAAAATAGCAATAATTTGTATCTGTGCTATATATATATATATATATATATATATAGAGCACAAACGTTTTAAAAATTGTGATCATTAGTTTTTATATGCTATAAATGCACACACATGCTAACCATTCATTCCCATAATCCCTAACTTCCAATAAGACTTAGAGAGATGGTGATCAACCATATCAATTAAAAATACCTGTGTTTAATAACTGTGACTAGACATATGTTAAATATACATAATCATAAAACATCAATCTTAAGATCAAACAATACAATTACTCATCTAATTAAACTGATTGTAAAAACAGTCACATGAAATATTAAAAAAAAACAACATACCCATTCGCTGTTTTGAATTCTTAGATTTGAGGCCATCAATAATGTAAGTGAAGAGTTTACTTCCTGGATATACTTTGCAGACAGACTTCAATATTGTTCGTACATTTTGACGTACATTGTCCTTTGGATCTCCAACCTGACAAAATTCATAAGAGTTACTAATAGTGGTAGATAACCTAATTGCTTAATTCTTACTTGCTTGTTCTATTTTTATTGCCGAATCAAAGTAAGTCTAAAAGTAATTCATGATTATCTCATTAATATTTACAGTTTTTTTTTTTAAATTTAAAAGATTTTTTAGGAATAATTTTCCCTTTTTTCTTTGAAAAATAGATCATTAGGTACTTAGATTCTTTTAAAATAATAAAGTATATAAAACATTTTTGTCTGTATTTAAATTTATAAGATTAGGTCATTGACTGAGACAGATACAGATATCATAGCATAAGTCTTAAGTTGCTTATTCAGGATAACTTGTTTGTAGAAGTCACAACTAAAAATACAGACTATTAATCTTGAATTCAAAGTAAATAAATCAAGTCATTGAAATAAATTATAAACTTACTTTGTTGATTAAATAAGGCAAGAAAGAGACTGCTTCAATATCAGTCATATGGTAGTCTTCTTCAGAAAGGATAACAAAGATGCACTGCAGATATTCCAGTGCTTTATTCAGCATACTTGGATTGGTATCAAAAAATCGTAATGTTAACCACTTCAATATCAAATCCAAATTGGCTATAGATTCAGATTTCTGCGTATCAAGGCACTGAAAGAGTGTTAAAGAAAGAAAGAAAAATTACATACCTAATAATAAAATGTATAAAATACTGTTTAATTTACCAATCTCATTTTTTGGAGGAGGTGGGAGGAGATCAAGAAAAATTAGAAATTGACAAGATTAACAAATGTAAATAAATCCAATTGAAGATTCTTTGCATTATTTTACAAATCTAATGTTTGAACATTTGACAATCAGGAATTAAGGTTATTTATATGATATTTAAATACTTTCAAAGAGTTTTTTTTTTTAATTCATATCTAGTATATGCATTTCAACTTTAAACTCATTATCCATGAAAGAAAAGAATTTCAACACACCTTCATCAAAGTCTCTATAGCTCTTATGTGAAATTTGAAGTCAGAATGAAATAATTGTTCCATTAAAGTTTTACTTATGTTCTTTTCCATCTGACTTCGTAACTGGTCCACAAATTCTGGTCTGGGTTCTGTGAAGTTCCATTTAAGTACCTAAAAAAGAAAAAATTATGTTTGTTAGTCATATACAACCTGATTATTTAAAGCAACAACTCACTTCCTGCAGTAATGATACTAATAAAGATGAAGTGAAATGAATGCTTTGATGCAGAAATAATTAAATTTCTACAGGAAAATACAGGCTCATGATACAATATGTGGGTGTTGTATAAAAACAACAGTATGTTGCAAAATACTCAAGTGAAATTCACATTTATCAGAAGGAATTTTTGTGTTGGCTGCATGATATAACTCTAAAAATTTAATTTTTGTAAGTCACAAAGACATTGACTGAATAAACAAGTATAAATCAAAAGACAATTCTTTTAACAAAGATTTTATATATTGATATACATGAAATACTGGATGAATATTTTAGGAAGAATTTTCCTTTATATTGCAATGGCAAAATTGGTTCATTAAATAAAACAAGTTTGATTGTTTGAAGAAAATGTTAAATAATAAATGTGAATTACAAAGTTTTGAATCAAGAAATTTAGTCATCAAATGAATGTTCGTTGGGCAGATTTATTGTTATTTATAATTCAATAATATTCAACTGTTTTTCAACAAATCTTGTAAACAAAAGATTTAAATATTTAAGTTATCTACCTTTAATTGTATCTGGCAGCTGAAATAAAATATTCCCCTTTCTTTTGTGTTGAAAGGTTTTGAGTGTTGTTTCATACAAAGTTTATTATGAAATTATGTCTGGTGCAGGTCAGCTTGTGCTAAAACTTCAAATGTTGAACTTTGTCGAGATGAAAGTTTGCATCAATGTTAAAAATTACTTAACTTTTAAACTTTCATGCTGAGTTTTATTGATGATTGTTTGAGTGAGAAAAGATTTGTTCTTGCATTAATGTGATATTATTGAAGTTTCAAATCATTCAGGAAAAATTCATGGAGCTTGTGTCTTCCAAATTTAGTTTCACGCTAAAGAATTTATACTCTTTTTAATCATGTGATAGGTTCCACAGAATTTGGTGCGATTTGAGACCTAAACATGCGCATATTCAGATATAATAGCCAATCAACACTGGTTACTTTTAAAAATAAATCTTGGGTCCTCTTTTGTGTTTAGTTTGTTCAAAATCTTTAGCAACATTACATGTGATGATTAAATTGTAGATAAGATGCAATGTAAAAATTGTCGCCTTTGACATTTACTAAAGCTAATGATATTTGCCCAATATAATAGTAATTTTTTATTTGAGAGTAGGGTCCTAAAAGTACTTCTGGTTCTTTTGCAGATATTTTTTCCTTACATTTTGTGCAAGAAAAATATTTCCAGAAATTAGTTTGAAAATCTTTCAAACAAAAACAATCCAATCACACTTATCAAGCCAACTTGTAATATATGGATTTCAATCTTCTAAATTTAAATTATTTTACAACTAATATTTTACAAAAAACAACTAGGAATCAAACTTCTTGAAGTCAGAAAATGAGAAACTAGTAGATATCATATTTGATGGTATACAAGACCTCCCTCCATTTACATTTAATATAACAGCATTAAGCTAAATACAAATACTTGTAATCTACAGCATCTGGGTAAACATTAGCTTACCAGATTTATCAATTTCCCATATAAGACCTGGAAACCGTAAGAGGAGAGGCACATGTATAAAAAAGTTGGTTTTATATACCATCAAATATGGTGAATACATTAGAGTTATTTTTTTCACCTTCAGATTCTTTTCATCTTTCAGTCTGGATTCTTTTGACACTGTAACAAGCAATGGAGGTGATAAGTCTTCTTCTTCTTTCTTCTTACCAGATTTAGGTGTCATCTTTTAAAAAAAAAAAAAAAAAAAAGCATTGAAAAATATTGTTTTGAGTACAAAAAAAATTATGGTTACTGTGTTTAAATTTGATTAACAACATACCAATTTCTTATGAGCCATTTGATGCTGAAATTTTATTTTCTTATTTATATACATTATTCTATTTTCACAGTAGAATACATGGTAAATGATACTCAGTGTTTGTGAATATACATGCTTGTGTAGACATAATTACTAGGTAGTGATGTGTGTTTTATGTAGTAGTTTTGTTGAAGTTATATTTTCAAATACAGTTTGATTTAAGAAATTGTAGAATATTATATAGATTAATATCATGAAAGTTCTTTCATGTTGATTGATTTTATTTTGTGACATATAAACCTTTATGGGTTGTTTAATGCAGAAATCTAAATCTTAAATAATTTTATGACATCAACTAAATATATTTTGAACACTATTGTAAGCCTTCAACTGCAAATAAAATGTATTGCTGGTAAATATATATATATATATATATATAGGGGGGTGCTAAATTACTTCTCCTATAAAGGATGATAATTCAAAATACAATTGAGTTACATCTCTTGTCTGTGAGTCGGATTGGACATTTCTGAATTCAACATGGTGAAAAGCTGACACGCATAAGGAACTCATCATTTAAATCCAACTAATCCTTGCTGTTCTCAGGCAGTAAATGAATAAAAGTTATTCAATGTGTCAAAATACACGTGTTATTTTCATTAGTTTTTGTTCCTCCCAATAAGCTGGGATATAACAATATAAAAATGAATTGCTGGTATTTTTGTACTTTCGTAGCATTTTGTTTTTGCTTGGGGGTTTACTATTTGCACATAGCTAGGACCCTAACAAATGCTACCACTCAAGTTCAGAGCAGACCTGGGAACAAAAGCAATTAAGTGGTGGTCCCATGCTCCTCAAAAGTTCCAATCACCTTAGAGACCTTGCTGCCAGATATTTTATCCAGTTATTTTGTAATGATTTTAACTGCTGATTCATCCTAAAAAGAAGACTACTGGCCACCAGGGTCATTCTCAATTATTTTCAGTCTTTAAGTTTTCAAAATTATAATCTACATAAAAAGTTAAACTTAAAACATGTACATAAAATCTAAACAAAGAAACAAAAATGAAAGGAGTAACAGCATTTTTTTTTTTTTTTTTAAATTATCCAAAATTCTAATAAAATGATTCTTTTTACAATAAGAAATTTTGAATGATTTTTCTCCATATTCAAAGTACTGATACTGTATAATATAAATAACATGAAATATAATGAAAAAGCAACACAGTAGTACTTGCGTGAACTTACTTTGCCACGACCAGCTACACCAGGTTTCCCGGCCTTAGCCTTCCCTTCTGGGGCAGTCTGAGGACGGGCTGCTGGTAATGGCATATCTACCTCATCTGCATCATCATAAATCTCCACTTTCTTTGCAGGTGCTGATGGAGCTGCAATCTTGGGAGGCTGAGGAGCTGCTTTTACAGGTTTGGCAGGTAAATTGGCACGGGCTTTTTCAAGAACTTGCATCAATTGGTCTTTTGATGCTGGCTGGAAAAAAATTTTTTTCAAGTGGTCAGCTTAGAATTTTAAGTTAACTCTGGTCAAAGTTACAAGCAAGAATATCCGTAATGTTGACACCAATTTGTTATATCTAATATGAGATTTTTCTTCTAAGTTGACAAAAATTAAATAATTATTATTTGCAGCTTGGTTTTAAATTACAATTCCAGCATATAATGAGCAAGGTGAGTTTAATTCTTATAAATATGTCAGAATACTACTCACCTCAGCCAGTGACACAGAATACAACTAATTACTTTCACCGATATTCATCACATATTTAGCATGTTTGTACATATCAATTTTTCATTTTTTTTTCTTCATTAAAAAATATAAATTCATTATTTTGTGTTGATTGAGTCAGTTAAGTGCATTATTTGATACACGAATGAGCAATCATATTTCGAAAAAATGACTGACTGGGCAGAAGACTTTCCCACAGTAGGTTGCCATTACTTTCTGCCATAAACTGGTTGCCATCCAAGGCTATAGCACCCAATCTGATCTGCAATTTAACCCATAGCTTGAGGGAGAATTGATGGATTCATAGATTTCCCAAGGGTATTTGAGAGTATGTCAATGCAACATATTCAACTGGAATACGAACTCAGCTCTGATTTCTCATTTCGAGGTGATAACCACTGCACCACAAACGCATATCCTGTGTTGTGTTGATTACTTATCCAAAAATGTTTAATAATTGATCTTGATTAAAGGATATTGAAATATGAAGAAAACATGGAAGTATGAAGAAAAGATAGTAAAGCAGGTTGAACTCACTTTGGATTTTGTGGCAACTTTAAAGCAGCATTCATAGCCAACATGAATCATGAATGGAACAATAGCATCATTAGCTTTTTTGCGAACATCTCCATTTCGATCTCCCAAACAATTCAAAAGTAAAGGAATACAGAGCTTCAATTCAGGAGGAAGGGCCTTTACTTGAGGTAGTTTCTCACTCAACCAGGACAACAACTTTCAATAAATAAAATACATATTAGTTAGCCATAATAGAAAACACTTTCAAAAATCAAAATAAACCTAAATCCAAATGTTTGAATATTAAGTTAAGAGTTATTAATCTAGTCTACATAGTAAAAAAAAAAAAAAAAAAAAAAATGAAATAAAGTGCTAAACAGACTTCAACATTAAAAAAAAACATGTTGAAAATTTAAAAATTTCAAACAAAATATTTGATACAATAATTTATACTTAAGAAATTTATTCAGTGGAGTAATTTAAAAGAAATATTTACCACAAATGGACTTTTTTTAGGTTTAAGAAAAACATTTAAGCATCAGCCATTCCATTTCCTTTGTAATTAGAGATTTATTTTTCCCTTTATCTTATCCATGTGATAATCTTCCCACCCCAGTAACAATAAGCTAAAATTTTTTTCATAATTTTTTTTTTGTTTTTAGGTCATCAGTAAAAAAAAAAAATAAATAAATAAATAATTTTTAAATGATAAACAGATGAATGCAATATAATCAGTTAAAATATTTTATTTATACATAAATCTACTCAATATATGCTTAAAGATTTACAATAAAATTTCAAATTTCTTAACCTATTGACTCGTGATGACAGGAATCTGTCATTGGAGTTTTATGGCTCAACTATGAAAGAAGTTTGTTGCCATTAATAGATCAACTTTAAAAAAATGTTACTATAAACTATCCTTTTTTTCCCTATAAACACCTTAAAAACTGTAAAATCCATTTTTTCCTTCTAATTTGAATAAGAATCTGTTCAGTTTAGCATTTGTCTTCTATGACACAATCTAACATTATTGCTTGTAGATTACAGAAAACTTGCCCCGTATCAAAGCCAACGTGTTGATTCATGGAAATCAAGGCTTAGTTGATGAAATATCTAGGTTTTTATACATAATGCAAGGGTGTTTTTTTTAAGTTCACCCAATACAAAGAGCAAGGGCCACCCAAGATAGAGGTTTACTGTTGTAAGGGAAGAAGGTGGGAAGAAATGTATGAAGACGCGAAGAATAGTTAATTGGCTGACTCCTACACTTGAAATTAGGATTGTAGTCATCAGGGAAGCATCCTCTCAGGAGTCTGTTCCACAAAGGAATGGTTCTAAGAAAGAAGCTGTCTGAGTATAACTTACTGCTTGTAAAAAAAAACAAAAAAAAAAACACACACACACAGAGAAAGAATGTGAATGATTTACCAACATAAACATGGCATGGCAGGTCTTTTCTATAAAGGTTCGAGGTGCTGGTGGGGGAAGGGGGGGACCAAGGAATGTAACTTGTTCGGATGTTTGCAATGATAATAGCAATAGAGTAGTTAGAGGCTTGCAACATTTCATCTGTAAGAAAAGGGCTGTAGAGTGGAGAATAATTTATCCACAAGGACACATAATCACTTTTCAATTCTGCAGGGCAGTGAGGACTTGGCAGCACCTACCTAGATATGGTACAAAACTTTACATAAGACCAAATTATCCAAGCTAGAAAGACAAACTAGCTCAATTTTTAAATGTGAAGATGCTAAAATAGCATGTACTTCCAGATTCTTGTAGTGCTAAATATATTTATCTTTTTATAGTTTTTGTGTTTTTAATTTTAAGTTAAAAAAGTGGATTCATCAAAGTTAGAAGAAAGAGAAAATTGTCAGTCAACATTTTTCATGTCAATCAAATTTTAAATATTATTAATTTTCAGTATTTAAATGTTATATTTACAATTAAGTCACCCAACTGTCAGGTTTAAATTAAATTGGTCATCTCACTTTAAGCCATAAAAATGTAATTAAGAATTTAATAAATTTGAAATACCCATTAACATATATAAATTTTCATCCTCAAGAAAAGCAAAGACACCTCTATAAATCAAACCCAAAAGTAAGCAATAATCAAATTTAAATGTTCATCTGGTCAAGATAATTGTGTATGATGAAACCCTACAGACACCCAACTGTGTACTTAAATATCAAAGAAAAACTAAGCAAGAGATAATCATGATAAAATTAACACATTGAAAAACAATTTGAACATAACTGAATCCTTGAGTTTCTAAAAAGCCCAACATTTTATCAAAAAGGCAGTAACTACAAATATTAATAACACATTAAATCACAATATTACAACCACTAAATTAAGGAGTTAAAAAAAAAACTACTACTACTAATACTAGATTAGTATCTTCTAATAAAGAAAGCTTTGCATAAGAGAAAAGCCAATGTATTTTAGGCAATGATAAAAAAAAAGAGTTAGAATTGGCAGAAGAGATTGCTTATGCTTTAATTTCAAGTAAAATATCCCAATCAATCATTTGCCAAATGGAGATACATTCTACTCAAGACAATTTTTGTGGTTCATCCAAGTCTGGAAAAACTGAAACATACCTGTCCAGACATATGCTAAGTAATGTGTTAATGAGATATTCTGATATAACTCCAAAAACTGGGGGAAACTGTTTTCACAGATGGTTGTAGAGAGAAAAAAATAAACGTAACTATACAATAGTGCAACTTTTTCCAGTCATTAATTATCAATGATTGTTTACATAAGGTTGCTTATAGATTCTAAGTGATGGGGGTTACAATTATCTACCGTGTGGTGCATTTTGCTCACATAGAAGATTAACTGTCAAGATGTACACTGCTTGTGAAAAATTAATTTTGAAAGGTTTGTGGTGAAATTAATGACTGGAAAAGATAAGCAAACATTTAAGCAGCATTTTAAAAAAATCTTTTGAGTCATTTTCTTTAGAGATCAAGTATGACACGGTTTTGCTAGAAATTGCAACTGGTACTGTAACTACTAAGTTTCCTTTGTTCAGGTTACTCAGATTTCTTATCCAAAGATAGGAGATGAATAGTCAAGTTTACAATTTGCAGCCTGCAATTCAATATTCAAGTCTCATGACATCTATGAAATTCACACTACCTGTTCTTGAATTTTATGAAACAGACATTTGATTTAGTTTATTCTGATGTTCAATACAAGTTCACTTTTTTTTTTTTTAAATATAGTTTTCTCATTTTCTCCTATTTTCATAATGTCTCTTAATTGAAAAAAAGGACAACTTCAATAATTGAGGCATGGCTTTATTGAGATGACATAGGCAATTGTCTCATTTCTGCCAAGAGTATAACTTAAAAAAAAAAATGTGTAAGAATTCTAAATAATGTCTAGTTTGCTTTTCCACTTCCTGATGAAAAAGTAGAAAAAAAAAGTTCTTGGAAAGTCAAATTATCATTTACTTTAACTAGGTCTCAATACACAATAGTCAATAACAATCCTACTACTTTGGTCAAACAAGTATTCTATTCTCCAACTAAAAACTGAGAATAAAAACTCAAATCCATGTTGGACATTTCTCCATCATATTGTTCATTTTAATAAAACAGAAAATAATCTTCATTAAATTTCTTTTTTAGAATTAAGAGCAGGAAATCAACCAGAAAAAATATTGGTCATATTTTTTAATGAGCTTTTCATTATGTTATGTTCAACTATTAGATTAATTCTACAATTAGTTTCTGAACATAATAAACAATTAGATTATCACAACCTATGTCCATTTCATTAAACTTTTTAACCAGTTTGTTTTTTCATACAATCCATAAGTTTTTTATGGATTATATTTCTGTAGCCTCCAAACAAATCAAATAAGTATTTTTAAATTACTTTTTGAAAGCTTTAGTCAGTTTTATCCAGTAATTGTAGATTAATTTGTCTTATTTTTAAAGTAAACTCATAAGACAAAACTTCATTATATAAATCTTAAAAGGGAAAAAAATGCAGTTAAAACACCATATTGATAGCTGATTTTATTTATTAATTATGAGAAGAGCAAAGTGCAGGGTTTTTTTCTTTCTTTGTAGTTATCCTTTCTGGTATGCAATATGCTTGTTTTCTCTGCTTGGATCAGTTCTTCTGAAGGTTAACATGGATGGAATTTATCCTTTTCCTTGCATATGTGAGGATTTTGTCATTTCTTCTCTCAGCTGTATTCATGTAGGATGTTTGCCTCCAACCAGAAAGATATCATTTGTGAGCTTTAGTAGTAAATAAGACAGAGATACTTTTTCATAAAAAGATATTTAATATCTGTCTTTCAAGATGAAAATATTCCTTTTTGTTTTAAAGAAGTTATTTTGTTTTTCAGTCAATATACTAAGCTATTTTTTACATTGTAGTTTCAGAGTAGGCTATTTCAAGGTGGCAATGGACAACTTGGAATACTGAGAAATTGGCCAGCCTAGTTGGGGATGGTAGTTATAGCAAGATGAAAAGGAATCTGATGCTGAAAACTGGAAGGAAGATATAGATCTTAAATAAAAAAGACTACTTCACAATAAGTAGATAGCTGACTCAATGTTATACCAAGATGCCACATAGGTATGATCTACAAAATTCATATTCCATTGATATCTTTAGTCAGCTACAGCATACCTTCCGTCAAGCAGATTCCATACAGTCAACCCGCTAGCAAGGAAGTCCTAGTCATGTTAGAAACTTGGAACACCATGAATTGATCTGAGGGGGTGCCATCCATAGCAATCAGATGGTAAACAGACATGGTGAGCTCGTTCACCATAGTTTGTACAGATAAGTCATTATTGCTGATTCAAGACTAATTGGAATTAGATACCTCCCTTGAAGAATATACCAGAATTCCAGTAGATAACCTGATAGAAATATTAATTCTTCTAACTAGAGTCTGATATATATATATATATCAACAGGAGGGAGGCTTGGCTATGTCACCAATATGGAATACTTCAAAGAAATGAGTTAAGGAATGGCATCACTGAAACCAACAGTATGGCTGAGATGACACCTTCATACTCTGGCCTCACTAGGAAACTATACAAATACTTCTGGGCTATGTTAAACAATAAAACCTTTGATCCAGTTCACAATAGAAAAAGAAAATAATTAGCTAGCCTTCCTAAATGTACTAATAATTCAGAATAGGTTCAAGACAATCATGTCATAAGCAAGATTTCAGATAATACCTCAACATCAATTCCCACCACCCATACAGTGCAAAGAGATTGCAAAAAATCATGTGACAACCCAAACATATACTAACAAGAAATGATCAGCATCAAACATACCTTCCAGAGTAACAAATACCCTGCAAATGAAACATCAGCTTTTGCATGTAAAAAGAGAATTGTCAAGGAGGAGGACCAGAAAAACTGTCACAGTCTTCTTTATATCAAAAGCTTATTCAGAAGATTAGTGGTCTTACAACATCAAGACAATATTCACAAACAGCTCCACCTTACAGAGAAATATCTGCTAAGTAAAGCATAATACAGAGCAAGAACTAACATCACTCAATAAGTCTTGGGCTTGACATACAGATAGCATCACTAATAAAAAAAAAAATCTATATGAATCTATTTTTATGGCATCACTAATAAAAAAATCTATATAAAATCTATTTTTATGGTGTACTAACCTTCAGATAGCAAGTGACAAAATTTGGGCCCAATTAGATTATTAGTTTACAAATTACAGTTATTTAAGTAGAGCTACTGTTGCAAATTTTCAAAACAAATGGAAAAATCTGAATTTTGTGTGCTGATAAATCATTGCTTTCTGATAATGGAAAAAATACTGTTCAAGCAAAGCAATGGCTTGATAAGTATTATTCGGACTACTCCAATGGAAACAACAGTTAAGAGGTGGTATGCTGACTTTAAACACAGTCATACAGACACAAATGATGAACGCTGAGGTCACCAAAAATTAGCAGTTATCAACAATCACCAGAGATCACAAGATGTTTTGATAACAAAGATGGGGTAATAGTCCAAATGTAAGTAAGATATCTTAACTAATAGGAACTAAAACAGATACATCTCTATAACTTATTCACAGGTCTAAAAATATTTTTCATAAAACATGCGAACACTTCCACCTATTCATAGTTAACTATCTTTCAGCAAAAGCAGCTATTACAAATACAGTGTACTTAACAAATGAACACCAGATTGAAAACTAATGCTGTTTTATAGCCAGTGCTACCTTAATTTAAGAAGTTTTCAAGTCATTTCATAATGCCCAAATAGATCTACTCAAAAACTCAAGTTTTTACAAGATTCCTTTACATTTGCTACTTATTCTAGAAGAAAAGCATTCATAAAATATGTATTACTATCAGACAAGGGATGAACTTATAGCTGCAGAGTACATACTGTAATAATTCAAATTAAACAATTGTAATAGCTTAAATAATAGTTATATGCAAATAGGCAGAATAACATTACTACAAATTTTAGTAATATTCTTTTGTTTTCTACAAGTACTATAAGAAAGTTAATGCTAATACAATTATATTTAGTAATTTTGTAAAATTATGATAGAAAATTTAATGTCTAAATAGCATCTTAGTCACTAAACTTTAAGCAAGATTATACTTCAAAATTAGTAACTGTTTTCCATGAGAATGCTTACCTCTACTCTTAAATTGGGATTTTCCACTTTTAATGCATCAGAAAAGGCTTCACATTCAACGAGGGGATGAAGATTACATTTGTCAATCCATGCATTTAATGTGGTCAATGCTGCAGTTCTTAACTGAACCTGAAAAAGAGAACATAACAGCTTGCTAAACTATAAGAAAAATCTTTCAAATAAGAAAAATAAAAAAATGACGTGTAGCATTCTTTAATTTTAATTGCTTAATTTCAAAACTTTAAAGATGCTGTAAAAATAATTGTAAACAAAGACGAATTAGATAATAAATATTACTGTTCTATCAGACAGCCAGAATTGAAAAAAAATTTAAGTTTGAAATTATTTGCACTTTGCCAGACAAATAGAATAAAAAGGAATATGCATATGGCATAAGTGTCATAAGTAGTGTACACATAACAGTCCTGAAAGTGACCTTAAAAAAGATTAGAAATGTAAATATAAGGAAAACTTAAAACTATCTATAAAATAAGCAAGAATATAGAGATGAATGCTAGAGACCTACTGACATAACGTCATTGAAAACAGATACTACTGTTGAAAAAAAGGAAAAAAAACTATAAAAAGTAATAAATGCTGAGAAGAGCATTT
This sequence comes from Ascarosepion bandense, assembly GCA_037127315.1. NCBI lineage: Eukaryota > Metazoa > Mollusca > Cephalopoda > Sepiida > Sepiidae > Ascarosepion > Ascarosepion bandense. Next base: position 1,572,027 of record JBBBDQ010000266.1, read on the forward strand.
TAATCAGAATTTAAAAGAAAATATCTGAACACTAAGAGTGTCTCAGATCTTCATTGTCAAGATCATTCAAACATTAACAGAACTTAGGTTGAGTGATTGATTTTAAGGCAGATCAACATTTCTGGTTATTTACTGCTGGAAAGAGTTTTTATTGAGCTTTTATTGTGAATGGTTTATTTAGATGTGTAAGAAAAGAACTCGTAATAGGTAAGATTATGAACCCATTGAATGGATATTGTGCTGATATTTATTGAGCACAATATCTACACTGGAATTATCAGCCAATCAGAATCTACAGAATAGACTTGCCTACATGGCAGAGTGGAATCTCCCAGGCTGTCATATAAACCACCTACCAATATGCTGGATAGCTTGAAGCTGTCAGTTTTCAACTTCAACTGAATACTGGCTGTTGCTATCTAAGGATTCTACATGGTGCTGCAAACAGTGATGCAACATGAGGGTTGGGAAAATCACCTCATCGAAGCAGGAATCTCTGCTGACTCAGCCAAAAATTATGCAGCAACATTTGCAAATGAAAAACTGTCAAAGGAGAACTTACTGAGGGAGTTGGGAGCCAAGGTGATGGGAGAATCCCTATGTATCCTTAAATAAGCTTAAGAACTCACCAACCAAACAATCTCAACGAAAGCACCAGTGGCCAAGCTTCCTCAACTCCATCTGAAAATGACCCCCCCAACAATTCAGAAAATTTCAAATTGATTGGGAAGAATTTATAAAATGACAGATATATCAACATCACAGACTAGTATCCAGCTATACAATTGTGCTGATGAATCAGTTCAAAATGCCATAATCAACACCCACCCAAATTTTTTTCCCACTGACCCAAAAAAGTTACTTAATATTATAGAGGCATTAGTCACACAGTGATCAAATCCAATGGTACATCCCATCACCTTTGCATCCATGTCATAAGGCGAAAACAAACACATATAGCAGTACCTTGTTCACCTTAGGGCTACAGCCCTTAACTGCAATTTTTCATGTCCCTCTTGTGAATACAATCTGTCTGATGTATACATGAAGGATCAACTTATCAGAGGCATAGCCAAAGCTAGAGTAATCAAATCACAGTGAACAGAACATCCATCACGCTGAGGCGTTTGAATCAGCACTACGAGACCAAACTGCAATGACCAGTACTTCAGACATTGCTACTGTCCGGGTGTCAAATTACTGCAAACAAAAGGAACCAGTAAAACAGGCCCTTTGGAAAGACGTAGAAAGAGGTATAATAGCACCAGTACCTATTGGCATGCCCACAGATTGGTGTAGCACAATGGTCATCACAGCTTAAAAGAAAAAAAAAAAAAAGAAAAAAAGGTAAACCATGCAGAACTATAGACTACCAGCACCTGAATTCTCAGTGTAAATGGGAGACATCATACTAAGTCACCATTCGAATTAGCACTCTAGGTACCACCTAAAACAAAAAAAACTGTGTTGGACGCTGTCAATGGTTATCACTCAATACCATATTAGATAAAGAATCCCAGCCACTTACCACTTTCATTACGGAATGGGGGAAGATTTATGTACCTCAGGATGCCTCAAGGCTATCTTGCATCTGGAGATGAATACCCACACAGATATGATGAAATAAAGGATATTCCTCGTAAAATCAAAATCGTCGATGACAAACTATTATACGACTCCAACATCACCGAAACATTTTATTATACCTTTGATTTTTTGCTCCACTATGCCAAAAATGGAGTTGTTCTGAACACTGACAAATTTGAATTCTGTCAGGACACAGTACAGTTTGGAGGCCTCCAACTAACATTCTCTGGAGTAACCCTTTCTGATTCCATGCTACAAGCAATACTAAACTTCCCAACCCCTAAAACGATCACCGATGCAAGATCGTGGTTTGGCCTGGTCAATCAAGTAGCATGGGCATACTCATTAGGTCCAATCATGCTACCTTTCCGAGATCTTGTAAAACAAGATTCACATTTTACATGGAACCAGCGCCTTGAAGACACATTCCAGCACTCCGGAATGGCGTCACAACATTTGACAAAAATCAAATGACATGCCTAGCTCCTGACTGGAGCAAAGAAGGAATGGGTTTCCTGCTCCTACAAAAACATTGCCCATGCACAATCGAGATGGCCCTGATCTGTTGCCCAGAAGGATGGCGCCTAATATTTTGCACCATCACTGAGCGCAGATATGCACCAATAGAAGGCAAAGCAGCAGCAATTTCATGGGCATTGGAAAAATGTCAGATGTTTATCATGGGTTGCCCAAATATTTTAGTGGTTACAGACCACGAACCATTAAAAGGGTTGTTCAGTGACAGGGATTTAAGCAAAATCACCCTCCTGAGCATACTTCCTTCCCAACCCACTCAAACAGATGTTCTAGAGTCTAATAAAATAGACAAGGTCTTAACATCCACTACTTTAACAGCAGCATTTGGAATCACCGATGACATATCCATCACCTCACTAAACCTCATCCGAGCAGCAGGACGCAATGATCCTCAATATAAAAAAATTAATAAATGAAGTACAACATGGATTCCCAAGAACACACCATCTCACTGCACCTATACTTTGTGAATTTTGGGAGGTAAGACACCGCCTAAGCTCTGACAATGGCTTAGTCTTATTGAATAGAAGGATAGTGATTCCAACTTCTCACCGAAAAAAATATTGCTCAGCCTACATTCAGCACACCAGGGTGTAGTTGGCATGAAAGCTCGTGCCAATGAGTCCATCTACTGGCCCGGAATAAATGCATCAATCCGTAATGTTAGGGCCAATTGCATGGTGTGCTCAAACATTGCCCCTAGTCAACCACGAGAGCCGATCAAACTCGCACAATCACCAGATTGGCCATTCCAGCAAATAGTCATGGATCTATTCCATGTCAAGGGTCAGCAATACCTTGTCTGTGCTGACAGGTTAACTGGATGGCTCATTCTTTATCATTTAAGCCATGGACATGCAGATACCTCTAGGATAATCTCAATTTGTTGAGATATTCCAAACATATGGTGCTCCAGAGGAACTCAGCATTGATGGTGGTCCACCTTTCAATTCACTATCATCCCAACAATTCCTGAAAGAGTGAGCGGTGAAACATTGACTATCATCTGTTGCCTACCCTCAATCCAATGGCTGAGCAGAGCTAGCTGTCAAATCTACTAAAAGAATACATACATACTAACACGGGAACTCAGGGATCCCTAGATAATAACAAAGCAGCACGGGAATTCTTCAATACAGAAACATGCCCATCCAGACCATTGGGCTATCCCCAGCACAACTTCTACTACACTGTCATCTATGAGATTTTATACCATCCCAACCCAAGCTATACAAACCACATGCAAAATGAATAACTGCAGCTCAAAATCGTGAGAAAACTGTCTCAATGTAATGCCCGCCTGATAGAAAGGTATAACAGGTGGGACACAACAGGTAGAATTGTCGAGACACTACCTAACCGTCAGTACTGAATCAGGATGAATGCATCAGGCAGAATCACCTTGCAGAGCCACCAATTTCTCAGGAAGCTCCAAATACCTGCAATAACTACTCCTATCCCTCATGCTCTACCTGAGCCAAGTATCAGGGATGAACAGGAGCCCAATACACATGTCCCACATGTCAAGAAAAATCGCTCGAGCATTGTCAAGACTACTTTCATACAATCAGCCGGGCCACAAAGAACTCATATCCCTTCAAAGGCCATTACCCTCACGTGATTTTTTTAATGAACAACTAAGAGTATGAGACTCACCTTCAAAAATGTATCCAACTAGCGTACAAAAATAAACAGGGTTGTAACTCAATACATATCCCTCTCTCTCCTCTCGCCTATTGAGTGGATATTGTGTTGATATTTATTGAGCACAATATCCACACTCGAATCATCAGCCAATCAGAATCTACAGAACAGATTTGCCTACATGGCAGAGTGGAATCTCCCAGGCTGTCATATAAACCACCTACCAATTTGCTGGGTAGATTGAAGCTGTTCAGTTCCAACTTCAACTGATTACTGACTGTTGCTATCTAAGGATTCTACAGATTAAAGAATAGTTAAAAGGGTTGTTTTCATTTAAGGTTAGTGTATATTAAGATTAGGGTATTACATTTTGTTATATATGCCGGCCTCTTTCAGAAATTCAAGTATTTTGCTTTTGTTTGTTTGGAGAAAAATGTCTTTCAGGTTTGTCTCCTTATAATATTTTTGGCAAATTTTTTGTAGATCAAAGCAGTTTGTTAATATGTATCTTATTGTGAATGGCTCCTGGCATGGTATGCAATATAGTGGTTCTTCTTTTTAAGGAGGTAAGAGTGGGTAATGTGAGAATAACCTATTCAAAGTCTTGTTATTATCACTTTCTTTTCTAGATATTTCAGTGTTGTGACTTTCCCCTACTTGTTCTTTTATTGTATGCAGTTTGTTGCTTGTAAGAGTGTTGACAGAACTTAGGAGTTGAAATTTTAACTACTTAAAGTGTGTGTTTGTATGCATACATGTTTTTTCTATTTTTCATGGAATCTTGTTCTATTTAGCTACTTCATGCCAACTAGTGAGAAACTTACAAGAATTGATGAATATTCAAACATTTTTTTAACTTTATATACACTTGTATATGGTTTTATTTCGTAGGAAGTTTGATAAAATCATCACTATATAAAAAAAGAGTGTAAAAAAAAAGTTAGTTACCTTGCTGTCACCCAGGCAATTGATTATACCTGGTCCAACAGTTCGAACATGTTGTTTACAATGAGGTCCCAATGCAGTTGCCAGAGTCTGTAAAATCCCTAAAGTGATGATAACCTAAAAGAAATAAAGACAAGAACATTTAATACACTGAAATTTACAAGCATTAAAGATTATAAACTAGTATATAACAATACTTTCCTTTTACTACTTTTTAAAGATATAATTTCACTATAAGCTTGAGTATCAAAAATAATTTAGAATTTCTAAATTTGTATTCAAGATTCTTGAACCAATTCAAAAGAATATAAATATGAATAAAATCAAAATTTATCTTAACTAGATGTTTCAGCTATCCTGATGAATATTGATGAGCATTTCTTAAATTTAAATATTTTGAAAGACTAACATTTTTACCCTTGTCTATAAATACTTGTTGCAAAATAAATCCTTGCATTTGCCTTGATAAAGTCCCTCAAAAGACCAAATGCATTGTGCAAATTTTCCTTTTGTCTTTATTCATAGTCCTTTTACAGATATTCTATCTGAAAAAGGTCTTACACACAATATATAATTGTGACACTGATATCTCCAGCAGTTGATTAAACCAAAAGAAAAGTAAAGAGTCTACTAACTGGATAATTGTTGAAATTCACAATTGAAAAGAAAATTAAAAACAAAATCATGTCAAATTAGTAAGTGAACTGAGTGGTTACCAAGAGAATTAAACTCACATTTAGCTTGACAAAATTCAGTGAGAGTGAGCAAAACCCAAACTACCTGTTTTCCCCTACTTCCCTTTGATGAGAAGAGAGACCATCAATGTTTCCTTAAAGATTTCAATAAAAAAAAAAAAAAAAATTAAAAAATATCGATAAAAAAAATCCAGTTCGTCACCAAAATAACATTTAAAGATTACTGTGAACAAAAAAAAAAAAATACAGAAAAAGAAAGCTAGAGGAGTAAATGGTTGTGAACAAACAGCTAAGTCAAGTGGAGCTGTAACCACCATCATGATAGCAGCATCAATGAGTGAGGAGTCAGCAAGATGGTAACCACAGTGGTCTGAAGGAACTTAAAAAACAATATAGGGTATAGAACTACATTACTGGTTGCCATTGAACAGGATCGGTTATGGAGGGTACATTATATTATGTAATGCCATTCAAAACAAAGATACATAAATTAGCTCCATATATACTATGGAGCTAAAAAGAAAATAATAATAATATGACCACCAAAATTAAGTGGGAAATCAAAAAGAATGGCTCCCACACATTAGCAGAAATTGCAAACAGTGTTTGGAGGAAAAGTTAGCAATGATTTCCTTTAAAAACCAAAAAGCAAACTACTAACAAAAAAAAACAAAATGAGGAGATACCAACACACAAATACTCTACCACTTAAGTACTAATATAAACAAAACAAATAGATACAATATAAAACACCTAACCTCCACCAATTAGAAAAGAATTGACCACTATATCAATAATAACCAAATTCCCCCCATCAAACAATAAAAAACCCCAAAAAACCACATGTAAACTGACACATACACCTACCACAATATAACAACTAACATGCTGTTACCCATCAACACAAAAATACACATACCCAAATATACACAAGTGCACACATACATATAACAAAAAAAAATGAAAAACAAAAGGCCACACACAAAGTACAAAAAATACAATCAACCAATCTATCATCAAAAAATGCCCCAATTTACATTAAAAACATACACAATTAACACAACTATGCAGATGTGTGTGTGTGTGTGTGTGTGTGAATGAATGAATGAATGAATGTGCGAGCACATGTAAGTAAATACACACTCAGAAGCAATCACAGTTGCGTGTGTGTGTGTATGTATACACACAAACATTCAACCAGTACCCTTAAAGCTAAGTGGTCAACACGCCACAAAATAAATCAATGAAAATCCAGCACTCTTTAAAAACTAGTAGAAAACCCAGAAGAAAGTAGAAAAAGAAATTATATACATTTATGCTCTCACACCCTGATTGAGCACTCTGGAAGAAAGGTAGACTTTGAAAAACAGTAGCCAGTCTAGCGTGTACGCATCACTCATTCAGTAAAATGAACTGCAGCACTCTAGCTATTGGGTGCGTAATATGATATGCGCTAAAAAGACTGCCTTCTTCCACCAAACACCCCATGGCCCAGGGGTAGAGTCGCCGACTGACGTCAATTTGGTCGGGTTTTGAGCCTGGGTTAGGGAGCAATCGGAGTCTAACTGTACTGATGAGCTGTGATACAGCGAAACAGATCTGTCTGCAGATGACAATATATATATATATATATATATATATATATATATAGAGAGAGAGAGAGAAATACAAAAAAAAAAAGAAATCACACTCAGACTTACACAAGTAATAAAACATCAATTCAACAATAGTATATAAATATACATATACTATTTTTCATAATTTCCTTGATACTATATATATATATATATATATATTTATTTATTTTAGAAGCCCACGATACAATGGGACTGTGAAAGATGAATCACAAAATGGCAAAGGAACACTATTAAAAATATCAGCAGAAAAAGACAAACAGGACAAGCTCTAATGAGTGAGTATATATATATATATATATATAACATACATACATACATACACAAAACTTATCTCTTTTTCCTAATAAAAACCTTTTTTAAAACATTGGGTCTAATGTAGAGAGTGTTAATTAAAATAAACTGACATGTTAACAGATATATTTACCTAAATTACATAAAATATCTTGAAAAGTACATTTATTCAATAAAAATTGTCATTGGTTTCAACCACAGCCTCCAGATGATTTCAGAATCTCTTGCAACTCTGCTGGATGATGATCTTGTTTAAGTTGGTGAATGCTACTATAATCCTTGCCTTCAATTCATCTTTGGAGTTTTGATCTCTCACTCAAACTTTGCCCCACATGCAAAAATCAAGGAGGTTGCAGTCTGAAGAGTTAGGTGACCAGATGTAAGGGCTGATGTGGTCACAAAAATTGTCTGACAGTCATAACCGAGTACTTCTGCTTGTGTGGCATGGTGCAGAGTCCTGTTGCCAGACGTATGTTCTTCCAGCAGTCACCCACTTGACTCAGGGCAGCACTACCTCCCCAAGGCACTTGATGTAGGCCTCCATATTGGATCTTGAATGGAAGCATAATGTCAGCATCACTAGTGATCATCCCAAATGCATTTGTAATCTCACCATCAAACTCATTCCAAATCCTCTCCACAGTCCTCAGATTGACTCCCAAACATTCTGAAATGTTTGTATTGGTTATTCTAGCATAAATGCCAAGCAGTACAGCATGCCATTTCTAAATTTCTGGGAGAGCAAATTGCATCATCGTGCTATTTATCTCACAGTCAGTGCCCAAGTGACCCTACTATACTGTGCAGTCAACAAAATCAAAAACAAACAGCACGCATATGCAAAATAAAAAATGGCAACCATTTACCCATCACACCCTGTATAGGGCGCATTGATGCTACAATAACAAGAGAAGTCCTTACCATATTTTTATTAGAATCTACAAGTCTTAATTTCAAGGCATCTGGTAATTGACCCAAGTTGGGTGTCACAAACTTGTTTTCATTTAGTATTGTGATAACTTTTTGGAGACCTTCATTGCGAATTTTCCAGTTTTTATCTGCCATTTCTTGTAAAATGTCTCCAGTTACAAGATCACTATAGAAAAAACAAAAGAAAAAAAAAAGGAAAAGAAATTAAAAACAAGTAATCACTAAAAATAAATTCATATTATATGATTTTGTAACAATACAATATCAAAATGATAATTTTTGAGATACCAGATAAGAAAACAAACTTATTCAAACATCAGTTAAAGTATTATACAATAAAACATTACACATCTGATATATCATGGCCACTAAAGTCAAGATATTAAATAGCAACAACTGATACCTTTATATTACTACCAAATCAATAACTTTGATATAATATGTAAATTTAACTGATTTTTTCGGATTTAAAGAAAATATGAATTATATCTGAAGACAGAAATATATTTTAATATTTTTCATATCAATTCTGAAATTTAATATTTGTCAGGTCATGCCAATTTCAATAAATTAGTGATATTATTACAATCATTAATTCCATATATATCAAATAGGATTAAAAAAGAAAGATAAAAAAAAACCAAAGAAACTGTTTAATTTGATATAAAACTGGTTTAGTTTTAATTAACAAAATTTTTTCCAAAACATCGCATCAATAATAATAGCATTTGTATTATGATGTTTTTTTTTGTTTTTTTTTAAGAGTTAAATAGTTTCACCTTATATCAGTTCGTGGAATTAAATCCTCCAGAGCGGCACCATCTGTCTCATTATCATTTTCTTCACTTCCATCAGCATCATCCACATCTTTGCTAGATGGGCTGACACCTCGAGTGGGGGCAGGTGGTTTTTCGCCTTTCACCTAACAGATCAAAAACAGAATCATAATGTGACTTACTCTAAATGTATTTAAATATCAGAACCAAATATATATTATCCAAACTTAATTTTGCTTAAGTTTTATTTCTATCAAATCTACTTTTGACATAAGTAAGGGGGGGGGGAACAAAAAAAAAAAAAAAAAACGTCTATACAATTATATTAAAATGAACGCAAATTTAAATCAAATGCATACTAAAATAAAATCAGAAAACCAAACAGTGATAACATGAAAGATTTTTTTTTTATCAATTTGGCAACATTACATAAATTCCAACTATTGATTATATCTTAATACCAATGAAAATTTCATTGACATCAACATAGTTGATAAGCTTAAATGATATTTTATCAATTTAAACTATTCTTTTCTAATTTACCTAAAGGGGAATATTTCTTTAGACAGTTTTAGATTAAACTTCTTAGTAAATCCTATGAAGAGAAAAACAAAATTAAAAGGGAAAAATGTTAATAAATACAAACGCAAATCAAGAGCTTGAAGATAAGAGGTAAAGTAAAATATGTTAAGAATCCCCCAAAAAATATAAACTTACCAATGATCATTAAAGTTTATAAATACCTCAAATCTATCAGATGCTGGATTATAAAGTCATCAAACTATTAATGATTAGCAACCTCAGATTAGAAGATTGCCTGAGTGATAGTCAAAAAGTTATAGTTACAAAAAGAAAAAAAAGAGAAAAACTTTATACCTGTAGAAATTACTATATAATTTTTTGTATTTTTTTTCCCACTTTACAATCAGAAGGTTCAAAAAAGAAAACTACATAATAGGAGTGCTTACAAAATTTCTTATATAAAAAAAAAAAAAAAAAGTTGCTATTTAGAATACTTTATTTTAAATAAAAAAATTACCTTCTCAAATTCTGCATCAATTTGCTGCAACAAGGCTGATTTCTCATTTTCATAGAAAACACGTAGAGTGGGTCCCATGTACATATAGACAACACCAAGCAGATGAATGGCAGCTGTACGAATAGCCTAATAAAAAAAAAAAACAACACTAAGGAAAAGAAAGATTTATAATGAATACCTTCAAAGTAATCAAATTTTCTGACATTGATTTTCTTTGTACATAGTCAGCTAATTCATTTACTCATACAATTGAAAAGCTTAATTTTAATAGAGCAGAAATTAATGTTTTAATGAAGTACTTGTTTAAATATGTGTTGTAGTGCAGTGGATACCAGCTCAGAACGAGAAATCAGAGAGACATGTTAAAATTCCAGCTCAATTTGTTGCATTCACTTACGCGCAAATACCTTTGGGAAAGGGTATTAATCCATCTATTCTCTCTCCAGCTATGGGTTAAATAGGACAGATTGGGTTCTATAGCCTTGGTTGGCAACCAGGCTATTGCAAAAAGCAATGGCAACCTACTGCAGGAAAATCATCTGCCCAATCAGTCATGTCTCTTTTGAGACATGATCGCCCAAGCGTGTATCACATATGGCACTTAACTGACTGACTGTTTAAGTAGTGATAGAATAATGTGCAGATTATTTAGATAAGCACTTATTTCAGATAAAATGTTTATACATTTGCATGTGTTATTTGATCTTGTTACTGATAAATATTTTTTTTCTATTTTAATACTCAACATTCAAATTGGAGGTTACTACTACCAAATTCTTACTAAGCATCTTTTCTCAATCCGACCTTAATGAAGAAAGTCAAAACGGCTTCTGATCACATTTATCACAAACTCTGTTACATAATACAATATCCTTAATTTCCATTAATAATGTAGACATTAGTATTTTTTTACATTTTATTCAAATTCTTCAATCCCAAGATTAACAAAATTGTAACAATGATATTTGCCATAACCTGCAACATTGCAAATTCATTCTACATGAACACAAATTATCTACCAAGATTTTGAAGTTAGAACTATGTAGCCAATTAAAGTTAAACATCAACAGGAATCAATTACCATATAAATATGTTAGTGATAAATTTCATCTTCAAGAAAAATACAACCAGAAATAATTTCTGGTCAATCTGATAGCAAAGAGACATATTTTTAATTTACAAAGTCATTCTCTATAGCTTACTACAGTAATTTATCTCACCTCTGTAGTTTGCATTAATACCTAAATGACCACCCAATTCAAAAGACTGTTTCAAGGACCTATTTCACCTGAATGAGAAGTGATAGTATAAACCCTCACTTCATTTTTTATTAAAATTCAAACACTTTCATGTACTTTTTTTTTAAGGGATGAATTTCAACAGGAGACAGCAAAATTCAACTCACCGGATTTGTCGCTGCCAATGCAGTTTTCACTTTTTCATTAACAGGTTTGAAATTTACTCTGAAACAAATTTTTAAATTCAATTTCTTATATCTATTATAAAATATATCTCCAAAGACCATTTTTTACAATTAAAATAGTTAATATTAATATCAGAAAATTATCTTACACTTTTTACATTAACTGATTGTCACAAAAATGAGATTGTGATCATTTAAGATTTTTCTTTTAATAAACCTATATAATTACATTTTTACATTTAATATTGGATTTTCTAGTAGCATTAATGGTTTTGTGTTTATGAATAAAAATGACCATAACTCTCATTGGAAATATATAGTGCATACAATTCTAACTTTGCAAATACTAATGGGAAAACAATTCTAAATTTTCAGCGGAATTTTAGGAAATTTTTTATAAGACAACTTGATTTTTAGATTCTAGAAAAAACTCACAAAAGAAAAACTTTACTCAGTTACTATGAAAGAAATTAGATAAAAATTCACTTAAACTAACAGTCATCAAGATCATGCAGAATAATTCACTGATCATTTGTAAACAAAACATTTTTCTTTCAGCTGTTTTTCAGTGCCAAAAAGTATTCAAAACATTAGATAAGATATCCAAATCAGAGAATCAGATTTCACCAAAAATGAAATGCAGAAGACGAATTGTGAATACTAGTTTTAAATGATCACTGCAAAGTATGGTGTGTGTGCGTATATATATATATATATATATATATATACATACATACACACACACACACAGCTTTGTCTATTTTTGTTATGAAAACAGAAGTGAATCATTGAAGCTTACTCTTTAAACCCAGTAGCTTGCTAATAAAAATTAAAAACTATACTTACTTGAACCCAAACTCTCTTATAGCTTGTGCAAGCCAATTCAATGCTTCAGTTTGATTTTTAGGGTTTTTTTGAGAAAAAACTGCATTAATGACCTAAAAAGAAATTTAAAAATTTGAAATTTTAGATATTAATAAAAACAGAAATTTTTCTAGTTTATTGAAAAACAAAACATTTTTTAAATAAGCTAGTTATTGATTTGATCTAAATTTTTCTCAATGTCAAAAAGCTTTTGCAACAAAAAAAAATATATATATATATATATATATATAAATAATGGGTTATTCCATCTTAAATCAATCAATGGCCACTGTTGAACTCAGAAAAATCTAGCAAAATTCACAAGTGACTTTTATAGTTTTAAAATCAGAGCATCTTGAAATTTCAGAGCATTAGTTTTCCAGTCATTTATGACCTAATAGATTATTTCTATGTAGTAACTATATTTATTCCTGTTATAGGAGTGTCAGTATTCTGTCTAAATTGCTCAATTTTTTTTTAACATTCTTAAAATTGCCTATATTTATGACATCAGCAGACCAGCTTGCGAATTTTTACCACATATTCATATTTCTGAATACTATGTGACAATTTTCATTTTGTGAACAAATTTCTATCTAAGGTTAAAACATTTTTTTTAGAACAACTTATGCTAAAACCGTAGCTTTGTTGATTCTGATATTTAAGAAAATATTAAACTTAAAGTTGATACTCCTATAATTTTCTATGCAAATAAACTATTTTTTGTCTTTGTTTTACCCTTGTTCCTTATAGTTTAAATACTATGAACCCTTAAAAATGGTTTTTGGGATGTTCTACAAAAATTTTAAATGAATAAAAAAACTAAACCAAAAGAATAAGATAAAGATTTCACTGGATTATTTTTAATCTTAACATACCACAAATCAAAATAGTGAAAATGTATAACAATTTGTTCATGTGAAGCAATGTTATTGATATTCAAAAGTACACACAAATGAAAATCATTAGTAAAGCAAAAAAAAAAAAAATCACATTAGATATTTTTAAAAAGAAAATAAAAAAGGAATATTTAGGTTTAAAAGATAATCATCAATGTTTTCAGTGATTGTCTATACTTTCAGTGATAAGTTGTCATTTTATCTAGCAACTTGATATTGCAATGTATTAAAAATTGGTAAAAAAAAAAATTCTGGTACATAAACCTTACCTATTCAGTAAAGTATAAAATTTTACATATCTTTTGAAAGAATACCAGCATGGTTAAAAAGTGAAATAATGGTTTCAAACAGTTTTTTTTATGTGCTATCCCTTCAGGATGTTAATCATAGCTATCCTCAACCTCCTGTCTCTTGTTGCCCTTAGCAGCATTTGCCAAGCCTCCCAATCCCATTCCACCAACCATTCATACAAGCTAGTCAGGTATGTGGGTCACTGTCGTATAGTCACAAAGTTTCAAATATGTACATGCAATATCCTTAGAGGAATGTCAGAAATTTGTTGAAAACAAATACAAAAAAAATGCAGTGAAATTTAAAGATGTACTGATCTTAAAATTATTAAAAAATACAAATTTAATATCTGTGATATATCAATAAATCTGATTGAGAAACACGTGTATTTTCCCAGATTTTTCTGATGCAGTCACCTGTAACCATTGGTTGATTTAAGATGCTTATAGAAAAATACTAAAAACGAAAGTATTAATCTCATGAATGGATTTGTCAAAGAGTGAGAGTATCTTCAAAAACACCATTTTAAATTTGAAAAGTGTTCTAAGAAAATTAACATGCCTAATTAAACTAGGTACTTCCATAAATATTCTTCAAAGAGTATACTAAAATGAAAAAAGGCCTCAAACTTGACTAAGTTTTATCGTCAAAATGTTTATTAAGAGGAAAGACCGAAATATTTTTTTAATATTTAATCAAATTTTTTAATCCTTTCTCACATATTCAAAACCTTGGCTAAAAAATATATCTTTTTTGCATCAGTGAGTAGGCCAAAGATTAGTACTAAAAATTTTAGAATTTTCGTTTTGGCATTAGAAACACATTGTTTTATGAATTCTTGCAAAAATCAAATAATTGTTGATTTTAATCAAATTTTCAGGGCTTATTCACAAATTATTTTTGAATTTTTTTCTTTTGAGAAAATCTTGGTAAAAATACCACTACTTAATATTATGATATTTCAAGAAATTCAAATTTCAGCCTCTTCATATTTATATTAATTAAAAGCAGAATACTTTGGAAAATTTAAATCAAAATGTCAAACTGAAACATCAAAAAATGAGTAATAACTATAGTAAATTTACAGCCAAAGTATTTAAAATTCAATAAAATTACTAAAAATTTTAAACTGTTAAGATTGCTTAGTACTTGAAATTGCATATAAAAAGGCACTCACATTAATTACTTTTAATGACTAAAGCATTCATAGAATAACATTAGATAAATATCAATCTGTCAAACCTGCAAATCCATTAAATAAACAGCTACTGTCAGGTTAAAAAAATGTATTTCTGTGACATTTTAAAGTTAAATTAAATAGTTGTTTTAAATCAGATTAATTATACTTTAAATCAGTTGATATTCCTCACAAAGTTTCAAAAACTTTATTTTTAGAAGATTTTTAATAAAGAAAATTACATTGTGATAAAAGATGACAAAAAAAAAAAAGAAAAAAATTCTAATTTAAAGTGAATAGGAGTTAAGATATAAGCTTCAAGAAAGATTTTTGATTTTAAAAATTTATTTTAAACCTTAGATACCAAATTTTTTTGGTTATTTTTTTTAAGGTATCTTCATTAAACTCTTTCTTTTGGTTTTATTTAAGCAATAGAAATATTTCAAGAAAAGAAGCATAAAAAAAACAAATTATGTATTAAAATTGTACCATCTCTAGCTATATTAATTAATTTTAGAAAATAATATAAGTTTTTATGAAAATCAATATTTAAAAAGGAATTGGAGTGAAGTACTTCTTGAGAAACAAAATCCAGACTGGTAGCTTCTGCAATATAAAGTAGAGCTTCCTTGCAACATCCACCACTTTTTATATCTCCAATTTTCTCAACCATATTTTCTAAACAAAATCCAGCAGAACACTTCGTAAATATTCCTTTCTGAGCCAACTGACTGATGAGTTCAAACTTCAAATTCAGCACCTGGAAAAGAAATTATTTTTTTTCTTCAAATAAAAATTTTGTAACCTTAATATAGATTAAAATCTGCATACAAATACAAATTTCCAATAGTAGATAATATAGTTAAAAAATTTTCAAGAAGGGGGTCAAAAACAGTTGATGGATTGATTGCTAAACTGGCTTTTTTTATTCAGGAATGTTTCAAAATATTTCAATGGTTGTGAGGTAAAAAAATTGTTTACAAAATATCACTATATATATATATATATATATATATATAGTTCAGGAGTATTTCAAAACTTAAGTTATATGGTTCAAAATCCAATCTCTATTTTCTATACAAGTTAGAAGTATTTTCTTCAGATATCCTATTCTTGAAATACATTTATAAAATGCAAAAGTAGAAGTCATAATTGATGCTACCCTGGCTTCATTACAGATTTCTGGTATTGCAACATAAGATCCAATCTGCCAGTTACCCCAACCTGTTACCAGGTTGCCTCTCCACGTAATTTGTTCCATTATGTAAGAACATAATTGTATTAAGAGGTAGATGATACTTTAAAATGGTACTGATATTTGCATTATCCAATCAGATTTTGCGTGTCTGTTGTCTACACATTTTAAAAGGCAAAGTGAGGTTTGCGCATCTTTTCTCTTTCAACCTTCTTGCTCATATGTCAATGTTATAGTAAGTCCTTTACATTTGTTTAAAGAAATTCCATGCAGCATAAATACCGTGTTACATCATCATCCTCTATGTCCATGTATCCACTTAATAACCTGCGAGTCAGTTAAATATAAAAAAAAAAAAGAAAGGCTAACAATACCTTGAGCAAGTGAATGCTATCTTACAGTTCATTTTTATGGAAAGTCAACACTAACTGAGGGTATGTTCATGAGAAAATCATATAAACTTGAATGATATTAAATCCATTATCTTGATAAACTGACATCTAGTAAGGAGAGAAGAGAGAAAGAAAAAAAAAAAAAGGAACACAGACACACACACATATATATTATAAATTATATTTTAGAACATGTACAGAATTTTTTTATATATATCCACTTTGATTTTACATTTGTTTCGACATTGAAACTACAATGTCTCATCAGGCAGTGTGGACAAAAATGTACAATTGTGGTGGATATATATTAAAAAAATTCTGTACATGTTCTAAAATATAATTTATAATAAATATTCACAGCTCTATATATTATATATCAAGCACTGTTTTAAATTAATGTTTTGGACGTTGTAAAAAAAATTTTTTCTTCGTTCTGTATTCACTCGGATATATATATATATATATATATATATTTTTTTATTCTAATCAATTGGTCCATCCAGAAAATGCCAACAAGATAACCAGCACTCCCTAAGTGAACCAAATGATTAAAGTTACATTAAAAATAGATAACTTGCTAAGGAGAGAGAGAGAAAAAAATATAACATTTTCACTCAATGCAAAATCTTATTCTTTAATCCACGGGTCATTCCTTTTGACCATGTCCACCATGATCAAATCTTCTGCTACAACAGAGCTTTCATTCTTAGCTTTCTTTTTTGCTGTTCCTACTATTCCAATTTTTGCTAATGCCTTGCTCAACGAGTGTCCCACAAAACCTCTGCACCCCCATTTCTATTGGATTGAAGTATGTTTTTCAACCATTTAGCTGACACCTTTCTACCAACTCCTGGTATTTTTCACGCTTCCTTTCATTGGCAAGCAAGGTATTCTCCTCCCATGCACCCGGTAACTCCCAAATTATTAAACTATTTGTAGTGTTTAAGTAAATTAATAGATCTGAGCAAAGTGTTGTCTGGCTTGGGAATTTCAACTGTTTCTCTAGGTCTGTGATCAGCTGCCAATCAGGTGCTTTAGAAAGCATCTTTATGGCCTTTATTTTCTTTGTCTTTTCTCCAGCCTTAACAAAATTTATTAAATGGCTCTGTATCCTACTTTATATTTGCATGACCTGATGGCTGTTGTTACTACGCCCTCTATAGTTCTGAGGATTTGATTATGGCACCAGTGATACCGAACATATAAAGCCATGAGGCAGCTGCTTAATACATGTTGCAACGACTCTTTCTTTTCATATAAAGCACATATTTTTGTGCTTTGTGATAGTTACTATGTATTATTTTTGTGCTTCTTATATTCTAGCAAAACATGCTTGATGGTGAGAAATTAATTGCAGTGAGTACACTGTGGCATAGTTTCTGCCATGTGTAAGACTGGTGAGTGTTTAATTCTTATTCTTTCAAGCACTATGTCTTGTCTACAGTCAGCCAATGACTATATTCTTTCTTATTTTCAGCTGATATTTATTGTTTAGAAACATGTCCCAGATTGCTTGCCATTTTCTTTTGATGTGTTGAGTAATTTTGTTTTTATGATCTGAATATGGTAGTTCATTTTCATTGCCTCTTTTGCCAGTGTGTTTTCTTCATTTCTCTTGATGCCTATATGGCTAGGAATCCAAACCAATATTCTTGTTTTGTGCTTTATAAAATGATAAGTTTCTAAGATTTCTTGAATACAGGAATGATTTGTGTTCTTTAATTACTGTTAAACTAGATAGGGAGTGTATAATATTCTCAGAAAATGAAAAAAATAGGGAACCTATCATTTTAAGTGCCATCCATACAGCTGAGCTTCAAAGCCATTGAGGCTTGTAGTGATTTGTTTGTGGCTGATGTAGCTATTTTATCTAAGATTTTGATCCATCTGTGTAGAATGGTTTAGTCACAATATTTATCTCTTAATTCTCCATACATACGTTTGTTAATTGACATAAAAAAAATGAAGAAAGAAACAATCTTAGGCCGATGTGAGCTTTGGCAATTGTCCATAGAGCTACCTTATTTATTGTGATTGGGGTTACATTATCAGGATCATTGTTTATTTGTTCTAGTACTTTGTTAATTTGAAGTCCAATTGAAGGAATAGCTGTTTTATTTCTATACAACTGGATATATTGAGGTTCATGTGTTTTTTGGTATGTTAAGTTATTTAGATTAGATTATAATTTTAGTGCATATTGGAGGTATAAATTCTCCTATCTCAGAGATGTAGGTAGTTCATTAGTTTCTATAGAGAGACTTTGCATGGGTGATGTCTGGAAGGCTCCAAGACAATCTCAGTCCTTGATTTTTTTACAATTTGTATTCTTTTTAGTTAGGATTGATATGAGATACTGTAAATGATGTATCCATGGTCTAACTTTTATCTGATGTGTGACCTATATGAGCATTACTTTTTAGTTTGCCCTATAATTCAGTTTTGATATTGCTTTTAGGAGCTTCAAAGCCATTTGGCACTTTCGTTTTTTGTTCAATGTGCGCTTTGAAGTTAAGTTTGCTATCTAGTATGATTACTAGATATCTTATTTGTTGAACAATGGGAATTAAGTGCACTATTTACATTATTCAGACTATTGTCCTCATCTCGGTTGCCATTTGTATGACATTGTACACTCTAGCCTTCTTCAGGTGTTAGGAATTTCGAACCGAACCCTTTATTACAACCACTGGGGATATCATTCTCATTCTTTGTGCAAGGAAGCCAGTTAGCTTCGTGTAGTTGCCATTTTGGACTCCTTTTCTCTTTGCTTGCTTATATTTTGGAAAATCTGTGAATGATCACTACCACATTTCTTCTTAGTTTGGATTAACACCTCTACAGTTCCATTGTATGATGCATCCATTCCATTATTTTTGTTTTTTTACTGCTCAATAAGCCATTGCTCTATGTAACTTGTAATTGTTTCAGTTTAAGGTGGTAGGTTTTTTGTTAAATTTTTGTAGAGATGCCTTTCGTAATCTCATGGCTTGCAAACATCTATTGAACCAGGATCTGTTTCTTCTATTTGATATCGAATTTTTGGGAACTGAATACCATGGTTGATTAAGTGTGTGTGTATGTGTGTGTGTTATGACTTTTACTGCATTTTTATGTTCTTTCATTGTTTATTAAGTAACCATATTTCTTTTCCATTGTAAGTTTTTTTTTTTTGTTTTGTTAGGTCATGTCATCTTGTTTATGAAGGGTTGAGGGTGTAGAATCCATTTCGATTTGTCCAAATTTTCAAACTTCTCCTTTGTACTCAATTTGGCTATTTTGGGTTGGTTTTTGTCTTTCTCTTGTCCTTGAGATAGATCCGGTTTTTCTTACGGAATTGTGCTTCATTCTTTTCCTTTTCTTCAATTATTGGGTTATGGTTTAACTTGGTAGTGAGAGATATTTCCATATTTGTTACACTGGTTTTAAGGCTTTAATGAGATTTTGCAATTCACTTATTAATGTTATTGTGTTTTTTTTTTTGTTAGGTTATTTCCTAGATTTTGTGATTTCTACATAATTTTGAATAGAGAAAGAGGTTTCGATAAGTTTTCTTGCCTCTGGAAATGCAATGTTTTGAGTGATTTTAGTTCTCCCAGGTCTAGCATACTTTAGCATCACCTCTGTGATCTTCATTGCAGTTGATACAACATGTAAAAATCAACCAAAATGTATCATGGTTTGGTTCTATTTCCCCATATCTTGAACATGTTTGTTTTCATTTACAATACTCCTTTTGATAGCCATATCTCTGACATTTGTGATGACATCTTGGATTTGGAATATATATATATATATATATGTGTGTGTGTGTGTGTGTGTGTGTATGCGTGCGTGCGTTTCAATTAATTGGTTTTGTCTTTAATTGTTATCCTTTAGATGCTGATTACATTGTTTTTTGTTTTTTTTAACTTGTCTTATTCCTTCTATGGTACAAAGCGACAGATCTCCATTACAAACTACACCTCTAGTTTTTAATCTTTCATGCAGGTATGCTATTACACAAATGTTAATGAAATTGTTTAGTCTTTAACAGTGTGCTCGCATGTTTTTTATTTGATATTTCTTCCAGTATGGTTCAATTTTTCAAATCTTTTTACTGACTTTGGATTGACCATTGAGTATATAACCCTCTGTACCAGTAATGGTGATAATTTAGTTAGTGGGACCTCTTCTCTAGATTCTAGTATCTAGGAAAGGGTACCTCAGTCTGATCAGAATCAGACTCCATGTGGAGTCATTTAGCTTCAGTCTTTCTTTCTGTATCTAAATAATGAAGTTATGCTTCACTGACTGTGCTCCCCACCCACTACAGAACCCTTAAGGAAAAATGCCAAAGAGGAAGCATATTTGCTTTGGCAGATCAGAACTACAAAGTCAGTATACTCACACTATGAGGAAATAATTGTCTAACCTCCTTGGTCTTAGTTCCCAAGTTAACTTCTTACTCAAGCATAGTTTAAAACAATCATCTCTTAGCATGATTGACCCTACAGCCACCACCTTCTGATTGAGCCTTTTCCAGAGTTCTTCTTGAACCAGTTCTTAGCATGACCAGCCACTTGATTAGATCAGGCCTCTTTGACTGCTCGTCTAGCCCAAGTAAAGGCCAAACTGATCTGTTGGAATTCAGGAGTTAAACTATCCTTCCTCCTGAAGCCCCATCCCAAGGTATCACAGGTTACCACCCACTGACAATAGGTAGCCTTATGGGAGGCGATTATCTTTCTTCAGAGGTGCAGTCTGTGGATTCTCAAACCCCAGCTGACAAGGCAAGCAGCATAAAATGAAAAAAAAAAATACTCAAACCATGATGCTTTTAAAAGATTGAGAGAAAAACTTTCTAAAAGTTAGAGAAAATTTAAATGTATTATTAGATATGTAAGTTTCTACCCAAATTTTGAAAGAAAGCAGAAGCAGGAAATTGTTTATTTGTTTTTTTCCCCAATATGATCAAGGCCATCACAGTCAGTCGATCACCGACTAGACAGCTTTCCAAGTTATTGTTTATACAAATGCAGATGGGAATCGTTGGTCAAAGCTAAGACAGCAGAAAGTGAAATATTGCCGATGAAGAAAGGAAACAAATCCTGTTTTCAATTTACTGGGTCCTTTAGTCATAGATTCACTTGGTACAGTCTAGGAAGTAGCCAAGTGACACATGGGAAATCTTTGCTGCTACTCCAGTCTTCTCTTGCAGGTTAATGGAACAGAAATTCCTTTCAGCCAGTAAAGGCCGACTACATCTCTTGCTCTAATCATCACTTTTTCTCCTGTCAATCACTGCTGCCCATAACTGCATGGCAACATACAGCTTGATACCTGCTGATGGATAGTTTTTTTTACACTGGCTGCCATAACTGAAACTCCCTACCTTCAGGCCAAGTGGCACAATCCCAAAAGTTTACATTTATTTACTGTATTTTCCACACAGACACATTTGTGAACTGCCCTCATATCTGGACTTTATTGGCAATCATAAAACTGAAGATACTTCAAGTCCCTGACTGCATAAATGTCCAATGCCAATCGTGCAAGGACACATTGTGTCACATTCATACTCTAGGAACTACAAGGGTTCCCTAAATAAACTCAAATAATTTTTCTTCTTTCCAACTTTGGAAGGTCAGACAGTAATCAGATGACTGAGCTGGGTTTCATGTAGGTATATTTAACTTACCAACAGGTAAGTCACCATTTTATATAAAGAACTCTACCCACTTTGTGTATACAATCAGAGTGAGCTTGACTAACTTTTTTTCATCATCCCATAACCAAACTGAATAAAAAAAGTGTCAAACAATCCCATAATAAAAAATTTTTGAACTTTCTATTTATACTTGTTATTTTTAAATATTAAAATGTTCAAGTAAATATTTATTTTCATCTATTCAAACTTAAATCATTTGTTTTTAATAAAGTAATGCAGGTTGTAAGAAAAATTAAGAAAATATTCAAGTTTTGTAAATAAACACAAAAAAAAAATGAAATTTTACTGTAATTTTTATAAAAATCAACTTTATTTCTATTTAAACATTTTGGCTAAATTAAATCTATTTATTTCTATTTAAACATTTTGGCTAAATTACCTTAAATAATATTAATGTTTTTATTCATTTTTTTTTTCAGTTTTCTTAATTATCATATTTTTTCAAAAGCTAGTAAGTTGGTAATAAACTGAATGGTATCAGAGGTTATATTACAGACATGAAATTGATAACATTATACTACATATTAAATTTTTTTTTTTAATTTGTTTCCTCTTCAATTTCGGAAAAAAAAAGAGAGACAAGAGAGAAAGGAAGAGAGCTGATACAACCAATATCAGCTCATAACTCTGATAATCTATTTTAATGATACATATATTTCTGAAAACCAACCTTAAATGATACTATTACTCTAATCTTTATTGGTGAATTCATAAAATTCAAATTATGTACACATTCTGGGATCATTAAATTTTAAACTTTTACAACTGATTCCAGCAAAATCTTGAACAGCATCAGTAAATCATAAATACTTTTAATGTGCTTCACATATAACTAAGCATAATTTTTTAAGAAATGTCATTTATCTTTTCATTTTATTTTTAAATTAAGAATAAACTGATATAATATTATATATATAAAATTGAAACTGACTATTGAGCACAAACTACAGAAATGTTCTTACTTGAAAATTATTGTCCTTAAGACCAGGTTTTTTACAAACTGTTCTTATAAAAGCCTGGGTTGGAATCTCTTCTTTGGTCAGTCCTTTGATAATCTGAAATTTTAAAAACAAGATTATTGCCATGAATTGATCCAACAAGAAATAAAGAAAAGTTTTGACAGATGATTGAAGATTTTTGCAACAGTGACAATACTTCACAAATCTAAAACTAAGTAAATTTTGCATTTATTTAAGATATTTGCACAATTCAAGAAAATTAAAAAAAAGTTATATTTTGAGATATTTGGTATACAGCTTGTTTCTTGAATATTATATTTTATTAGAATATCAAGTCAAACTTACCGTTAAAAATTTATCCATTGCTTCAAGACGTTCTTTCCAGTTAGTACTTGACAACTGTGTCAAAATCTCAGCATTTAAATGAGCTGAAACTTTTTCTTCAACAGCTTCATCCTATGAAGAAAAAATTCTCATGAAAAACAAAAAAATCAAAGCAATATTTCTATTCTATCTTTCCATTAAATAGATTCTTATTTCAGTTGTTACAAACATATTTTCTGTATTACAGCAACAAATAATTTGTATAAAATCTACTTTCATGATACAATGACTTAACTAAAATAAAGAAAATTATAAAACCTTTAAGAAAAATGTCGATTTTAAATGAGGTACAAACATGTGCATGCTCAGGGTAGTAGACACAAATTTATAAATTTTTTGTAATTTTGTGACAGTAACAAATGCTAATGCACTGTATGTTCAAGATTTAGGTTATGATACAGGCTGTAACAAGGTTCAGTGTAGCATAGAGGTCTTATGTAAACAGGTGTAATGCCACAGCCACACACATACATTTTGCTCAATTAGAGCCACTTGGGAAAGATCAGATTGTAGGTCTTTGAGAAACTTGATAGTAATTTCAAAGAACGTTTGATATAACACATCGGTGATACTTTACAGTGTTGACAGAAGTGATCAAATAAAGATCAGGGCAAATGTGGACACAGGAATGTTAATGTGAATTGTTGGGAATTATTTACTTACAACATGACTACAAGTGAACATGCCTCAAACCATTCTTCATATGCCACAACATTATGCATGTCTTCAGTGATATCACAAGAGTGTTAAACAGAGATAAACAGCAACTGAATATTTGAGCCTCTGGCAGAACAAAGAAACAATAGCTTCCATGTGTATTTGACTCACACACTGGCCCAATCTGTGACATCATAACATGGGTGTTCCCTAAGTTAAAATTCTTTCCTTTGGTATCTGTGGTGAATACTGACCAACACCATGCACATCCAGAACATTTTTTAACCTATTCTGTTTCTGCAAGATAGAGGAACATACCACATAATGCCAATACAGCTAAACATGCTCTAAAAGATGCATAATTTTCCTAGCTAGCATGATTACCAGGCCTGTTTCCCCATCTCATTCAAGTTGCCCTTCTTAATTTTTGTACCTTAATAGATGTAAGAATCATGGACTAATATAATGGAGTGTTATTCTGATAAAACAAGACTACAGACCTGTGCAAGGATATACAGAGTAGAGTATTAATATAGAACCAAAGTATTGTTGATACACCTCTAATTGTAGAATCTTTGCATGTATTGATCTATATATATGTGACCATTTATTGTAATCCTATTGTATCACAATGTCTGCTCAGCATAGTTGCAATATAAACTAAAAATAGGCTCTGTGGGTATTGAACTAAAGTGTGCCTGAGCATGCATCTGCAATAGGGACTAGCTAGCCACCCCAGTAGACAGGTATTTTTTAATACAAGTAGCTAGTCATAAATTATTTAAAATTACTATATTATTTGTATGCTTGATCTTGAATAAATTGAAACATTCTAGTTTTCTGTTAAAGCTTCCTATCATAAAACTATTTCTTGATCAAAAAAAAAATTGTAAATTTAAACAAGTGGGAGAAATTAAGAACATTTTAGAATCTATCAGATTCATGAAATCTCTTCACATTAGTATATACTTACATGGTTTAGTAAATTTAGTTTAAACAATGAAAGTATACATTCTTCCAAAAAAAATTAACTCAAATTTCTTTTGCTATATTTTTAGGTCTTAACTCCGAAATCATAATTTTTCAATTAGAGAGAAAATAAAAATCAAATCATATCAACATTTAGTATTGTAGGTATATAATTAATCTTGAATACAGAAACTACTTCAATGAATGCAACCAAAAGTATAGTTTAGATTTAGGTTAAAATTAAAAGCAATGCTATTTTTTTTGTAAATTCTTATAATCACTTTGCAGTATTTAAAAATGCACAAAGTCAATGAAATATTAATCTATATCTAAATTTAATGCAAAAAATCCTACAATAACATTTAACATAGTATAGGTTTTTGACAAATTAACTTTATTAAAAATCACTTCAAATAAAAAAAATTAAGGTTATTTTAGATAAAGTGGTATTCATAATCATTCAAAAAATAAATTATTTTATGATTCCAAACACTTCTGTTTGCAAGTGATTCCTATCAATATTTTTGGATGCAATCTGACAATATTCTCACCAAAAGTACTGGCTCAGTTGGCTCCTCTTTGTCACTTTTATCACTGGTCTTGCCTTTAGATGCTGCAGTTTTCTTTTTTGACTGAAAGAAAAATTATGAGGTTGAAATTTACTATAAAAGACTAGAAATGAAAATTCTAAAATCATATACACACTACTATTAAAAAGATCACAAAACAAAATAAATCAATGCAGATCGAAAGTTTAAAAGGAAGTTTTTCTTTAAAGTAGGATTAGTTATTTTTAATGAAAAAATTCTGTTCAATGTTTGAAAGTCATCAAGTAGCAAAACATTACATTGTCATTTTTTTTATGCTCCACTGCAAATTATAAGAAAAAAAAGTTTACATTCATTTATATAAATGAAACAAATATAAAATATAGAAAATTTAATAAAAGCAAATTCTTCATAATTTTAATAAGGATATTAAATGTTTTCAACAATGAGTGATATTGTACATTTGTGAACTTTCTCCCCCCCCCCCCCCCCCGGATAAGTGAAAATTCATACATTTAGAAGTACTAAAAAAGGAGGGGGAGATCTTACCGTAGACTTTGATGAAGCAGGAGCAGTTTGTGGCCGTTCTGCTGAAGCCTGAAGTTAAAAGAAATATAGATATTTCTTGTTGAAATCATCCCAATACTGATGATCCAATTAAAAATTAATATTTGTATTCTCACTCACATATTTCAGCAAATGGGTTAATATATTGAACACTTAATATTGGTTACTGAAAACTATTAAGACATTTAATGACCCTAAGTGTGTTTACTTTTAATTTGAAAAATTTTCATTGTATTGTGACAGTTCATTTACCTTGTTTCTGTCAGTTGGCCTAACAACAGGGGCATTGGCTGATTTTGATTGTGCAGGTGCTGCTATTGTCTTCTGATTGGAGCGAGGTTGGCCATTTGGTAATAACAATATAGCCTTCTCACTGCATTCTTTAATCTGAACAACAAAGATAAAAATTATTAGCTCAATAAAAAAAAAAAAGATTTTTTTTAAATATTAACTTTGAGAATAGACATACATTACCAACATTTTTGTTTTATTTACTTAGTCCACTATATACTAAAACAACAAATCAATTTTTTTTTTTTTTTTAAATTGTTCGGATCACTTAAATAGTGTTAAAACTATATTCCAAACATCTGAGGGAAAAATTAAATAAAAAAATAAAAACTTACTTTTTGCTGCTTGATGTTGTCAACATCTGCAATGAATGGCATGATATTCTTCTCCCCAACCAGTTGCATAGCAGTTCCAAGGGATTCGAAAGATTTCTCACGAACTTCAGGGACGGGATCATTTATTGTCTAAAGTGAGAAATTAGATTTTAAGTATAGTTTCTGATGTAATAAATATACATCTTGTCTGCTTCAATGACATATCCTCAAATAAGTAAAGCATTTTAGGCAATTAGCAAAATGTTTTTGGCTCTTAATGCAGAAAAGAAAAAAAAATACAATTTATTTTTCATTCAATCAGCAATAGTTGATGTTAAAACTGACTTTGCATTTTGTACCTTTTCAAATTCTGTAAAATAATATACAATACATAAATTTAAGCCACTAATTCAAATAAATAATTGTGAAAATTTGCCTATGGTCACAGTTGTAATTTGCAAGCAAATTCAATTTTTTTTATATATGTCTGCAAAGAACTGTGCTTGTAAAATATATTAGAGTAAAGACAATGACTGCTGAGACATATTGGAAGAAGAGAAAAAAGTCAGCTTTAAATTTCATTGAATAATTAAATGCATAAATCATAATTACAACTCAATGAAAATGCTTACAATTTCTATAGAGTCTAAAGTATAACTCCTGTTAATGTAATAATAATAATAAACACAGCAAGTTAACATTTCTATCAAACATATACCTATGTTTAGATAAATGGATGAATAATAACAAATAACTGGGGTCCAGATAAAATAAAACTTAAAGTTAAATATAAAAACCAAATATATATTTTTGTTTTTATTTAATATTGTATATTTAAGGGTTTGGGTTAGGTTGAAATGAATTATAGAATATCAGAAAATATTGATAAAATCATTTGAAAATACCTTAAAGTGTAGTTCATTGTAAGAATGAACAAATGCGAACATACCTTTACCAATGCAATGCAGTAAACTTTGAGGATTTTCTTGGGAAGCAGAGATGGGGCAGCTTTAGCAAATGACCGAGCTAAAAATCCAGCAGTTTCAGCTCGAATTGAGGGATTTTTATTTTCAAGAGCTGCTACAATTTCTTCCAAAACAGATTCATAGTTTATCTAACAAAAAAGGAAATTAACATTAAAATCCAATATTTTTGTAACTGTTTTTAAAGAAAATATATAAAATTACTTTTTATAACAATATGCAAGGAGTAAAGGATTCTGCTACTGAGAATATTTCAGTTTTCAAATAAATTTAATGTATACAATATTTGTAACACTAGGTAATTCTAAAATAGTTGTCAATCAAGTTTGTTGCATCATTCACACTTTACACTTAAAAGTGATGATTATTAATCTAAAAGCCACATAATATAGTTTGTTCTTGCTTTTGTAAAATCCATAAATCAATAAAAAAAAAAATATACATAAAATTAAAGTAAATATAAGCCTAAGAATAAACTTTTTTCAAAAACTTAAACATGAAGAAAAATTACAATACTCAAAAATTATAAAAGGAAAACACTTACTGAAAAGAAAACTGCATCGATAGCATCTCTCAAAGCAACCACAACAGTGAGTTTTTTCTCTTTGAATTTATCAAGGAGTGTACCAAAACACTGGGAGGAGAAAAAATAAATAAACATACACAATTGTGATACTATAAAGTATTTTTCTCTTAAATTTAAGCATCCTCTGAAAGCATTTATTTCCTTGTGAATAAAACATTTTCAGTGTTATATGTATCAAGTGCAAAAAGTTACAAAAACTTAAACCGAGAAGAAACCAAAACATTTTAAAAGTAATTGCATGAATTTCATATAGGAATATGAATTAATGAATACAAAAGGAAAACTATATTTTATTGTATGTTTTTGAATGCATTTTTTTTTATGTGTATTTCTTCTTTGGTTAAACATTGGGGACTGAAAATTCTTAATGCTCTTAAATAGAAACCTACAATAAAATTCAAAAATATACAATATAATTTTCCTCTTTTCTTTTTATCTGACTGTTTCTTTTCTCAGATTACACATCGTCAACATAGAAAACAAAAATACAAACCTACACTAAATCAGAAAATACAAAAAACTACTTGCATTTGATCCTTCTCACAAAAAAAAAAAAATTCTTATAAACTACAGTGAAGAAAAAGTAATTCCCCAATGCTTCTACAAACTGTTCAAAATGTCATGTCCCTTGTTATGGAAGAAGAAAAAAA
The DNA here is from genome assembly GCA_037127315.1 of Ascarosepion bandense. Lineage (NCBI taxonomy): Eukaryota > Metazoa > Mollusca > Cephalopoda > Sepiida > Sepiidae > Ascarosepion > Ascarosepion bandense. The sequence goes on from JBBBDQ010000266.1 coordinate 1,600,967, forward strand.
AACAAAAAAACTATACTTTTCCATAAAGCACATATTACCCATAAAATTATAAAACTATGCCATCACCAAGCAATGTTTCTTTACTTTTGGTAACCAGTTCTATAGACAAAAGTTTGGTTTATTAATGGGATCACCTCTCAGTGACATTCTGGCTTGTCTATTTTTTTTTTTAGAATTTCTAGAAAGTAACCTATTTAAAATTATTCTCCCACCAAACTCTTCCTATTTTAGATACACAGACTCTTCCTACTAATATATCCACAAAATACTAATTTAACAGATCTTGTGATCAGTGTTGAACCTACAATAAACTTCACCTTTGAAACTGAAACCAACTATACTCTTACCTTTCTAGATACACAAAAATAAACTTAGTTTTGATGTTTACAGAAAAGCTACCAACAAAAACAACCTGATCAATTTCTACTCAAATCACTTCTCTAAAATTAAATTTAGTATAAGTTTTTATTCAAGAGCATTAAGAGTTTGCAGCCCTTAATAGTTACCCAAAGAAACATACATAGAAAACACATTCAAAAACCTACAATAAAGTTTTTCTTGTTTTCTTTTTTTTAATCTTACTGTTCTTTTCCTCAGATCACATGAATTAATGCAAATACATTTGTTAAAAACAAGAGATTATTTTTCAATAACCAAATCATTTCACATCTTTTCACAGCTGTATATGAAGAGCAAATTAAAATATACTACAACCCATAATATACTATATCATATTGTATTATATAAGTCAATGTTATCACAAAATTTATATTAACCTACCAATGATAAATTTTCAGGATAAATATGACACTTAACATTTCAGCTTTTATTAGAAATGTTTACAATAATTTTATTTAGGGGTGGTAAGCTTTTATTATACAACTCAAGGTTGTTTATCATTTTAGAAAAATATGCTTAACATAGTTACTGATATTTAATTTCAAATATATAAAGATTGCTACAAATGGGAAGGTAAAACACAGAGACAAGATAGTGCAAAATTATCAAGTGATGAAAAATTGTAAAAAGGTTAAACTGATTAGCAGCTTGGAACAAGAAAACAAGTTCAAATTTCATTATATTCCCTTTCACACCTCAGGAAGGTATTAATCTAATTCTGCTCTCCACAAATATAGATTAAATAGCAGGGCAGACTAGGCTCTATCCAAGGTTGACAACCAGTCTAAGAAGCAAACAACTCTGAATTCAAAACCATATGCTGCCCTGACAAACCATATACTATACAGCCATGGAAATAATTATGGAGTTCACAATTAACACAGGGATTATGATCTCTGCTGTGGTTAATGAGGCAAGTTGGTAACACTTATGCTTTTAAATTGAGTGTTAAAAATAGTTTCCAAATTCAGAAAAAAAATTTACTTGCCTGATTTTACACTAAGAAGAATCAAATTCAGTGTTATTCAATTTTTACAAAATTGCATTAATTCATCAAATCAAATTAACTAGAAGTCAAATTGTCAAGCCATAAAAACTTTTTGTAAAAAGTTACAAAAATAGATAAAATAAAAGTAATTACGAATCCAGATATAAGAAAATGTTTCTATTTTTACTATTAAAACATTTCAATATTCAGTACTAAATACTAGCAGTACATATGCTAATTTTATATCTTGTGTATAATGTGACCTCTTCAAATTAGCTCCAAAATTAGGTCTTCAAAAGTCACATAATACACGAATATATATATATATATATATATATATATATATTGAATTTAAGACTGTATTGAGGACAATTTCCTTCAATAATTGCATTTGTGTTTGGAGGAACTTTAAGAAACTCAAAACTTACCATATTTGCATAAGGTTTAAACTCTTTACGAAGACCATTAGCAATACCAGCTAATATCTTCCCTCCCAAAGCAACAAGCATGACATTGGTGTCTTTGCCAATAATCTATAAGAAAAAAATTTTTTTATAAATATGTAGTGGGGGGATAAAAAAAAATAAATTAAAGGATTTCAATCAAATTTTCAATTCATTCAATTGCTTATGGCAAAAATTTAAAATTTTAAACTGAATTTTAATATTGATTATGCAACATGTAAAGCATGTGTAATTTTAGTTAATTTATTAAGTTAAAAAATACTGACCTTAACAATCGATTTTATGAGAGAATTGTAGTCTCCAGGCTCTAATTTGGGATTTTCTGACAATTTAAGAAGTGCATCCAAAGCTTCCTTACGTTCTTGCCACTTTTTGGCTTCCTACAATGTAAAAAGTAGCATGCAAGCAAAATATTTTGGCTTTTAACCAATATATTTAAATTCTTAAAATCTTAAAAATATCATTTACATTCTTTTTAGTTCATCTCTTCCAAACCTTCCCATTTTTACATACATTATTTTTCCCTTCAATAACGAATAAGGTATTATTTTTAATGTTTTACGTCAATTTACAATTGCAAAATTTGAAAGATTTTCACAAGACATTTTTGGCAAGCAAATTTGTTAATAATTTGAAATAAACTAACCTTGACACTGTTGGCTCATTTGCAAAATCAAATCTCAATAACTAAAAATGATAAACAATCAACTGACAAACTGAATTAGATAAAAATCTTATTCTGAAAATGAAATATCATCCCAAACTTTTTCAAATTACAAAATTCCATGGACAGCATTAATTTATAAGTTTCAAATGTTGCATAAAGACTTTTCCAAACATTTTTTTTTAAAAGGCTAAGGATTTTCATTATAAATAATATAGAAAATATTTACAAGTCAAATAGAGTAATCATGGCATAATATTTAGAAAACTTTCAAAATGTTTAATTTCAAACCCATTTTCACAAGTTATTCGTCTTTCCAGGAGCAGTACAGTTATGAAACAAAGAACAACTTAACCAGAGAATGATAAGTGAAGGAGATTCAATAAAAAGCAACAGAAAAAAGATACTCTGCAGAAATTAATTTACAATCAATTTCAGTACTTTTTTTATTTTTTTAAACACTTTTCTCCAATAACATGCAAGTTCTTTTTCACAGTACATAAGTCACTATTTTTAATTTCAGAGCTCAAAAAATAGTTTGAAGTACTTACTATTTTTTCATAATAATCTTTTGGCAACATAGCCAATATATTGACAGGTTCTATCAGGTCATATGGGTCCACTTCTTCCTCAACTTGGTTTTCTAGAACAGACAAAAGAAAGGAATAATAAAAAATAAAATTTGAACATTCAATAATTATAAATTTCCTGAAACATTTGATTTATCTTTTTTAATGTTTAACAAATTTTAAATTAATAATTGTATAATTATAATAGCTGATATTGTATTTCCAAAAATACAAGAATACTTTTCCATGGATTAAAAGATATCTGAAAATTTGTGATTTGGAATTGTCTAATTAAACAATATTATAAAAGTCCATTCCATGCTTAAAATTTCCTTTACAAGAAAGGAATTATTACATCACAAGTAAGATTGGCTAAGACAATTATGTCATTCCTTCATTGCAGTAAAGAACGTAGCTTATATTTAAGAATGAAAGATTTCAATATCCTGTCATATTTGCAGAGCAAATACTTTTGTTATCATAAATAAAATACACAATTCTAGGTTAAGATGAAGTACAGAAATTATCTATAGTACCTACATTTAAAGTATTATACAAGAGTCTTGGCATTTATGTGGACAGTATAAGAGTAAGACTAGGGAGGAGAGAGAGAGAAGAAAAAAAAAAAAAATTTCTTTTCATAATAATTTTTCATGATAATTTTTTTCCAATACTCAAAAGTTGTAAAATCAGAATTTTATGAATATATATATATATATATATATATATATATATATATATAAAAGCAAGTTTATTATCATTGCGCTGTGTATCTAAATTTACTTGAAATAAATTATTTAAAAAAGAAAAAACAATATCAGCACATGTACTAATGATATTTTGCCTAAGTTATACATTTCTAAAAAAAAAAATGAGGCTGAAATTAAGTCATCAGCTAGTTTTTATAAATGAGATATAACATGAGCCCCACTTTCAAATAAAATTATTAGATATAGCAAACCTTCACAAATATCATTGGTAAAAATAAAGGCAAGACAGTTCCTGACCTACTTCCTAATATGAAAGCAAATCATTATACATTACATTTTTTTTCTTTTTAATTTCTTCATCAAGCTGATACAATTTCAACAGCCCACTTGGAGAAAAAGTATACAACCAAAGATGCATATTAAAGTTTAAATATATGAAACAAAAACATGTTGAACTGTTATTTTCCCATGATGACTAAAAAAAGCTGAAAGTATTTGGCTTATTGAACAAAAGTCTTACATTTCTAATGTAATATTCAGAAGCAATATCTGAAAAAAAACTTTTTTAATTATCTGTATTAAATTTACTTATCCTATTTTACAAAAGTTCAGATATTTCCTCAAATACTCAAAACACTGTAAATTAAATTTCTCTGGTCAACCAAATTTTTTGTCAATTAGAGAAGACTTGTAACATTAAGGACTGCCACCCTCTTAAATGGTCAGTTTCTGACTAGTAAAGTAATATGAACTGTAAACTCTCTTTGAGGCTGGTACTGAGTGGTTGAGTAATCAACCAATATTGGAGTGTAGTAAGCCCCAATAAAAATAAAATAATATATATAAAAAAATAAATTCAAATCAAATAAGACATTTGCACTTTCCTTTAAAACTCTTATCTCTTTCTTTCTCTCTAAACTAATGAGAAGGCAACTCTAGAAAAAAAACAAATAAATAAATGAACCTGGCCACAAAAGAGCCTATATTTGCTGGAGCAGAGTTTAGCCATTTGTGACTAAAATCTACCAAAAATCAGAGTGGGTTCCACTTATAACTTCCACTATTTTAAAAAATTGAAAAAGGAACATAGAAAAATAAAATAATTCAGACAAATAAAAAAGATTAACATAAAGAGACTTTTGATGTTAACCAAAACCAAGGTTCACATCAGTAGGCTGGGAACCTTGTCAAAAGGACATCTCATGAGGCAGAATTGGAGAAAGACTGCCCGGCAAACCAGCCAAAGATGTCATCTAAAGAAGTTAAGGGATCATCAGCTTAATGACATTTTCTGCTCTTGTTAGGGCAGAGAAAAACACAGCAGATTGACGTTGTCACCTATTTACAAGAGGGTTATTTCTACTTAGTTCTGACTTCGAAACTACCCACTACTGAGCAAAAACAAACTTTCTTTATTCTGCTACCAAGATCTGCCTTATAAACAAACTTATGCTACTCTAAATAACAAAGGACTCACTAATCTAAATCAAATATTATTTGTTTATACCTTATAACCTCAAGCCTGTTCATTTTATTCCAAAGTTTCCAGTAAATAAATACCGAGAATATCTGGCACTCTCTTCACAAGAGTAAGCTTCAGGTTTTGTTGAAGTCACTGATTTTGATTGGACTTTGATAGACTGAGCTTTTCATTTAAGAATAACATTGTCATTATTCCATATTTTACAATTGTTTCAACTGAAAAGCAGACACTAAGCTTGATATGCATTACAAGTCTTTACTTACATATGTACATTTCAAGAAGTAGTAAGGTTTCAATTGACAAAAGAAGTTCATTTTACTATACAACAAACAAACAAAAAAAAAAAAACAAGCTAATTCCAGTTTTGTTTTCTTGCAATAAACTTTACCAATTTATCCACATATTTTGTGCACAAAATCTGACTTGTTTTCTTTTTCTATTAAGCTATCAAAGGCCTCAGACAGTAACAGCATTATTTAACCAAACAATTGTTTTTTGTTAATACAACACACAATTTCTCATTGTTCTTTCCATTTTGTTACCTGCTGCCTCAAAGTCTATACACTTTTGGTCAATACAGCATCACTCAAAAAGTGTGCCATATACTATACCACTTTCAATGTACTTGTAACTAGTGGTAGATGCATAACAGTCACTTTTAACTAATGAAGAGGAAAAGGAGGTCGGAAAAAAGTGGGACTTTTTTAAGCCTAAAACTTTAAGCATGCACTCAAGTAGCATTCAAATATAAACACAAAAAAGAAAGAAGCATTTAATTACAAATGTTAAGAATAAGAATATGCATACCTCCAACCTCTCCATCTCCTGATGAAGCGCTAGCTGCAATTTGGTTTTCCATTTTGGCTTTTAGGTCTTGTTGTGATCGCATAAAACGTGTCTGCACTGGCTTTACATCAGGGAGTTTTTCAAATATTGCTTCAAACTCTTGGACCTACAAAATGAAGTTAACATATGCATATTGACAATTAACTAAAAAACATTCTATATAGGACACTTCTGTTTTGTTAGTAAAGATCAAAATGTATTTCAATACAGGTAAAAGTATCACATAACTAATGTGAGAGATTAGTAGCAGCTACCAATATAACTGAAAATATTGAATTTAACATTTAGAGTCTTCTTTTTAACAACTCGGCAATCAAGATAAAGTTGATTTATTGATTTCTATGTCTTTTACAGATTATCTACAACCAGAAAATACTCTAAGATTGTAAGAATTTCTTGGAGAATGATTTCCTGATACAAGTCCAACTAATTAACTTATAACTGGTGGAGAAGAAGAGATGGATTCATACCTTTCCCAAGGATTTTTGCACATAATTGAATATAATGAACCAGACTGGAATTGGAAATTGGAGAGCCAGGTTCCAATTCCTGACCATTATATCATTCACACAATACAAACTCACAACACCTGGTATTTTCCAAAGTGGTCACCCACTAATTACTGACCAGGCTCAACACTGCTTATCTTCAGTGTTCATAAGTAAACTGGTGTTTCAATGTAATATGGCCATAAGCCTTCAGGATAGGATTAAAAAAAATGACTTTGTAAACTTTTATTAAAAACTGCCAGAAACTCAATCTTTTGATATCAAATTTTGCATTTCATACAAATTGGCTATGACCTTATAATATTTAAGATATTTAAGTTTTTTCATACTATAAAACATACTGACAATATTGAAATTTATCACTTTCAAAATTTCAATGTCTATTTTCAGAAATGATAGGTTTTCTTACTACATAAATTTAAGTTAAGAAAATGAGCAAGATATAAGTACATGAAAAAAAAATTGTTATTAACTCACCTGGATTGGCTTGAAGTTGGAAAATTGCGGTTTGATAGCGGCACCAACCCATCGATAGATCTCTATGACCAACTGTTTAGTTTCTTCCCTAACTGTTTTGTCTCGATCATCCAGTAATTTGGCCAATACTTTGATAATGGGTTTTACTTGGATTACTTTAGAGCCAAACTCCCTGCAAATAGAAAAAAAACAAAGATACAAACACTCTTATACACACTTACGATAGACCAAGTTTTATAATACTTGATTAGTAATTATAGTGAAATATATTCTAAAGCAAGTGAATAAGCAAAGGAAGACACTGAGTGAAAGAAGGAATTAAGAAAAAACAACTTCAGACTGCATGAATGCACAAATACACAGAATTTCTATACTTTAGAGCATATTTTAAAAATTTAATGAAGGCTGGACACGTGGCTATTTTTTTTCACTGAGCACTTCATAAAATGTATTTGCTTAACTTGTCAAGAAACCATTGCCACAAAGAAAGTCAACAGTACTATGAAACTCATCCTAACCATAATTTCACTGGAAAGGCACAAGACAAAGTTGCATGGCTGAAAAATGATTTAACAACATAATCATTGTTTTTCACTAGAAAGGATAAAGAAAATGACAGAAGTATTAATGCTAGCTACGAGATGTCAAAATTAATTGCAGAAAGAATTAAACCGTTTAGTGATGGAGAGTTCTTCAAAGAATGCATGTTGAATATAGTGGATGTTGTTTGCCCAGGAAAAAAAAAAGAAAAAAAAAGGGGGAATTATTTTCTGTGGTCAGCTTATTGGCACAAATGATAAGGTGACTTTAAGAACTGGCAGCAAACATAAGTTGCTTAAAGTACATTTGAAAAAGTCTAGAGTATTATTACATTACTATTAATGAAACCACAGATATGACAGATACTTGTCAACTTTCAGTGTTTGTGAGAGGATCCAACATTAACATTTGATATTGTGGAATAATTTGTACAATCCATTCCTATAAAAGACAATAGCAGTGGAGTAGATATTTTTGAAAGTGTTGTAAAATGGATAACCAGGACAAATACAGATTCATCAAAACTTACTGGAGTAGACAGATGGAGCACCAGCAATGAACAAAGGGGAAAAAAGAAAAAAAAAAGGTGTTTGTTGCATTGCTCCAAGAACACAGTGGTATTGATTGCAAACTAATCAAATTTCATTGCATTATCAGGATGCATTATGTGCAATGTCATTGCACTTAAGTGCATCATGACAGCAGTTGTGAATACAGTGAATTTTATACTGTCAAAAGGACTAAATCACTGCCAGTTTCAAGAATTTATAAAACAAATTGGAGCATAGTGTGGTGATATTACATGTTTTTCAAATGTTCCATGGCTTAGCTACAGAAAAATGCTGGAATGAGATTTTGGGTACAAAAAGACTAATTCTTACTTTCAGGATCCAGAGTGGATTGTCAACTTAGCATTTTTAGTGGACATCACAACCTATATGAACACTCGAGTTTCAAAGAAACAACAAGTTTATATTTGAGATATTTAGTCCAACTATTGTTTTTGAAAGAAATTTCCAAATCCCTAAAATTACAATAGATAATTACAGACATCATTGTGAGCTCTATTCAGGATTTGAAAAGTGAGTTTTCCTCCTGTTTCACTGACTTTTGCCAATATGGAAATAAATTTAAATTATTTGGTACTCCATATGAAACAGATGTGGAGCAAGTGGCAGAAAAATATCAGACCTAATCTACTTACAATGCAACAAATTTCATGCTGAAATTTACAATTGACTTCGACAAGAAATATATTTTGCTTAGTTTTTTTTTTTTTTAATTGTATCACCCTGAACAAAGGCGGTAACGCCACTGAAGCGCAGGGGGCTACGTAAGAGTGAAAAGATTGGAAAAGAGAAAGCCGGGAACCACATCCTAAACAAGGAACAAGGGATGAGCCTCTTCACCTGTTCAATAGACGTGAGTGGAGTGTGAACTGGGCAATAGATCTATCTACTCCAATTGAAAAAAATAAAATAAATAAAGGAGTGAAAAGATTGGAAAAGAGAAAGCCGGAAACCACATCCTAAACAGGAAACAAGGGATGAGCCTCTACACCTGTTCAATAGACATGGGTGGAGTGTGAACCGGGCAATAGTTGGAAAATATAAAAATCTGTTGAATAATACAAAAATGGTGGCATCATTATTTGGAAGTACATATGCTTATGAATAAATTTTTCGAAAATGAGATTACTAAAAAGTCATTTGAGATCAAGGTTGGGTGATGACCACTTGGATAATGATTTGCTCCTGTCATCAACAAATACTTTATCTGATGTGGGTAAGTTATTGAATAATAAGTAGAAACAAGTGTCTTATAAAATCATTCACCATTTCCTACTGTATTTCATTTGTAGTAAGGAATTTGCATCTTTTTATTGACTGCGTTAGTTGTTTGAGAATATATATCTTTCCCAGATATATAAAGAAACTCTGGTTTGCAGTGCTCAATTTGGGAAAATTGAGACTAGATATTTCTTCTTCATGGAAAACGTTTTTACCTAGCACATAATAGATGAATCCAACCCATTTGAATCTGGAGTCCTAAACATGGCTTCTCCAGACACAGGAGTATCTCCATGTTATATGTAAGCCCTATCTTTTTTGTTTTTCTTTACACTCTGCTCATTTTGAAGATATATCTGATATATTATTCTCTGTGTGAGACACTTGTGTGTGTATGTAGTTTTGTGCATGTCTTAGTATAAAAGTCACTAAAAACAAAGAACGTTTGTCACTGTTTACTTTCAACCATTCTGTTCCATCCATGAAGTACAGTGCTATACAGATATAATGATGTCCATATTTCACCAGTTATTAATTTCAGATAATGTTTATTCTTTACTTACCATGAATAAAAGTTTGGCAAATTCAGAACCCATACTTTATTTTTTGTAGAAAATGTTCTGTTCTTATTACTTGCTAAATACACTGAGATATATGAGTGGATGCTCAAAAATTCTTAGCCTAATGAAGAAAGGGTTTTAAAAACTATTACTGCTTGGTCAGATACTGAGAAATGAATCAAGCCAAGAACTTTTCAGCCCTCATATAGGAAGTTTACATACAAATCTGATGCATTTGTTCCATCTTTTAAGTATTTTTAATTTGCTATTAATTTTACCATTATTGCAATAACAATATTTGATATATCTTATTTATTCAATTAACTTATAACACAAATATAGAGGAAAATATACTGAAAATAATCATGATACAAAGCGACAATAATTACAATAATGAAAAAGAAAAAAAAACAACATACCTCAGAGCTCGAGTAAGAGCCATGATACAACCAACTACTATTTTGGGTTGTTTGTTTTCAACACCTTTCAGCAGTTCTTCCTATAAAAGTCAAATATTAATTCCCTTTGAACAATGTCAAAACAATTTAGAATTTCTTCTGTAAATAACAATGAGAAAAAAAAAAAAGCACTGATTTTTTTATTAGTGTTGTCCAAAATACTGAAAACAAATCCTATTATGAAGAAATAGGACTGATAGCGTCATCTTTTTTCTTACAAGATTTAAATAATAATAGATACAGAACAACAAACAAAATAAAGTTTAATGAAAAAAAATAAAAGAATTAAAAATGTACAATGGAAACTAAATTTAAAAATTAATGTTATCTGAAAACTAAAGCTCAAAAGAACAAAGTGTGGAGCTTCTATACAAGCAAATGACAGTTTATATTTCCTATGCAAACTACACAATGTGTTAACTTTGTCCATGAACGCAGAAATAATACCACACTCAGAGATTAGTAAATGAAATGACCTGGGGAAATCTAAATAAGCCAAAACAAATACAATTTGATAAAGTAACACAACAAGGACTTGTTTATAACTACAGTCAGTCAGTTAAGTGTTGGTACCTCCATTAAATCGCTGAAAATACAGCATAGTATAAATAAAAAAAGGCCCAAAATTTAATAAACTTTTTCCATCAAAATGTTTATATTATTATTATTATTATTAAAAAGAAAAATCAAAGTATTTTTAATTATTTTTTAAAAATTTTTAAATCCCTTCTAACACATTTGAAATTTTGATAAAAAATCTTGTTTGATTTTAGTTTGTGAGTAACCAAATCATAACAAGAGTTTACAATGGAAAACGTAATATTAAATAACTCAGTTATTCTCAGCTTTCTGGTGACAAACACATTAATTTGAAAATTCTTGCAAAAATCAAATAATTGTCAGATTTTAACGAAACTTTCAGGACTTATTCACAAATGAAATTATTTTTGAAATTATTATTTTTAAAAAATCTTGGCAAAATTTTTTTTTTTTTTTTACATCTGTAACACCCACTCCATGTAAATTCATGAAATTTTGTTGCAATGATTAATTTTTTTTTTTTTTAGTTAAACGCAGGACTCATTGGGGAATGTAAATCATCTATTTTTTTTGAAAGATTTTGCCTTTATTTCCAAAAATCTGCTCCTAATAATAAAATAAAAAATGCAATATAACTATGGCATTATTTAATTTGATAAGCTTTTAATTGCTTGAATAATATGAATTAAGGACAGTCTGAAGAAAAACATTTTTTCAATTAACAATGAAATTTTAGAATTGTTTTCATTTTTTTTTTTTTAGTTATAAAGTTTCAAAAATATTTAAAGAATACTTCAAAGATTTGTTAGGGTTAGTTTAAAAACTTATTAAGCGAAGATTATATTTACTAATCAAAAATTAAAAAAATTTAATACTAATCACCGTACCTTCTTATTTTTAAAATAATTTTTTTTTTGTGTGTGTGGTAATTTCTACATGTAAATTAAAAGGTCAGATGTTCCAGGGTTTCTTCTCCTTACAAGAAAAAAAATTTTAACAATTATGTCAAATGTGATCGCCATACATTTATCTTGCATCTGTCAACACATACAGTAGAAAAGTCAGAAAGTTGAACTCTGTATTTAAGAAATAGTTTTATTCTAAATTTCATGCTATAAATAAGTAATACTTGTGTAAATCAGATTAATTCAACATTACATTTGCTAATTTTCAAAAAATCACGTGTTACAAATGTATATTTTATTTTTGCACAATTTTTAAAACCAAGAATTAACTTTTGTTTACAAATGTGTCGATCGCTTAAAAATGGACATAAATTGAAAGATTTTTTAAAAAATTTAAAAATTTTAGATTTCAATCAATATGATTTCTGTTTGAAATATGCCAGAGTATTTTGCTTACTGGAAATAGTAAATTAAATCATTTAGCATTCAATTAAATTGAAAATAAGTTTTAAGAAAACGTTTTTATTTTAAAAAATTCAGTTTAAAGTTTAGATATTGAAAATGAGTGGAGGTACCCAGTTAAGTGACATTCATGATACACCCTTGTGTGATCGTGTCTCTTTCGATCCATGACTAACCAGGAAGATTTTCCCCAGACTGGTTGCTAACCATGGCTAAAGAATCTAATCTGTCCTATTTAACCAATAGATGGAGGAAGAAGAGATGGATTAATTCCTTTTCCATGGATATTTGCACAGAAGTGAATGCAACAAATTCAACTAAAATTCAAACTCCATTACACCACCATGCACATCTGATAACTATATAAATCTATAAATAAATTTTTAAAAAGTGATTTTAATTTGTTTCAATAATGAACTCACACTAAAAGCTATACAAATTTAAATATACAAAAATAACTACAGAAATGTTTCTTGGTTCTGCAGTAATTCATAAATATTTCTAAAAATTAATGAAAGGTGAATTTTGTACATGCAACATTTGATTATTTACCACATTTCTGCTATTGTGCCCTCCAATCTTCAGGTATCTATCAATCTAGACAACTTTTAAGGAATTTCAAACTGAACTCTTTACTCAGTCTACAGGAGTATGTTGTTCTCAATCCTCTGTCCATGTCTAAGGATATCTTGTTTTGTTCTTATTTAGCTCTTCTCAGTTATTAAGTCTGTATTATGTGATCCAGGGATTGAATTTACAATTACCACTGTCTTGCCTCTAATTACAGCTTTTTGATGTTCCCCAGCCTTACTTAAAAGGGCCCAAATAAACATTCAAGTCACCAACAGTGTCTCATTTGTAGGAACCTTAGGGAACAAGCTCACTGCATCTAATTGCACAATAGCTGAAACAACACTACCAAATATGAAAAGATTAATCTGAAATTAATTATAACTCCTCATCCCAAAAATTATGGAACTAGAACAATCTAGCCTGGAGAACAAAAAAGGTTCAGTTCAAAATTCCAATCACCTGAAGAAGACCAGAGTGAACAATGGCCGAAACGTTTAGAATATAGCAACAGAGATGGGGACAACAGTCCGAATAGTATAAATAAAACCTCCTACATAGTATATTTATATGCTACTTTTATAGGTCATTAAATGTATGCTGATCCTCCCACACTTTTTTCTTAGTCTTGTTCTTTATTCTGACTTAATTCCACAGAGTTTGGAAACTGCTTCTACTTTTCCTTTCATCATCCTCCTCCAAACTGATGTTCATCCAGCTTTACTTTTTCAGGTGTGACTCATCTTGCCTCTGTATTCCTGCATGAGATTGAATATCCACAATTCTTGGTTATGCTCTCTTCTGAGAGAGGCTTGGTTTACAAGGATGAATTATCTAGATAAAATTAACTGCTACAAGATATCCTCTAGCAAAGCTAGACATGGGCATAAGCAGTGTGTATAAAAATTCCATATCTCAAAAAATTTATACAAAAAGCCATCATATATATTTATCATGCTTTATTTATAATTTTATTTAGTAGAAAATCTGCATGACAAAAATGCTGGGAGATAGATTGGGGGGGGGGGGGTTTAAAAATGAAATAATTGAATAGTTTCAAAAAGATTCTAAAACCACAAGAAGCAAGTTTACAGGAAAGAAAAAAAAAGTCATATATAATAATCTAAGTATTTTAACCAAATAAAAAGATAATCCCAAATAAATTAACCTATATTAAAGAACACTGAAAATAAAAAATATAAAAATTACACCAGATTTGGAATGAAACCAACATACTAAAATGAATACAGTGAAGTGCAAAAAAATAAAATAAATAAAAACCCAATCAGTTTTTCATGTGTCAAATTTAATGATAAATATAAAGAATGAATCACCAACCTGGACTATGTCTGGCTTATCAATTTCAATATACATCATTATAATCTCATTGCCAAGTTCTTTTGTCCTAGCTTTGCTGGCATTCAAGCATTTGGTCACAATACCAGAGATCACTTCTGAACAAATTCTGCAATTACACAAAAGAAAAATTGATAACATTTCTATAGCAGGAATGCTAAAGCTATCAAATCAATTGCTAGGTTTTAAGTGATATTTATACATTGATATATTCAAAGAATACTTTTGGAGCACCTAAAAATGTTCCAAAATTTAATTTTAAAGTTTGTAATTTTTTAGGCTGAAAAATATGAACATCTGACAGAATTTATCAAATGTAACAAGTACAAAAAACATTGTCTTCACAATTTAGCTTTCTAGTTTACCTATTAAACATCACTAAATCTTTAAGTTAATCTGAAAGGTTTTGAAACTCTTACAGTCCATCACTTTCTTAGATTTGTATTTTGAAAAGGTAGTTTACTACACTTCAAAGATAATCATGTAAAAAGGAACTTGTTTGTAAGAAGAAACACTGTTTCTTCTATTTTCTTTATCTTGTAAATACCAAAGGTCAGCATAAAGTTGAATTAACAGAATACTAGCAGAGAAAATCGATATCTAATTTAATCCCTAATAATCTTATTAAGTTTGTTATTCTGATATGGACAAAAGCTTTTCTCTAATTCTTCTATTAAAATGATATAAGTAAATAAAGAAATAAGATCCAACAACTACTTTAGATGCTGAATATGTCAAGACATCCTGGTCCAAAAGACAATATCAATTTTGGAGTACATCTCACCTCGACGCTACATGCGCATTCTCCACATAGGCCAATACAGCTTCCAAGGCTTTCTCTTGTGCTACAGCATTACTGTCAACTACAAATTTTTTAATAAGGCCTTGAAACTTGGCAAACTCTGGACTTTTCTCATCGTCTTGGATATTGAACAATTTAGTAGCTTCTTCATAACCGGCAACTCTGGCTTTCCAAACCTGAAAAACAAAACATTGCATATTGATATCTCAACAAGTTGTACAATACTAATCATTTACTTTTAAATAAAATTCAGAAAAATTCCATTTTTTGCAAAAGATTTTCATATTTCTTGTTCAATTTTGTTTAAAATAATTGAGTAACCCAACCAAAGTTCAAGATTTTAACAAGTAGTCAACATTTCTATTTTAACCTAAAAATAATTAAAAAAAAAAACCAACCATTTAGAATATTTCATGCTTTTTATTACTAATCAAATTATAGTAGCAAGTACAAAACTCCCCTCATGTATACATTTAACATAAATTAATAACTGCCTAATACAAACAAGACTGTAGAAAACACAGTGGAAAATTCAACAAAGGCATGTGGAATAAATATCAGCAATTGTAAAATTAAGATAATTATAGCATCCAATAAATGATGCCATGTATAATAAGTTATTGTTGGAAATTATTTCTACAACTTAAGCATGAACAAAACATTTTAAATAAAATATAAAAAGTAAACAAATCAAAGTTCATTGTTTCTAGTGAAGAATCCCCAAATTTTTATCTTTGTTATACCAATAGCAAAATTAGAGTAGTGATAGGAATGAGGATTGCTTCACAGACATATGTAGTACTGGATTTGTACTCAACAAGTTAGTGAAACACACTTTCATGAATCAACTATATCCTCCTACCTACCCCACTTTCTATAACCCCGCCAACATCCCACACACAACTCCCAAATATAAGAAAAGAGGTCTTCCATTCCTTTCTGCACCACCTGATGAGACATTGGAAGTCCAATGTCGAAACAAAATGTACAATTTGTAGTGGAGATATATATATATATATATAAAAGCATCAGATTAGTATAAAGATGTGAGTTAGCAAGATCGTTACATACTTGATTAGTAGGGGACAGTTTTCCAATGCTTAACATAAGCATTCTGGTACTTGTATCTAGATCTACATGTAATAAGTTACTAAAAGATTAATGCCAATTTTACAGATATGTTGAGTATATAGGTCGCACACCTATTCTTTTTTTGTTTTGTAATAGGTTGTAATAGTCAACTTGTGCATGGCCATACGAGAATGACATATTCTTTCTTGCTTACTAATGAAGTTCAACTAGTGTGCCAATCATATAAACAAGTATCATCAATTGAACATATTTTGAGTGTTCTTTTTAATGTTTTACTTATTGCTTTTAAAGTATGCATGAGTGGTTATCCGCTTAATTGTTTTGTATTGAATAGTTGTCCACGTAATTTTTGTTTGGTTTGTTCTTGTTATTTAGGTTGACCTCTTTTCTTACTGTGTTGTGTTGTGTTTGACCACTTAAGGGTTTGTTTTTTGTGTCTATTTGTCTGTGGACTTAGTGTTTTTTTTTTTTTTTTTTTTTGTGGTTGCTGAATATTAGTTAATTGTAGTTGATTTGACACAAGTAGATTGGTGTAATCATTTCACATGGGAAAAACTTACTGAGTGATTTAATATATATATATATATATATATATATATAAAAACTTATTTATAAATGGAACTTTGTGTGTGTCCTGTACCTATAGATTCCAAAACTGCTGAACCGATTTTTTTGAAAATTTACACAGTTGTACTATAAGTGTCTGCAAGTGTTCTTAGCTAGGTTTTGTGTCGAAGTACCCCCGATAAATATCAAATTGATAATCGAAAAAAATCAGCTTATAGAAGGAGTGGTCCGATTTTAATCAAATTTGATACGCTCATAGATAAAGACATAAGAAACAATATTCAGAAGTTTCAAGGTTGCAGTTCTTACAATAGTGCAAAAAATTGATTTTTATATATATATATATATATATATATATATATATATATAAATAAATAAAATGCAAGATGTTTGTGTGTGTTTCTATTTATCTGTCTGTATGCCCTTTATACAAATCTACAATTTTTATCCGATTCTCACCAAACTTCACACAAATATTCCTTAGGTTGTGTCTGAGCTCCAGGACCATGGATTAGTTTTAAAGCTTTCATTACACCCGAGCAACACCGGGCTATACTGCTAGTAGTGAATAGAATCCACTGTGTTGGGCAGGTCCATTATAGTAATGCAGACTAACCCACATGGAGACAGTAGGAGGCAGCCATGTTAGACACTAAGTTATTTGACTTCTACATTCAATTTTGTAAGGACACTGTTCAGTTTGGGAGATGCAAATAACATCATTGGAAGTATCTTCTGAATTGATGCTTAATGCCATCCTAAATTTCCCTGTTCCAAAAAACCATCTTGGTTTGGTCTGGTAAATCAACTTGCCTGGGTATATTCATTAAGTCCCATTATGCTACCCTTTCATGACCTAGTCAAAAAGAATTCAAAATTCACCTGGAACCAGACCTTTGAGAAAGCCTTTCAGGAATCAAAGCAGGTTATTGTTAAGCTAGTAAGGCTCAACAGTTACCTGCTTAGTCCCTGACTGGAGTAAAGATAGTATGGGATTTTTACTTCTTCAGAAGCACTGCTCTTGCGCGATCGAAAGAACCCCAGTCTGTTGTTCTGAAGGCTGGCACCTTGTATTTGCCGGAAGCAGATTTTGTACTGATGCTAAACAAAGATATGAACCCATAGAAAGTGAAGTGGCAGCTATCACATGGGCACTCGAAAAGTGCCGTATGTTTATACTGGGTTATATTCTGTTTTTTTGTTGTGATTGAGTGTTTGTATATTTGTTTTTATTATTTGTGTAGCAAAGCAGATATTTTTGTTCGCATGTTTACATTTTCCAGTAGGGGCTCCTTAAAGAGAACCAGGACTTGAGCAGAAAAGAAAAAAAAACTGCTTTGATGAGTGAGCATCATAAGTGTCCTTGTGAAACTTTGAAGTCAGCATGAACCTGCACAGTTAAAGTGACAAATTCTTTGCACTAAAACTATCAACTACTAAATTAACTTCCTGGGCTGTTGAAGCAGCTGATTTTGAGGTGCCAGTGTTCCACCTTCTCTTCGCTAGCTTGAAGCTGGTCTTAGTTGTCAGAGGCTGTTTGAGACACATGCTGTGGGAGCTAGGGGAAGGAAAAACCCTGATTTTAAACCTTTACTGCCTTGCAGTCATATGGAAGTAAATCCAGACAGAAAACCTGGAGTGAAGCACTGAAGGCTGTTGGCTTTCCGGCAACTCCTTCAGCTAAGCTATACCCAAATATAATGCCATGTATTCCTTTTGATCTTGTCAGTATGTCCAAGGAGGAGTTGGGGCTATATAGTCTGGTTAGTGCACAGTTTCCATATACTATTACCTGAGTCCTGGAGAAGTTATACCAGTCTCACTTCTAAGGGACTGAATTTGAACCATTATCTCGCTACCTTTATCTTGTGAGATAAACATATGCCTGCTTATATTATGTGAGTGTCCATTTGAATAATTTTCATAGTTTTATTTTTACTTTTTTATTTAAAATATTTTTACCAGGATTTTAAAAAAATAAAAATTTCATTCATTTACGAGTAATTCATGAAAATTAAAATCCAACAATTGATTTCTTTTTTTTCTTTCCCCCCAAGAATTTCCAAATTTGTTTTTTACTGCCAAAAAGATGCTAAAATTTCCTATACTAATTTTTGGTGCTGATACAAGAAAAGTTTTTAACCAAAATTTTGAATGTGCTTAGAAAGAATTAAAAGTAATAAAATAAACAAAAAACACTTTGGACTTCCTTTTTAATAACAAACATTTTGACAATAAAGCTTTGTTTTTATCAAGTTTAGGGCATTTTTTTTTTCATTATGGTATGTTGTTTTTTCAGTGAATTATGCTAAACTGACCTGTAATCATGAATGGGGCAACAAGAAAATTAGGTTCTTATGACAGTTTATCAAATAGTTGATAAATACATTTCAGGACTTAGAAGATCTTACATTTTGGGTCCTTTCTTGGAACTAATGTATGAAAACAAAAAATTAAAAAAATTGAAAATCTATTGTTTATGATCTTAAAGGCAGCAGATAAAGAATGTTTGTGTATGTATATGTGATGGTGTTGACTTATTAACAGAGTAGGACTATTTCTAACACATCAGCATAAATTATGACATATTGCACTGACAGTTTACACTATCATTGCACATGTGACAAAAATACACTTAAAATTATGTGAAAAATAAATCTATGTACAAATTGAAATATACTTGTGTGTGTGTGTGTGTGTAAAAAAAAAAAGTGAAATATGTACCAGTGACCTATAAATTGCATGATCTAATATGACTTAAACTCTATAATAGATTTACTCTTCATGCAAGGACAACATAAAATCTCTTGATTATTGGATTGTACATTGATATTGTGAGATTTCACTTGCCTAGCTAATCCAAATTTATTTTTACACAGTTTATTACAAATTGGACAGGATATGTAGGTGTGTGTGTGCTGGTCAGACCAGCTTGAATGAGGCAGATCTAACTATAAATATTGCACACACAAGTGTATTATCATCCATCGTCTATTTGTTTTGTTTTGCCTTTGCAAGACTAAGACGTTTTCAAGAGTTTTACTTCATTATTTTCCCCCTATTTGAATCCATCAGTAGTATTCTCTCAATTATGCCAATTGATTTTTAGAGCTATGTATGACTTGTTTATAGAATCCTTAAAATATGCTTTTGGTTTATATCATGATCCCTTAGCTTCCTTTATCTATCTATAGAGTTATTGTGTTGGCAAGTACGTGTCATTCACTTTGATCACTTCACCTGTCCAATGTAACCTATAACACATCATTCAATAAGTCCCAGGCCTGACATATAGATGGTGCCACTAATAAAAATTCCATATGATTTTTATGAAGTACTGACCTTTAAATGGCACACAGCAAAATTTGGGCCCAATCAGATTATTAGTTTACAAATTACAGTTATTTAAGTGAAGCTACTGTTGAAAATTTTCAAAATGAATTTCATGTGTTGATAAATCATTGCTTTCTGATGGGGGAAAAATACTGTTCAAGCAAAGCAATAGATTGATAAGTGTTATTCAGACTGCTTCATCGGAAGCAGCAGTTAAGAGGTGATATGTTGACTTTAAATGCAGTCATACAGACACGAATGATGCTGAACACTCAGCTCGCCCAAAATTATCAGTTGTCCCAGAAAACATCAAAAAATCCACAAGCTCTTTTTGGCCTATTGTAAATTGAAGTTGCATAAGATAGCAGAGAAGTTGAACATATCAGAAGGCAGTGTCTTAACCATTTTGCATGAACATTTGTCAATGAGAAGCTGTGTTCAAAGTGGGTGTTGTTTGCTCACAGTTTCTTTTTTTCTTTTTTTTTTTTAAGCGTTTCAGCCCGAGCGAGGTATGTCACTGCCACTACTGTGCAGGGGGCTACAGAGTGGAGAAAGGATGGTTAAATATAGGAAATGTCAGAGGGTGGGTGATAGGCAGGTAGGGATACTGAGAATATGGGTTGGGTAGATGAGTGTTCTGAGAATAATTGGGAGTTAGTGTGATAGGAGGTGTCTATTAACCCTACATTTAAACACCTGGAGATTGTAACTGTCGGGAAAGCAGACTTGTGGAAGGGAGTTCCACAGGCGGGAAGCGCGAGAAAAGAAGCTGTTGGAGTAGAATTTACGGTTACATCTTATCTGTTTTACTGTAAAAGGGTGGGACCTAGTTGCTAATCTAGTATCTCATGTAAATTCGTGCTTAAGCGGCACCAGTGATCTAAGTTCATCGGAGCAGAAGCCATGAAAGTACTTGCAGAAGAGACACAGGGAAGCCACATCACGCCAGTGAGAGAGTGGTTGCAGCCAGTCTGCCAAGTCAGTATCAACCACGTTACAGATCCTCCTTTGTATTTTGTCAAGAAGCCCAAGGAGAGCAGCAGGAGCACCCGACCAGATATGGCAGCAATATTCAATACATGGGCGGATGGTAGATTTGTATATGTGCAGGATAGATTCAGGTGGGAAAAACTTCTGGGCCGTGCACAGAGAGCCAACTTTCATAGCGGCAGATTTGGCAATGGATTCGATATAGGTATTCCATTTGAGGTCTGCCGAAAGTGTAAGGCCAAGGAGGCGTAGTGTTTTACTCTCTGGGAGGCAGGCCTGTCCAATGCTAATGGTAGGTATATGTGATTGTCTATGGTGGTTAGTTGATAACAGCTTCATTTTAGAAGCATTGAAATTTACTAGCCATTTCCTACCCCAGGCCACTACGGATTGGAGGTCCTTTTCAAGCTTGGCAGCGAGGTTCGCTTTGTCGCCCACACCTGGTTTTTGATCGATGTGAGAGTAGATTGTTGTGTCATCGGTGTACATGCCTACTTGGGATCTAATGGCGTCGGGGAGATCATTAATGTACATCAGAAATAGTGTGGGACCTAGGATAGAACCTTGAGGGACGCCCGCGTTCGTATGGTAGTTTTAGGAGGCATGCCCATTTAATACTACCTTCAATGTGCGGTTAGAGAGGAATGACTGGATGAGGTCAAACAGATGTCCAGTTCTCCTGTAGCTCCGCAGTTTGCACAAGAGGCCAGCATGCCAGACCCTGTCGAACAATTTGGAGATATCCAAGGCAACGGTTCGGGCTTCACCATTCTTGTCAAGTGCCCGGTATATGTACTCGGTAATGGTCGTTAGCATGTCAGCAGCAGACCTGGTGAAGCAAAACCCGTACTGTTTGTGCGAAGGAAGCCTGTGGGCCGTGAGATGCTGAATCACCTCGGCGTTGATAATGGCTTCGAAAACTTTGCCAAAGATCGGAAGGAGGCTAATAGGACGGTAATTGGCGGGGTCTGAGGGTTCGCCAGAATTCTTAGATATAGGAACTACACAGGAGGACTTCCAACAGGCAGGAAAACAGGAAGCAGATAGGCAGAGGTTATAGAATTTAGAGAGGACAGAGGAGAGTTCTGGGGCACATTTCTTCAGTACTATGATTGGGATTCTGTCACCGCCGCTCGCTTTGTGTGGGTCAAGTTGTGCAATTATCTTGGCGACCAGCGAGGGTGTAATGTGGACGTTATTTAGTTGAGCCTTAGTTCTGGGTGGGAAGTTGGATGTAGGTATTCTTAACAAGTCCAGTGTCGAATTGGTGTAGAATCTACAGGCAAAGCATTCAGCCTTGTCCGCTGGGGAGGTGAGAACTTCAAATTCATTGATTAGTGGGAGTATTGAAGTCTTGCTCTTGTTGAGCACGCTTTTGCAGAGTCGCCAGTAATCTTTGGAGCCAAACTTAGAGGATGCTATGCGTTGCCTCATTCTGGTAGCAAACGCCCTCTTAGCTTAGTTCAGTACTTTTTTACACTTATTCCGTGCCGAGGCAAAAAGGCGCCTGTTTTGGTTCGACGAGCAGCTTCAATAGAGCCGGAAGAAATGGTTCCGGTGGGCAATGGTGGCCAAGCAAACGGGTGAGAACCAGGGGGATGAATTTGATTTTAGCTGGAATTTCCTGGCCGGGATAAAAGCATCGATGCCAGCTTTAACCCAAGAGGAGATCTTGGATGCACAGTCTTCGATAGGAAGATCGAAGATGTTGTTCCAGGGGATGTCGCAGAGAAAGTCTCAGAACGAGTCCCAGTCTGCTCTCTGGTAGCAGTATGATATTCTGCTGGTTTGGTTTTCTTGGGTAGAGTTAGCGCAGATTGAGATGTTGACAGAAACTACGCCGTGGTCAGAGTTTCCGAGGGGGCAGAGCTGCCTGGTAGTGCAGGAGTCTGGAATGGAAGTAAAGCAAAGGTCGAGTAAAGAGTCCCTTCTGTTAGGGTTGTTAGAGAAATGCGTGGGGAAGTCCACCACTTGCGTTAGAGCTTGGGTTATTGAAAAATACATGGTGCGGATCCCAGCAAGGTTGGTGGCTGAGTTTTCAAGCCACTTGGTGTGGTGGGTGTTAAAATCACCAAACACAAATATATGGGCAGATGGGTGAGAAGAAATAGCCCTGTCGATATTAGTAGAGATGCTATCAAGTACCGTACAGTCAGAGGAGGAGGGGGAGCAGTAGAGGAAGAAGAGAGAGCTAACCGAGCTTAGAAGTGAGAGACAGAAGCACATGAAAGAATAATCCAGAGATTCAAGAGATGTGACCCTGGCTAGAGGGAGTTGTTCATTGACATATACACCAAGCCCATGCATATGGACATTGGAGTCCTTCCTGAAGAGGGGAAGGTAACCAGGAACGAACAGCTCCGAAGAGGGGATAGAAGGGTCAAAGTTAGTCTCACATATAGCTAAGATATTGAGTGAGTTAGTTAGAAGGAATGATTCTACACTACTAAAGTTACTGCGAATACCTCGTATGTTTGTAAAGGAAACGCAGATAGGTTTGGGCGATTTATGACTAGCTGGTTTAGTCTTGCTGTTTTGTTTGTTTAATTTCATGGTGGTTTAGTTGTGGATAGAGAGAGGTCTAGAGTAGGGTTTGATCAAAAACAACAACACGCTGATGATTCAGAGTGTTGTCTGCAACCGTTTCAGTGCAACAAGGAGTTTGTGTAAATATGGGACAATGAATGAAACACTGATCCACCACTTCACTCCAGAGTCAAATCGGCAGTCAGCAGAATGAAAGCTGTCCACAGTGACCAAAGATGCAAATATCAGCAGTTTTGGCCTCTGTATTTTGTTCATTGATTTCCTTGAGAAAGGAAGAATCATCAATAGCAAATATTATATAGCATTATTGGTGTGTTTGAAGGAAGAAATCAACAAAAAACGGCTACAAATGAAGAAAAAGTGATCTTTCACCAAGACAATGCACCATATCACAAAATGATTGCAATGATAGCAAAAATTACGTGAATTGCACTTGAATTATTTCCACATCCACCCTATTCACCAGATCAGGTCCCCAGTGACTACTGGCTGTTTGTAAACCTCAAAAGAATGCTCCAGGGAAAAAGATTTGGCTCCAATGAAGAAGTCATATTGAAAACTGAGGTGTATTTTGAGGTGAAAGACAAATCATTCTACAAAAAAGGCATCGAATTGTTAGAGGAGCGTTGAAATCAGTGTATCAGACTAGAAGGAGACTGTCAATGAATAAATTTTGATTTTTGCCTAAAAGTTGTTGTTTTATTAGTTAGGCATGGAATTTATTGAGTGATGTGTTATCAACAAGATGAAGGTTTAGCAATGGGTTCACCATTATCACCTTCATTGGCTAACATATACATGAAATATTTCAAACAGATGACATTAGAATCGTCACTGAAGCCAACTCTATGACTGTGATTCTTAGGTGACACCTTCATACTCTGGCCACATCAAGAAGAGGTTCAGTTACTATTGGACCATGTGATCTTAATAAGATTATCAGTACAGTTCATAATGAAAAAAAATATGGCAACAAACTATCATTCCTAGATGTACTAATATCTTGAACAGAGAGTGGGTGCAAGACATCCGTATATTATAAGCCAACATTCACTGGACAATACCACAACTTCAACTCCCACCACTCATATAATGTAAAGAAAGAAATCGTCTGCTGCTTCCAACATCAAGTAAAAGTTGTCAGTGGTAATCCAGAGACATATGAACAAAAATGGTCATTATAGGCAGTACCTTACAATGTAGCAACTATCCAGGGTACATGACAACAGCTACAACAAACGTGGAATGGAGGGTGCATGAGGATAACAACAATTGGGTAGGCAGATTGAGGCTGTTTTCTATGTAAATGGATTATTGGAGACAATACAAAGGATCTGTTAGCCATATGACATCAGGACTACCTTCAAAAGTGGTTATAGGCTTTGCAGATGTCTCTCCCAGGTAAGACCCCCAATAGAGGAAAACATGACTAAGGATTGTGTGTACACCATTCCATGCAGCTGTGGAAAAAAATATGAAGGAGAAATGAGCTGTACCCCCTCAAAGTAAGGCTGAAAGAACATGGCAAGGAGGTAATACAAAAAGAAATAGAAAAATCAGGTGTAGCTGACCATGTATGGAGAGAGAAAAGAGATCCCTGTCCCCTATGGGATGAAGTTGAAATAATAGAGAACACCACTGGAAATTATGAAAACTTAAGGAATCAGCACATATACTAGGTCATAGAAATCTCCTAAGTCAGCCAAGCATAGAAATGAATACAATATGGCAAATAGTAATACAAAGTGCTAGAGAAAATCATTAGCTTCAAGATTGCTATATGAGCTCTGGTTAAAAAATGGTTACTTAGTTTGTAAGTCCCAAAAGTTCATACATTGATGTCCTCAATGATACACACATGGCCCAGTGTGTAAGTGTTCATTAAATCCAGTAATATCACCCAAAGAATCAAAAAATGACTCCGTTCAATACCTGGCTACAACAGTGGTGAACATTTATAACTTGGTTGAGTTAAAGAGATAACTTAGACAATTGGAAGTGGCATGACTCATGGAATGAGAACAATATACCCCAGTGATCAAGATAAAGAGTTTGGTTCAAGATTCCAATCACCTGAAGAAGGCTGGAATGAATAATGGCTGAAAAATTGTGAATATGGTCACAACCAAATAATGTAAATACTATCGCAGGTGCATAGACAAATATCGCTTATGTAACAACACACATTTATGAAACCGGCAATTTTCTTGCTTAAAACTAAATGTATAATCCACTTATTTGAATAAAGTTGTATAAAAATAAATTTTCAATGTGTTTTTTATTTAACTGTACAATCATCTATAATAACTCTAAATCATAAGTTATAATTTTCTTTAAATGGTATATGAAACAAAGCGCTTTCTCTCTCAGAAAGAGGCAACAACAAGCATTAAAACAGTATGACTTGCTTCTGAGATAGCATCCAAAATGGTGTTGATTTCATGTTTTTGGTGTGTATGCTTGTAATTCTTCAGTGAGGTTGTGTTCATAATATTTATTAAAGTAATATGGGCTAAATTTTGGTTTGTCATATAAGTGTTGCACCAGTTATGTCTGTCACATGTTCATGTTACTGACCAATCAGTTTAAATTGAATGTTCCTTTGTGAAAAGTGGAGATTATGTTGAGCAAATGAATGAAGTGCATATTTATTTTTAAAGTACTGCATAGATTCTCTGTATTTTAAAAAAATATTCCAAGTTGTATATTCAAAAATGGGAATTTAATAAAATTCTTCCAAATTTTACCATTCTTCCCACTAAATTTAAATCTTTAAACTTATTTCTTCTGAATTATCTTGTTGAATGTTCTATGGGATCTGGATTTTTCTCTTCAAACAGTGAAGATATCAAAATAATTTTTTTTCCATTCTACTTAGGATGTTAATCTATTTAGAATTGAGTACATAATATTTTATAGTTGATTTTATTCAAATTTTAGCAGCCTTTACCTAATATTGTGTAGGTGACCAAACCGGTTAACAGTATAAAGTAGATCTTTTTTTCAGAAGTGGACTTTTTTTTATAACAACTCTCTTGAGGTTGAATAATTTATCAGCTGCTCTATATTGTGCATAAGCTCTATGGTTGCAATCATTAAATGTATTTCACAGGAGTATTTAGAAAACAACCCAAAAATATTTTCTTCCTTAAATTATTCAGTAATGATATGGCTTATTTACACAAGCTTCCATGTTATGAAATGATCCCATCAGGCTGTGCAGGATACCTACTTAAGCAAAATATCTCATAAGTGTCAAGTGTCTTCAGTAAGTCAACAAGATCCTGAACAAAGTTCAAATTTTGCTCTCAAATTTTTTTTTTTCTTTTTTTTGTGTAGTTGCCTAGCAATAAAATCCATATCAATTTCCCTTTAAAATCAGGTTGAGATTCCATAAGTAGTGGGGCCCAATATTCTGTGATCATAGACAGATTTAAGGAATTGCAGATCTGAAATAATAAATTTTTCATACTCTTTTCAATCCTAATGAATAGATTTTGTTCCTGTGATTTTATTAAAATTCAATATTTTTTAATAATTAAATATATGAACAGACATTAATTTTCTTTTTATAAACTAAAGGTGGTTTTTGGTTAGCAATATATAAATTGATTTTTAAATTTTTGTAATTTTCAAACACTAGGTAACTTTATAGTTTTATTCTTAAAGTGGGCCGGGAAGACTACATCAGTGCTGGTGTAGAAATTAGGTAGCCATTTCTCACATAACATTAATAAAATTTATGGAAGAACTTAACAAGGACTTGTTTACATTCATTTCTTTTACAGACATTTAACATTCACAAATTAAACAAGATTACAAAGTGTTTACACATTGTAATCATGTTTTATTTGTTAAACTAGAATCATATTCATTTTTGCTTCATCCTGTTGAGTTGTCTGTAGTTCTTCAGTAATTTTCTCATCTCCATTATTTTTTTCTTACTTCTTTTGTAATTTAAAAACAAAACTATCTTGTTGGTATTTATTGTCCTTAAAATTTTATTGGAGAGAGGGGTTTTGGTTTGAATCCAATAAGGAATGATTATTGTGTTTATAATTTTCATACCTTCACACACGCATACACACAAATGTGGTACAAGGATAAAAAAGGGGTGGGAGAGGAAGGTCATTAGTGGTCTAAACGTTTTGTTTTTTTTTAACTTAGCCAGTCACTTTCACTGATTCAAGCATACATTATACTAATCTTTCCACCACAATACCACATTTATATAAAAAGCACATTCATACCAGGATCATCAAAACAATACATGTTCTCTGAGATCTTAAACTACTTCACCATATTTACAAATGTTGGGAGGGAGATAAAAAGTATAAATGACTTATTTAAATAATAAAAAAAAATAACCTCATGACAAGATAAAAAAATATACAATAAAAATATTAGTCTGATAACCTCAGATAAATGTGGTAGAAAAGTAACTTCACTGGTTGAAAAGTACAGTGAGTATGTGTAGGAAAAAAATAAAATAAAAACGCAAAATGATCTCTTTGCTCCAGAGAATTGCTTTTTATCACTTAAAAAGGAAGTAGGAGGGGGAATGAAAATGGAAAAATGTTGAACTAAAAAAAGCTAAGAGAGCCAATGACCATTCATTTCCTAGCTAAGTGAACCAATTTAAAAAAAAATGTTTCTGCACTAACTGGAGGGGGGGGCATATTGGTCATCTACCTTCCAGCAAAGTCCCTGGAAGAAAGCCCCTCTATTTCAACCCCGATCTTGACCTTCAGCTAGTGCTTGAAGACTGCAACCAGGTAATAAGAGAAACAGATAATGCCTTGTAAGCTTCTTTCAGCCTTGTTATACTACCATTCTCATCATGACTATCAGAAGTACAGAAGCACAGAGCTTCCTATTGTCTGCCAATGAACTTGTGTTGCTACAAACAGTACTGATATCGAGGATTCATGCAGCTTACAAATTGTCGCCTTTAGTAAATTTGTACAGCAGTAAAAGAAGGCGTAATCAATGGACTCCACTTTTCTACTACACTGGATGCATTCTAGTGAAAAGACTAGTTGTGTTGTGAAAGACTTTGCTGACGCAGAGCACATTCTGAATTATCAGCTAGATAAGTGATGCCTCGTCATTAGTGATACATTTTAACCTGGGCATCCAAGGCCATATGGAGTGAAACTCCACTCTTGTCAGACTTAACACCTGATATAATACCTCTTGACAGTGGCCAGATATCAGAGAGCCCCAGCCTGTATCTGAGAAAGAATTTTTACAGCATGACAACATTCACAATAGAAGGGCTGATCTTAAGGAAAAAGGTGGGCCTCCTCTTCAGTTGAGTGCATGGTCCTCAAAGACAGAAAAGCTGTTTGAGCATTCTCCTTTCAGAAAGTGCTATTTCCTTCATCATGTTTACATCTTTGGTTTGATCTGTCTCTGTCTGGGATTTCTAAACTGCTCTTGGATGGATGGAAGCAGCAGACCTTGTGATGTACTATGGGAGCTTTACTGCCCCAGTGGAAATGAAATGGAGCTTTCTCTAGATTGTCTTGTGGCGCACAGGAGTGGCAGAACTGAGATAGGATGAGGGAGTAGATGTACATGACACTTACTTTTGTTCTCCATTTCAAGGAAAGTTACTTTTGCAGCCACAAATTAACCATAGTTATGACTTTCTTCAGAAGTTCTAACAAATTCTTGCAGGTGATCAGGATGAAACCATGTGCAGAATATCTTGCATCGCTCATCTGTCCAACTGAAGGAACCAAAGAGAAGTGAAATCTTGCATGAATCCAACCACAAACTGACAGACTTATCACAGTTAATCTTTGCCTCTGTCACTGTCCCATATGTCTGGATTCCTCTTCTGACTTTGTTGATCTCAGCATTGCTTGTTACAAGTGGGGAAATGTTAGTGTAGGCAATATACCTGGCCAGGGTGGTCACATCTGGTATCATGATCTTGCCAAGGGTTTGTCTTCAACCTGCACAGGAATGGTTCTAGTGCAAGCACGTGGAATAAGGAGGAATGAGAATTGCACTGGGTGCTTTCCCCACCTCCCCAATAGAGATCCTATACGTAATAGCCATTGAACTACCATTAAGCCTAAGGCAAGAAAAACTGGCTTTACAATATTTCACTAAACTAAATTCCTATCACTCAAACTCTGCTTATGACTGCACACTAAAGCCTTCATACCAATCACTATTCCAAAAAAATGAAAACGAAGTAAAAATATTTGGGCTTCGAATAAAACAAACCATTAAGGAACTAAAGATGCCATTAAATATAATTCATAAAACCAAAATATCTGATATTCCCCCATGGATCATTCAAAAACCCAATATAATAATGGAACTCAGTAAACTCCCCAAAAGCAAAACTCACCCCATCATGTATCTGGAAAAACTAGCTAAGATCAAAGAAAGGTACCCAAACCATCAAAGTATTTTGATGGCTCCAAGAACGCAAAGAGAACTGGCAGTGCAGCAGTGACAAAAAAAAAAAAAAAATACGAATACCAAATGAAGCATCCATATTCAATGCTGAAGCAATTGCCATAAACATGGCACTAGACATAATAGAAAATAATAACCAAAAATTCATTATTTACTCCAACTTCCTGTCCGTTCTAAAGGCTCTGAAAGGAAGAAAACTGGATAACCCACTCATAACAAATCTACTCCATAGAATTAATAGCCTAGGACAAAAAACACAAATTATAATCTGCTGGATAACCAGTCATATGGGAATAAAAGGAGGAGACAAAGCGGATCAATCAGCAAAATCATCCCTGAAAATGACTGTAGGCAAAAAAAATCAAAATTTCCTATCTAAACTTATTTATAAATGGAACTGTGTGTGTGTGTGTGTATCCATTACCTATAGACTCCGAAACAGCTGAACCGATTTTCTTGAAAATTTACACAGTTGTACTATAAGCGTCTGTGAGTGTTCTTAGCTAGGTTTTGTGTCGAGGTGCCCCTGATAAATATCGATAATCGAAAAAAAATCGGGTTATAGAAGGCGTAGTCCGATTTTAATGAAATTTGATACACTCATAGACAAAGACATAAGAAACGATATTCAGAAGTTTCAAGCTTGCAGTTCTTACAATAGTGCAGAAAATTGATAACATCTCTATAAAAGCCCAGATGTGTGTGTGTGTGTGCGCGTTTTTATCTGCCTGTATGTCTGTATATTTTTTCAGCCCTTTTATTTTAGTTTTTGCTTTGGGTTTGGCTCTAAGTAGGTATAATTGTAGTTCTTAGTCTCAGCCATGATACCATTTACTCAGAGGACTTATTTAGCCTTCAAAATTCAATTTACGACGAAAAAAACTTATTTGATATCGATACCAGGAAATCCAAATTTGACTTACATCCATTCATTTTTCTTTCAGTCTACGGTTTTGCTTTAACTGGAAACAACTATTGCTTTTTAGTCTTTCGTGCTAATGTCCAAAGAGTCTGAGCTCCAGGACCATGGATTAGTTTTAAAGCTTTCATTACACCTGAGCAATGCCAGACTATACTGCTAGTACAGACATAAAACCAACAATAAGCAAACACCTTGTCAAGGTTGCTGTACATTTTGTCATTTATTTCTTGGATAATATTTTGAAATTGTTAATCAGAGAGCTGAATCCTAATTTCAGTTGTGTTCATTGAATTAACCCATACACAAATACCCTTGGGAAAGGTGTGAATCCTCTTTTCCCCTATGGGTTAATTAGTAAGACTTACAGCACTAAAACCATTATTATTAGATAAAAATGAAATTGCACACAAAACATTTAGATTTCAGCATTAAATAACCTATAGTGGTTGATAAGCCACTAAACAAAACCAACCAACCTTTATTTCTCTGTTGTATTTTACTTTGCATTTGGAAATATTGATTCTGGCATGAAGTTCCAATTTTGTACTTTAAGTAGGCTATTTAATCATTAGCAATTCAAAATTATAACCTTAATATGAGTCACTTATTTGCTGATGCTATTGCTCTGGTTGCACCTCCTTTGTGGGGCTCAAGAGCTTTTGAGTAGATTTTTCAACTGCATGTGAAGCATTTGCCTTATCAAGAAGACTGTAGTGGTACACAAAGCTAAGTCAGTGCCAAAATATATCCATGGTATTTGGCAATACCCTTCCACACACTACTAATACTACTATCTGCCAATTATTGTTGACATCAAGAACTTAAATGTTCAATGTCATTTAAGTACCTGGGAAGCAAAATTTCTCTTCATGTGATCATTAATCACACCTCCAAAGCTATGGACTGCTTTGGAAAGCTTTATTTGAATGTCAGGATTTTCCTTGAAAGTCAAGATTAATATATTACTACAATGTAGTAATTACAATTCTATTATGGCTCCAAATCCTTGATGTCTGACTAGGTCCATATTTGCCAGCATGATATCTTTTATAAGTAGTGCATTTATAAAATCTTTTGCTATATCCTGGAAGCAATTTTTTCAAAATCAGTGGCATAAAGGAAATTTTTAATACAATTGCAACTCAGATGGGCTGGTCATATTGCGTGTATGAAAGGATACCAAAAATACTTGTGTACAGCTACCTACATCAGTTGGGGGGGGGGGGTGAAAACTGCTGTTAATGTATAAGGATAAACCCAAACAAAATTCAAATTCTATTGGCATTCCTTTGTTGTCTTTTGAAGCAACTGGAAAGTGTATGAGTATGTGAATAAGAACTTTTTAAAAGTCATGTATTAAACATATCCATATTATTAAACACTGCTTTAACATTCTTGCAGCCTTCACAAGAGGTGCTGTTCCTTGCTTTGTATGTAGAATGTTGTGTAGGTCTCAAGTTGTCCTTAAGATATTGAAGACACAAAAATATAGCATCAAAGCACAACATTGAAATTGACAGAGTTCATCATTTATGTGAGTGTAGTGTATTATTTGATTCAAACTAGGAATTTTAAAAAAAAGTTTGATAGAGGGGATATAAATTTTATATCCTACTATCACTACAGGAGGGTGAGCTGAAAACTTCATGCTAGAACTGTAAAATCTAATTTCAACTCTTAATAACTGCATTGTTTCTTTCCAGGTAAACTAATACCTGGCTGTTCAAAGAAGACTTTAAATGTAGCAAGTAGTGACTCCTCCTGAAAACAGACAAAATTTGGAGTTATCAAGTATCTGCAGAAAGGAAGCTCAGCTCTCAAAGGCATTCATGCTGATATAGTTGTTACATTGTTGAATGACATTCCAGCTTTAGCAGCAATGCAAAAGTGGGTAGCTGAATTTAGGAGAGGAAAGGAGTCTTGAAGATTACCCAAGTTTTAAACATTCTGCAACTGTCACTACCGAGGAAAACCTTAATCTTGTTCATTTCATAGTGACGGATAGCAGACACTTGACTATAAATCAAATATTCCATGCTATAATCATATCCTGTGAGGAAATCTGACATTGTTTAAGGTAGATCCAGTTGGTTTCCTTGAATGAATGTTGGATTAATCACTGAACCAGGCACAATTCATGCAGTAGAAACACCCCTTCCTACCTGCTCCAAAAAAGGCCATGTTTGTTTCATTTGCAGGGAAGGTGATGACCTCAGTTTTTTTTAAGTTTTTTTTATTTATTTATCTTTTTATCTTTATATAAAAGAAATTGTGTTTATTGATTATCTTCAAAAGGCCACACCATCAATGGAGAGTAACTAACTTGCTGAGGCAGTTACAAAGGCTATGAAGACCAAAAACTCAGGAAAACTGATGAAAGGGGTCTTATTTCATCAGGTTAATACTCCAGCAGATAAGTTCTTAGTTTCAAAGGCTGCTGTGTGTGATTGTGGTTTTGAAATGGTTGATCACTCTCCTTAGTCTCTTGATTTGTCTATCATCTGCTCTCAACAAAAAAAAAAAATATTTGGTTGGGAACCATTATTGCAGTGATGATATGTTTTTTGTTTTTTTTTTCACCTACAGGATGAACAGTCTTTTTTGAACAGTCAGATGTTAGCTTACTGGGAAAGAAACCATGCAATTATTAATAAGAGTTGAAATTAACGCAAGATTTCACAGCTATGTGATTGTTTCTTTATAAACTATGAAGTTTTTAACCACCCCTGTATATATGTAACAAATTTCAGTTTCAAATAAAGATTTTGGAATATATCAAACCAATCATGGTGATACTTTTTTTTTTCTATAAATTACTGAATTCTACATTAGTATATGTCAATGCTCAATTCTTAATAATAAATGGAAATGCTAAGTATGTCTGCAATAAACATTTGTTTTTTTGGGGTTTTTTATGCAAATAAAAAAAACATTAATTTAGACATTTGTACTGATTTGTGTATAATTTTGCAAACTGTTATGGTTTTTATTTTATTTTTTTTATAA
Organism: Ascarosepion bandense; assembly: GCA_037127315.1. Classification (NCBI taxonomy): domain Eukaryota; kingdom Metazoa; phylum Mollusca; class Cephalopoda; order Sepiida; family Sepiidae; genus Ascarosepion; species Ascarosepion bandense. Next base: position 1,634,954 of record JBBBDQ010000266.1, read on the forward strand.
ATTTTATCTTATGTTTCCATAAAAACTAATTTACCCAAGTGCAATGCAAACTGGTTATGCACACAGAATTTTATACAATATATCTTTTGGTAATGTGCTTGAATTGTTTTTCTTCAGTGATAAATAGAAAATTTGAGTTTGTAATTTTCTATTTTGTTAGAGAATATCAATATACAGTTATTTTGTCCTTCAAATTTTGATATCCTTATTCATTAATCTTATTTAGTGGATTATTAACAAAACCTTGATATTCCGTTATAAGATGCTTGTGTAGTTAGAGAATTAAACTAATAGTTTGGAGTCTAGCTGGCGTTGCTTTCATTCACCTTGTGTTAGGGGAAAAGGGAAAAAAATACATTTGTTTGATAATAGATTCTGTACTTGGTAACATCACTATTGTGCAAGTTGTACTAGAAATTAAGATTGCATGATCTTTGAGATATTTTTTTGAATAATTGAAAAAAAAAACTTACAATAATATAAATAATTTACTTTTACAGTAATATTCTTTATTTTGGTAAATATTGGAAAAATTAATGAAAATGATTATTTTCAAAAGCTGTTTTTTTAATTTTTTCTTGTGGGCAATGGGCATTGTATGAAGATGCTTCATGTCAAATAGAAATATATTAATTTGTAAATATTCTGAGTTAAACTTGTAATTACTAAATAATTTTACAGTACTTTATTGAAGTATTGTAGATTTTAAAAACTATTTGGCTTATCTGATTTATTATAGCCATCATCAGGAAAGTGTTATAGCTAAAATAAGTTTACATTTTTGCTGGAAAATCTCATTCTTTTCTGGTGGAATGTTCTTGTATACTATTGATTTATTTTATTTCTTCTGAAAGGAATGAAAAAAATATACTGAAATTAAATTTTTGCAAAAGTATAAAGTTAAATTCTTTTAAATAATTTTCTTTTCCCTTCATAAACCAATAAATGTTTTTAAATAGTAAATGCTATTATAGTAGTTGAAAGATTACAAAAAATGTTTTTGGGATGATATTTACTAAGCTTTAGTGCTTGGCACATCTACAGCTATTTCATCTATTCATTGTTCAGTTATATAACAATAGATGATTTGGATATCCAGATTTAATTAAAAAGTTCTTAGAAATTGCTGTGTTCATTCCAATTCTTGGTCGATGAGAATTTATATTTTATTATAACATGCTTTTCTTTGTATATTTAACCTTAATTTTGAATTTAGGAAATTACTTTTTTCTATAAAACTTTAAATTAAATTTGATTATAGTTCGTGGTGTGTAATAGGTAAAATTTGATATAATAGGGTTGTTAGTATTATAAAGGTTTATCGTCTCTCGCGGGGGGGAGGGGTCCTAGTTTTGGCTTGTGCAGTATTTTTCAGCATGATTGCGAGGTTAGTTCTTTAATGTGTTTGCAGTTTACTGTGGTTTCATGCCTCTGGTTTAAAAGCTTGTCACTATGTATTTAATGATTTCAATTTTTTCTTGAAGACAAAGGAAACATGGTTCCTTTATTGATTTAGCTGTTCTTGCTTGTTTAAGAATTTTCCATTTAACTTTAGGTGTTTTATTTTTGTTTTTTAACTTCCAAAAGTGTTAGAAAAGAGATGTCATGTTTTGTTTTTCTTTGTTATTGAAAGATGAGAGGTGATTGTAATGGAAAATCCTTGTACTTTGATATATGCAAAGGTTTAAAATAACGGTGAATATTTGAAAATATTTAACAAATATTAGTTATATTTACGTAAAAAAAAGGCCATGCAAATCCACAAATTATAGTGCAACCTATCTGTGAGTCAACTATAAATGCCAACTTAGACAACCACAAATTACTGGTACGATCTATCTGCAAGCATATATGGTACTTACTTCAAGCTTGGGCTGGATTGCATGGAGTTTATTATGTGGATAATTGTCCCCTATATTCTTGCAATTTTTTTTTTAATATATTTATTTCCTCCTTCAAGTCTGTACATGGAACCTTTATTCCTGTATGCCCGTTCATATCCAAAGCTGATTCTGCTTTAGAGTTACCTTTTATTTCAATGTGGCTAGGGATCCAACATCATATATTTCTCTTTTTGTTCAATGTGTTGATTTTCTGTAATAATTTAATAATGATCATAGGATTGTTGGATTTGTTCCCCTCTAAAGCTGATAGGATAGATAGTCAGTCTGAAAAAAAATAGGAAGTTCTTTAGTTTGCTCTCAGTGATGTCTAGAGCCAACTCAATGACATAAGCCTCTGTAGCAAATATCAATATCGAACTTCCCTTTGGGAGACATTTTCATTTTGATCATTTTTTGGCTGACTGCTGCACATCCTATTTTGTCTCCACTTTTTGACCCGTCTATTTATATATTTTTGTATAATCATGGGATGTGTCCAGAAATGAGAGGATGGTTTCTTTTCTTTGGAAAAGTAAAGATTTCCAGGATGACTTGAGGATATTTAATCATTCATGGTGGTATACTGAATACTGTTTCTTGAATACTTGTTAGAGAAATACCTAATTCTTTGACAATGAGTTTCATCCTAAGTTCATATTGTTGTATGACATTCTCTGCATGACTGAATTTATCACACTAATTTTGTTCAAATGTAAATCTATAAGTTGGATAAGTTGGGCATGATTTAAGTTTCGTATGATACTGCAATGCCTATTTCATACACTGTAAATGTGGAGAGGTTTTACCAGCTTCTGTGTATAAGCTCTCTACCAGGGATGTTTTAAAAGCCTTGAGCATTAGTCTGAGCCCTTGATAAGTTGCGTTGATGGTTTTTATGTATACTTTCTGGCTGCCCCATATATATAAAACTAGCATAATCCAGTTTGGAACATAGTAGTGATCTAAATAGTTTGATCAGTATATACCCATCTGCTCCTCATTCAGTATGAGCCACCACACACAGAAGTTGCTCCATTTCATTTTCAAATGAGGGATGAAAGTTTCCTGTTAAAAATCATACCTCCAAAAACTTGTGCTGTTCCACTACTAGAATTGCTGCATCTAATTTTAAGTATGGATCATTATGAAGTTTTCTTAGTTTGCAGAAATGCATACATGTTTTTTTTTGTTTTTTTTTAATGTAAATCCATTTTCCATGGCCCATTTCTGAATTTAATTTAGGAATTGAAGTTGCCTTTCTATTGTGTTCATATGCCAAGATTTGTACGTTATTAAAGAAAACCTCAATATAAAGGAAACATTTAACTCCTGGGCTTAGAGAATTCACAATAGAGTTGTTTTTAATGCAAACAAGCACTACTGATCAAATGCTTACTAGTAAAACTTTTTCCTCTTGTTTTTGCACTTCCAACAGTCTACTTCCTACTCAGACCTGATAATTTTGATCTTTTTTTAAGAAGTTTTTTTATGAATTCTCAGGTCTCTACAGACAAATTTACCTTTAGTTAACCTTTGACAACTAAATATTTTCATTTAATAGCCAAATCCATGTAATGTTATTTCACTCTAATGTTATGAATAAAACAATTCCAAGTGAAGTTTTGTTTTGCTTTCTAATTCTCTAAGACAATACAGACAAAATTTATGGGAGGAAATTTAGAAATTTCAAGAACAATTACATTCAGTGGTACTGTTACCTGGCAAATATCACTTAGAATAATTCAGTCAACTGACAAATGTTTGAAAATCTTATCAGTTTCAATATTAGTTACTAAACTTGAAACAACAACCTCAAAGACATTACATTCACTTCAATTGTTACCTGACAAACTTTGAAAGGTGTCATTTATAAATATTCAGTAAACTTACTGACAAAATTTAAATGCAAATTTGAAGTCTTCAAGATCTCATTAGTTTCAATATTACTAAACAACCTCAAACAAAAAGATCATAAATACATTGAGTCTAGAAACTGTAGAACTGTTTACAGTTATCTGGCAAATATCACTCAGTATAATTCAGTCAACTGACAAATGCAGGTTTGAAGATCGCATCAGTTTCAATATTATTAAAATTGAAACAACCACCACCTCATAAAAACATTACATTCACTTGAACTGTTACCTGGCAAAGGTGTCATTTAGAATTATTCAGTCATGTGTTGCAATTATTGTAACCCTTTTAACAGGTTTTTACCTTATTTTCAATTCCTCTATCAGGTTGACAAATGTCACTCAGAAATATTAATTATATTAACTATAGTAATACTGATCTAAGATCTTAAAGTGGGACTGGAAAGGAAAATGTCCAGATGGTCTGGCAAACACATACTGTGTCTTTGTGTTACTGACATTGAACTTATTCATATCCGTTTCAAACTGAAATTTTATCTTTTAAAATTTGTAACTCCATTTGCCCAATATTGAATTGCATTTACCTTTTTATTCCAATTTCCAGTCCCATTAACACTTGCTCAATTTGAATTGTCAAATCAATTGCTTGTGACTAAATCTTTTTGTTTTCAAACAGAATTGCTTTGTCCTTACAATTTCAATCAACAGACACAATGTCAGCTGGCCAGTCACACTGTCCTGGCCTCCAGGGATTTCTCTGGGTTGAATTCAGTCAGAAAGTCTGACAGTCTCTGTACAGACAAGCTACTCCGTATGTTGCTCTTTATTCTCTTCTGTGCAGAAAGAGCTCTCTCACACTTTGCGGAGATGATTGGAAGAGTGAGCATTATTCTCACAAGATGAAATACATTGCAGAAATCAGTCTTGTATGGGTCCTTGGTCAGTAAGATTTGCCACAGATCAGAATAAGACTTGTCCCTGAAAGTATCCGCAACAAAGAATTTCATGTATCTCCATTCCGTCTGAACAACTTCCATATTGCATCCTGCAGCTACAAGAGGTTTTCCAAACCAGTCACAAATAATGTCTATTTCATGATTTCCAAAATCACAACACCTTGAGCATCTACACTTGTATTTGTTCCCGACAGATTTTGAAACCTTGACTCTAGTTCTTTGATTGTAATGTCAACTGTAGACTAAACATGCTTCTTTAGTTTTTCTTTGGCCGTATAAACAAAACTCCTGGTCATTTCAACTCCTTGAAATTTGGGTTTACTTTCCAAATTTTCAGACTGTTGTTCTTCAATACACAGTATAAAATTTTCATACATTCTGCCAGGAATGTATTCCTCTTTGAAACAGTTTCCATACAATCCTTAATTGATGCAACTACTACAGGAAGAATCAGATTGTTTGTCTGTAGTTTTAGACTGAGCAAAGCTAGCTCGCCAAATAAATCGGATACGAAATGGCAAAATGCAGTGAATACAAGATCCTTCAATTGCTTGTTTATTTTCTTAGCTCTACCAGTAATGTCTGCATTTGATTATATTGCTGCAAGATTTCCCATATGAGTGTAGACTGCTGTGTATTGACCATGATCCTCAACCAAATGACCATCTTTCTTTCCTTGGAGAAAGACTCATTGCCCTGTCTACATGGAGAATCCATCTGGTACCCTTCACTGGTGCTGGAAAGTAGATTCTTGCTTCAAGTTTTTCTCCAATGATCTTGAGTTCTCTCTTGCTCTTTAGACTGAAGTGGTAAGTCTTCCATATCAAATGTAGACAGTCATTGACAGACTGCATAATAGGAGTTTGTTTTTGTAGTTTCAATAAGGCTAATTCAAGCCTATGTGCCATACAGTGAAAGTCTATGAGATGGGGAACTTCCTGCTTTAACAGTGACAACGCTATTCCTCTGTCCTGTATTCATATTTGCCCCATCTGCACAAAACCCAACAATTCTCGATGACATTTCATCACTGATCCCCACTTTTGATAGAGCAGATTTAGTAGCAGAGATAATGCCTTTAGCATGGCCATGTTCAAAGGCAATAACTTCAACAAGTTTATTTTCTGCTTTGCCATTCAACACTGTTCTCACATAAACTGCTTCATTTTCTTATACAGAGCTGTCAGTGGCACCATCAATCATAACTGACACATAATGAGAGTCACTAATAGATTCCAATGTCTCATCTCTGATCGTACTTGCAATCAGAGACATAATTTCACCATACCTAACATTATTATTACTGTATGCAGGTGTCACAGGTAGCCCATTTTTGTATTGAAGTAAGAGTAGGGGCTTCAGTTTTGTAAAGGCCATTTCTTCCTTCCCTATACAATAAACTGTGTTAAATTTAACCTTCAAATCCTTTTCGTTTGATTTGATTTCTGCATCAAGAAATTTCTTGACAATGTGAGACTCTTCAATTGAGTGTTTGCTTGTTTTATTAATGATAAAGTCGTGGCACTTGCCGTGTCTAAGACTTTTACTATGGGCAAGGACATTTTTACGTTTAAATTTAGTACTACCATCTACAAAATCAGTTTTTCCAGCCAAAGTTGAACCAGCCCTACGACAAAAATCACAATACATCACATTTTTTTCTCTATTGTAATGAAGCCAGGCAAAAGTTGACAACCAAACTTGTCGGAATTCTTGTACAATGGACGGCTTACTTTCATTTTGTGTGTCATCATTACTTTATCATTCGTGGTATTCTTTTGAGTCTCAGTTTCATTCAGCATTTCTACTTTGTTTGATTTTGCAAAAAAAAGCAGATATCGGTTTTAGTATTGTTTTCTTTGTTGCCATGTTTCTTTAAATCTTTGCGCATGCTCAGAAAGACAAAAACATGAAACTGTGCATAAAATGTGTACTGTTGTCATCAAAATGCCAATTAATATCTTGTATATTGTTCTATTAAACCTTTTGTTTAAATAATTTGACTTTGCTCGTTTTATTAAAAAAAAGGTTGAGCAGACATTTTTCACTCAGTAATGAGCTTTAGAAGATTGTTGGTGTAAAAAAATAAAAGTCGCCAAAAGATAAGTGTTTTATTATTTCTAGTTGCCACTTGGAAAAAAATCACTCACAAATGCGACTGTTTCACTCACAATGTAGAGCCCCGATTCTGTCAGTCTATTTCTTAGGCAAATCTTTTAATATGCTAAACTTTCACGGAGTATCATAAGCTTTTTCTAAGTCAAAAAAGACTGCCATGAGATGTTTCGTCAAAAGAAATGCTTTGCTAACAAAGGTCTCCAGCTGTACTAAGTGATCCATGGTACTTTTTTTTCCTGATTAGGCTGTTTTTTCCAAGTATCAAGTTGATTATTCTTTCTACACAAACAACTGATTAACATTATCAGTCTATAATTTCCAGGCTTTGAGTCATTCTTCCCAGGTTTTAGAATAGGTATGATAAAGATTATCTCCACAAATCTGGGAAGTGGCCATTTGTCCATATATTATTAAATAGTTTTAGCAGCAGCTTCAATGATTTGTTTAGCAGTCGCTAAAATGAACATCATCTGGTCCCCCAGCTCTATCATAGGCTTTTATAAAGATTCATTCAATTGCTCTATTGTAAATGAAAGGTTGTAGCTTTCAGCATTATTGGATTTAAAGTTCATTTTTTGTTTTTTGGATTTTTGTTTGAACTTAGCAAATTGTTGATTGCCATTCTTGGCTGATGTGTTTTTTGAGATGATTGTTGCTAATTTGTCAACAATATCCTTTTTACTGGTTATTTTATTATTATTTATGGAAAGGTGCTTTATTGCATTAGTATATTTAACAGCTATTTTCTTTATCATACCCCAAATAAATCTTGTTTTTGTTGCTGAACTAAGTTTTCTGAGGTAACTCTTCCAACATTCCTGTTTGTTATATCTGATTATTTTTTGAGCTTTTTCATGAAGTTGCTTACATTTCAGCAAGTTATCAGTTGTGGGATCTCTTAATGCCCTTCTTCTGAGCCTGATATCCATTTTGCACTCATCATTAAACCATGGTCTATTACTTTTTTTTTTTTAATTTTACACTTAGAGATGCATTTTCTTTGCAATCAAGACCAGGATTTCTGTAAACTGTTATGTCTGATGTGTTGTCCTTCTTCTAGTCTTTCATAGCAATAGGATGTAGAGCGGCCCCTACATCTATTTCTGCAATGTTCAAATTTCTGATATCTAAAACATCTCAGAGAAGCCGGGATATATAGCTCCACTAGCTCAATATTATAGCCTATTTTGATTTTAGAAGGAATTTTTGGTGAATTAAATGTGAGAATGTAGGTATTGTAAAAAGATTTTTCACCGTTTTTTCTAATTGTCATCCTTTGGTAGTCTGAGACTCCCTGGCTACCCAAGGCAGATGAAATCTCTTCTGGTGTGGCCAGACATAGCTCTCTACTTCAATGTATTCAGTCTTGTGTGACAAAGTTTTAATACTCATGTGAAAGGTCTTCATTTTCAAAGATTTTCCCCCGTTTTCTTGTTTCAACCTCCACCATTAAATTGCTGTCTTATCTTTCAGACAGCTTTCAGATTTTTCTTCTTCTATGTGCCATGTTCCTTCAGGATGTAGGCGACAACATCTTCCTATCCCTGATGGCTCTTAGCATGCTTTCTCCTATTACCCCACCCAAACCCTGCTCTGTCATCCACTTGCTCAGGCCCATAAAGTATGTTACCCACTGCTTTCCCCTGTCTCTTTTTCCCTCTGACTCATTAGTATCAGATTCTCCAAGCCTTCCTTCCTTACTGCATGTCCCAGAAACTTTTGCTGTCATTTTCTGATGCTCAGTATAAATTTAATCTGACTAAATGTTACTTTTTCAATCAAGAAAAGAGACAGTCTTGACTCCAGAGTCCCCCCCCCCCCACAAAGACTAGTACAAAAAAACCTTGGAAAAACAGAGTTCATTTATTTTTCAGAATCTAAGACAGAATGGTGTCACTTGGTTTTTTTGTTCTGATTCATATTTATATGATTTAAATTTCACTGCCTGTGCTCCCCACCCACCTTGAAGCCCACCATTGGGACCTGTTAAGAGAGAAACCCAATTGCCTTGACAGGTCAGAGTTACACAAACTAGTATACTGGCACTCATAATAGACCCAGAGCAACTGTCACCACATTTGTTGCATTCCCAAACTTTCAGTGTATAAAACAAATGGCTAGCAGCCATGCCCAAACCCAAATGTCTCCACGAGCAGATTGACCCTCAGTTAGCGCCCTCTAAGGTCTATACATCAGGTTGAGTTATTTGTCCACTAATTAATTTAGGTACTGTTTCCTTAAAGTATTCAACTTGGCATCTTTATAGGCATTAAGGCTTGACTTAACCAGTCAATTGACTGGATTGAGCTTCTCCGACCACCCATGTTGTTCAGGTAAGGGCCAAAAGGGTGTGTTGGGAATTGGAAGTACCTAACCCTGACTGCCAAAACCTTCAGCCACCAGACATCACAGATCGCCACCTATAGTAAACAAGTGGCCTCAGTGGGGGAGTAGGGGTTTCACTCCTTTGCAGAGGTGCAGTCAGCATATTCTGAAAACCCAGCTGACAGGGCATTCTAGTTGTATAGCTTTCTTCTTATTAGATTGTTACAAAAATAATGGCCAATAATTCTTGAAAAATTAACTGTAGAAATGTTGAAATTAGTTAAAATATTAACCTTAAGCATTTATGCACCTCTGCCATAAATCGATGAGATTATTTATTCCTCGTTGATAAAAAGTTATTGGTTGTGATGCAACAAAATCTTTGAAACCTGATTCCACCTCTGGTTTGGACTTAAGTTTTACCATTTAAAAAAGTGCTTAAGTGCTTAACAATGAAAAAAAAATAATCAGTGGGTGAAAAATCAGGAGAATACGAAGGATGTGGTAAACTCTCATATCCCCAGTTTGTGAGTTTTTGTAACATCATTCTTACAATATGTCGCCAAGAATTATTGTAGAGCAGAATTGGATCACATCAGTTCACAAGTTTCAATTTTTCAGGTGTGAATGCATTTCAGCAAGTTGAAAGCACTAAAGCTCTACATTAATGCTCTGCTTGGCTTCTAGAAAGCTGTAGTAGAAAACACCAATTGCAGACCAGACAGTCACCAAAAACTTTGGCTGATGCAACTTTGGGGAACTCCTTATGACTAAGCCATTTATCTGATCATTTACATTTATCCACTTTTCATCACAAGTGACTATTTGGTCAAGAAAGAGATCATTGGTGTTGTGCAGAAAGAGCATCGAGTACACTTAAAAATGTCTAAGTTTTTGGTTTTCATTGAAATCATGAGGAACCTATTTATTGAGCTTTTTCAATGATGTTCTTCATGGCTAAGTGGTAAAAAAGAAACAGTGGTTCTCTCCTACAAAGAGAGATGCAGATTTGATGTGTGCCGAGATTTCTTGAATGTGCAGGCAAATAAACATAATGCACACTGTTTAATAAACAAAAATAGCACATCTATTTCAAATACACAGTATCAACTACAATAACGTTTGAAGTTATATATATAAGAAAAATTAAGGCAGACACGTTATTTCATGGTAAATTGGAAGTATAGGCCCATTTTAGGCAAACCATCATCAGCTTCCATCTTTATTGTACCTTGAATAAAGACAGACGGAAACTGATAAAGACAATAAAGACGGAAGCTGATGATGGTTTGCCTAAAATAGGCCTATACTTCCAATTTACCATGAAATAACGTGTCTGCCTTAATTTTTCTCTTAGTGAGTTATTCTACCACTGTATGTACAGGATACTCCTTTGGATTCTTTTATATATATATATATATATATATTGGGGAGGCACTATCCTATGGGCAAAGGAGCTTGGATTAGTTCCACCACGAAATTCGTGAGGAGCGGCGGACTTCATCGAGCTTAATTCGTTACCTCTTCGTCACCAGGGCCCGTGGTACAGTTGGTATAACATCAGTCTCATAACCAAAACTGTCTGAGTTCAATTCCTGGTAGTGGATGCGCACTGCTGATGAGTCCCAAATATAGGACGAAACGGCCGTCCAGTGCTTTCTGCATTCTGTTGAGGTCGAATATAAAGCTCGATGATTTACTTAATATATTATCTTAGAACTGTAGTGATTTACTTTATTAAGAGTGCTAGATACTTGGAACATTATACAGTAATATTTTTACTATAAGTTTATAATAAAAACAGTTTACTGCAACACAAGAGCTGTTGTGCTTCAGTACTATCTTCTTAGACTACTTAATGAGATGCTAATAAGATAGTACCAAAACAACAGCTTTTGTGTAAACTATGTTTTTATTTTAAACTTACAATAAAAATATTACCATATATGTATACACACACAATCATGGAAATCAAATCTGAAAAAAAAGTGTAATTTTGTTTATCAGGCTATATTTCCCCTTCTGTTTGAGATTATCAATTTATATGTGAACTGTCATATCAGATAAATTGAGAATTCAAAGTTTGATGTTTTGGTGGTCTGTTTTTTTAGCATTTTTAGAATAGATATAATCTCAAATTCACCCTCTTATCTTAATTCAATTAAAGTAATATTATATAAAAATGCATTTTTATGAGAATCTTAAAATTTCAAGTAAATAGACACCAATTAATGTGCATGTAGCGCAAATTTTTTTTTTTTTTTACAATGTTTTTATATAAACATGTTTGTTATTCAGGTGGTATGTAACTTAGGGTTTTATATTTACCAACATCTTATAAAACTACTTGGCAATATTTGAATATTAAAAATAATGATTAAGAATGTTTAAAGCATAACAGCAATGAAATACAAGTAAAAAAAAATGAGGATTTTTAAGATAAACCTAACACTTACTTTATGTTGGCACTTTTCTTCTGTTGGTAACTTCAACCATTCATTATCATCAGCCATGTTGGTAAGTTTTTAGCTGGAAAGAAAGAAAAAAGTCAAGTAAAATAGAAACTAGTAAAAATTAATAAAAACAGTTAGGATTCTAAGAGACAAGATTCTATACTCAATCATTTATCTAAATGTAGATAAAATAAATCAGAGGAAATTAAAAAAAGTTCAAATAAAACATGTCTTTATTAAATATTTTTCTGAAAAGGAGAACCAACTTATTCATGGGAAGCTGATCACTTAATACTCTTCATATTTCAATCTCACTGAAGAATATTTTATACTCCACCATTATGGTTACACTCATTGAAAACTGAGGTAAATTTCTGAAAAGTGTATCAGCAGTGCAGAATAAAAATATTTTAGGCTTTTATGAAAATCTTTTTCATCATTATTAATGTGTGTATTCAATTTCAAATAATAGATTTGCATCCCAACTAAACCTAGTTATACCAATAAAATTCAACATTTGAAGGGCTAATGCTCCAGTTTAGAACTCAACTGCTAGACTATCCAAATTGATTATACTAGTGATGGTGAAGGTTTGTGTAAAAGCAGCTGCACTCTTGGAGAGAAAAAAAAAGACACAGAAGGATGGTGCAGTATATCACAAAATCTTCAAATAGCCCTTATGTTTTATTGTCAGATTTTAACCTCTTTAGAATAACTTCAACAAACAGTCACTTAATTGCCATACATGATACACACTAGGGTGATCATGTCGTGAAAGAAACATGACTGACTGGATAGATGATTTTTCCTGTAGTAGGTTGCCCATTACTTTCTGTGGTAGACTGGTTGCCAACCAAATACAGAACCCAATCTGCCCTGCTATTTGACCCATAGCTAGAGAGATAAGGTATTTGCAAGTGAATGCAACAAATTCAACTTGGCTCGCTGATTTCTCATTCCGTGCTGTTATTTACTGCATCACAAACAGTCAGTCAGTTAAGTGCCATACATGATACACGCTTGGGCGATCATGTCTCGAAAGAGACTTGACTGACTGAGCAGAAGATTATCCCGCAGTAGGTTGCCATTGCTTTCTGAGGTAGACTGGTTGCCAACCAAGGCTAGAGAACCCAATCTGTCCTGTTATTTGACCCATAACTGGAAGGAAGAGACAGATTAATCCCAAGGGTATTTGCGTGTATATGATTGCAACGAATTCAACTGGAATTTGAACTCGGCTCTCCGATTTCTCATTCGGAGTCGATATCCACTGGACCACAACGCACATCCTATCACAAACAGTATATGTACTTAAATATGACCCTCTCCTTGTCAACATGGTTTGAATTCAAACATGAAAGCCCAGTCAACCCTCATATTTAACCCATTGCTAGAGGAAAATGGGTTCATACATTAACCAATATTTCTGGCTAAAGAATGAATTTTCTTCATCTACCCTCTTATTCTCGTAAAAACAAATGTTTTCATGTACTGTAATATGCTACCCATATGTGAGTGTGATATACACACACACAGAAATTAACCATGGCTATTATTGTTTACACACATACACAATATAAATTAAATACCAAAAGTTTATTATTGTATTTCTAATATTTATCATTTAGGTTTCCAATCAATTTTATGGTTTCAGGAGAAAATTTAAACAAATTACAAAATATCTCAAGCAGTTTCATCTTAAGTCAATATCAGAGTTTTAATTTTTGTGATGATAGTGTGGGTATGTTGATGTATTTTCTTTGGTAGGTTTTGAAGGTATTTTCAGCTATTAGTGGATATTATGTCTGGTCATTTATAAGTATAGCATTTTCACACATCACTTTACAATATGTCTTAACCAAGAATGCATTAATTAAAAAATTGCTGCTCAGATACATCACACACACTATATATATATATATATATATATATATATATATACACACATACACACACAGTTCTTCAGCTAAATGCATCTCCTTGGTTCATCTGGCACTACCACAAATCTAAGTACAATTTTAACATGAAATTTTAAGTATCCAAAAGTTATGTTTTAATGTGTATTGTTTAAGATAGCATTGATAAAAATAAATAAAAAATTAGCTTTCATAAAAAGATCATAAAATACTTTTTATGACTTTAAAAAATATATAACTCTTAATTAGACAAAGTAATACCTGAAAACACATTTGTTTTGAAAAGAACAAGGGGAAGATAGATGAAGAAAATTTATTCTTTAGTCAGAAATATTGGTTAATGTGGGTTTTTATACAAGGAAATCATAATTTAATCATAAACATGTCTGAACATTCAGCTTTTAATCAAAATACATCCAACAAATACATGAATATACACTGTTGTGCCAAAGTTACTAGTTAGAAGTATGAAAAGGTAATGGTATATTGCGTCAAAATATCTTGATATGGAAATATGCAAATCTGTCAGCTGTATTCTAAAATCTGGAAAGTCAAGTATGAATACTAGCAAGGCTGATGATTATGCTAAGGTGAAATGAATTACTGAAATTGAAGGAATGATAGTGGCTTTCAGATGCATGGGACATAATCAGATCACATGTATACCCAAAATACTTCAGAGAAAGCATCATCACCTACTGTGGACAAAGTAGTAGCCTACAATAACCAAAAGTGTCATGGCTAGAATTGTCTGAAACCACTGTGGATTCAAATCACATCTATATTTGAATGCAGAAAGTATCAAATGTACATCCAACTGTTTAGCATTCTTTAGGTTCCATGAGATATAGGTACAGAAAATCCACCAAGGTACCCCTATTGATACTATAAGACCAAACACTGTACCTCATCTAATTGGAATCTGAAGTACTGGGATTATGGGATGGTTCAATGACTCAGTTCTAGTTATTTTGGGCTGATGGTAGGATATATTTTCATGGTATGCTTATGGTTCACCAAAACACAGGGATCACTATGTTGCAATGCTTTGTGACTGTTTAAATCATAACTCCATATACTTCAACAAGTGGCTATTCCAAGGATAATGCACCATCTGGACAAAGTTACCTGAAATTAGTTTAAGGGAGTGTTACGGTGCCCTTACTATATATATATATATATATATAGTTACCTGCGTGACTTCCAGAAGACAGTTGACAACAGTCAAGTATGACAACTAACACGCAGTTAAAGCCAGCTACTAATCAGGCAATAAGTAGTGTAACTGTACCATTCAGACTTATTTCTATTTACTTATTACTAACACTTCCTTCATACATATGTTCTTGTTATACTAATACATAGTTTTGAACCCAACTTCTGTGTGCAGTGTCTTACTTCCAACCAAATGGGTCACTACAACTTTGTGTCAAAGTTTCACAACAACTCCACAACAAATTGATGACGAAAATCCACAAGGAGCATTTTAGAGAATTTTGACAAAGTGTGGCCACCACATTTGCATGACATTAGCCCAAGTAAGCACTTACAAGGTGATGTGGAGAGGCCTATTTTTTTTTTTTAATCATTTCACCCCGAGCAAGGCGGAAATGCCGCTGATGTGCAGGGGACTACATAAGAGTACAAAGTTCAATTAGAAGAGAGTGAAAAGGAAGACGAACCAGTTAGAAAGGAGCAATAGAAAGCTGAGAATGCAGGTGTGATGACAGTTTCAAAGGTGGAGAGAAAGGAAAGGATATATGGGGTGGGGAAAGAGCTAGAGTCAAGTGGTTAATAGATGAGTATTGATGTTGCATTTAAATTCCTGGAGGTTGTAGCCGTCAGGAAAGCAAGAATATGGGAGCGAGTTCCACAGGCAGGAAGTGCGAGAGAAGAAGCTGCAGGAATAGAATTGTCGTCTGTATTTGGCTAACCTATCTGTGAATGGGTGGGATCCACTTGCCAATATGGTTGTACAAGTAAACACCTGTTGAGGAGGTACCAGTGACAAGTTCGTCAGAGCAGAAGCCATGAAAGTATTTATAGAACAGACAAAGGGAGGCCACATTTCGTCAGTGGGGAAGTGGTTGTAGTCGAGCTGCCAAATCAGTACCTACCACATTACTGACTCCTTTGGAGCCTGTCGAGAATGAACGGCAGAGGCGCCTGACCATATATGGCAGCAGTACTCCATGCACAGACGAATGGTTGACTTGTATATATGCAGGATGGATTCAGGGGGAAAAAAACATCCTGGCCCCACACAGTGACCCAACCTTCTTAGCAGTGGATTTAGCTATGGACTCTATGTAGTGGTTCCATTTGAGATCAGAAGAAAACGTAAAGCCGAGGAGGCGCAGTGTATTGCTCTCGGGGAGAATCGCTTGGCCCATGCTTATGGGAGGCAGAAGAGATTGCCTGTGATGATTGACAGACAACAGCTTGGTCTTAGACGCATTGAAATTGACAAGCCACTTCTTGCCCCAATTATATTTGCACAGATCCTGTATATACAACTATCATGATGCCATGGACAGCTTTCAAGATGGCATAGTTCAACATCTCTCAAAAGACCTTCCAACTACTTTTGGAACCAATACAATGTTGCTGGACTCCACCAGATTAGAACATCCAACATAGTACTTGACAATTATCCCATGACTTGGCATGTCAGTGAAATAATCTAGTTGTAGATATATTGTAGTTTTATGTATTGGTTAGAATTATTATTTCTTAATTCTTATAGCTAAATTTTCACTGATAATTTCAAAAATAGATGTGTATATATACACACAATCTCAAGATCAATTTCCTCTAAATTCAATTATAGGATGGTATAGTACAGACACACACATTTTCTTTTTTGTTGTTTTAATTAAAAATCATCTTTCAGCCAAAACAAATTTTTAGTTTAATAAGTTGTGAAGGACAACACTGCATATCTATTTGCCAACAATAATGTTCACTTAGTCAAGTAGGTTAATTGCGCTCAGCTATTTTAAATAAATAATTATCATAGGGTATCTATAATCAAATGTCACAGCAAACATTATTTTCTTAGTGAGAAAATGTATAATTTTTCATGTTAATATAGATATTATAGACTTGATCTAAAGTGTGGCCACCTAAATCTTGGAAACAATAGCCTAAATCTACTATAGTTCCTCTTATAGAATATGCAGTACATCTAATAACATGTATAACATCTTGAAGAATATACACTCATAATAATATAAAACACATCTTTAATGAAATAATCTCCCAAGAGTCATTAAACAAAACATT
Organism: Ascarosepion bandense; assembly: GCA_037127315.1. Classification (NCBI taxonomy): domain Eukaryota; kingdom Metazoa; phylum Mollusca; class Cephalopoda; order Sepiida; family Sepiidae; genus Ascarosepion; species Ascarosepion bandense. The sequence goes on from JBBBDQ010000266.1 coordinate 1,651,764, forward strand.
GAAAAAATCCAAATGAATGCATAAAACAAGCAATAATAAATGAGAAAATTGCATATATGCTGGCCTACAAAATAAGTTTTAAGCACTATAGTAGCAGAACCATGTCAAAATAATTAAATTTCCTTCATTTCAACTGCTGGTATGTCTTTCTTTTCAAGACTATTTTTATAAATTTAATATGTAAACAAAATTGAACCTTTTCTTCTAAAGATTCAATTCTTCCTAATGTGCTTAAAAATTCATTTTTGAATACATTCTGAATGCTTTGATATAAATTTAAAAATTCATTTTTTCCACAACACTAAAAAAAAAATTAAAAAATTAAAAAAAATAAAAAACTATATGCATTAACACAACATAGAACAATTATAACATGAAAAGCTTTAATATTATAAACTCCAGTCCCTTAACAATCCATATAAATACATTTTTTTTTAGACAGCTGACAAGACAATGAAAGCTCAGAGGTGCAAGAAGAGCAAAACAATATATATCTAATGGGACAAGAGCAACAACAAAAAGAAAGGTTTTCAAAAGTATGTAAAAATAAAAATAAATAAATAAAAAAAAAGACAAGACAGACAGACACGTACATTCTATGAGGCTCTTTAAACAGTTCACAGTTAAGTCTGCTTTTAGAACGTCATCACTTTATTCTTTTTGTTTACTACCAACAGTATTATTTTCTTCAACATCTGATTTCATCTTCAAAATGTTCTTGGAAAAACACACATATCTCAATAGCAATTTTAGGGGAATGATGACAAAGTTCAAAAGTTTTGTCATGAAAGCTTTTTCCAATTTGTCATACATCTTATTCTCTCATAGATGAGAATATCAATAAAGTTGAGTGAAAACTGGGCAAACTTAGATCTTCATGCTGCAAAAAGAGTCTGAAAAGGAGCCCCCCCCCCCGCCACTTGATGCCATTATTATTTTAACTACCTTCACTCCTCAGCAAGATTCGTTTTAAAAAGCAATAATTAGAAATGTAACAAAACCGAAACATGAAACCGAATATATACATTTTTCTTGAGAATTAACAAAAATATTAAATACTATTTAGTAGATTGTTTATTTACAAAAATAATTTTATATTTACATTCTAATAACTAATACAATTAAAACTAATGGAATGCAATATTTATCTTTTACCAATTTATAAAAAAATAAATACAAAAACAATTTATTCCTAAATTTATAAACAGTTACTAAATTATTAAAATGTGAACCAACTATAAGAAAATCCTTATTTATAATTTAATAAAGTTTGAATTAATTGGCAATTAGCCAATGTTTTGCCAACTATTCCAATAAATAATCTAACAGTGTTTTTTTCAAGAACAAAAACATGTATAAATTCACTTTCCTCATATGTTTAGATTTCATTACAATTCTGACTGCTTTTTAAAACATTGGGAAGGAGTGAAGATAGTTAAAATAATAACAGTCCCAAGGGGAAAACTGTCCTTTTGATACTAAGTTTTCTTCAGGCACAAAGGTTTGCTAAAAATTATTTTAATTCACCTCTAAAATATTTCATAAACCATGATGTAGAAATAAGTACTTTTTAAAAATTTCATATGGATTTTTCTTCAGAATCACAACCCATCAAATTCAAGCAGCATAAATACTATTCTTTTTCTCACAACAATGATAATTACAGCATTGTGAGAGTTATTTTCTCTTATTACTTTTAATCAAGATTATCAGCTAACCTTGAATGAAATGGTAACATTTAAGCTAAGTAATCCTCCTTTCCTTTCCCAGGAGAGCAGCAACAAGCAAGCTGACTAAACTGTTCACAAGTGCACAGTGACCCACACATCCACAAGAGACAAATATCAGACAAATAAGTTATTTGGTATGCAGTCAAGATACAACATTATACATTTTTATCAACAAACCTTTACTCTTTACTACAATGGTATAGAGTAAATTCAGTGGGTATACCATATACAGAAAAAATTGTCCTCCTCCCCAATAACTTTATAAGATAGTCAAAAAGTCCTAAAATAAATCCAAAATAACACTCCTATAAAGTTAAAGGCAAAAGAAAATGTTCACAAATTCACAAACTATGACAATTTAAAATTGAATATAAATGTATAACAAAATTTATGTTGCTGAAAACAGCATATGGCTTATAGTTGGTAAACAGTATAAGGTACAAGGACAACTTGCACACACACACACACACACACATACATACATACATAATATATATATTAATTATAAATTATATTTTAGAACATGTACATAATATTTTATAAATATCCCTTACAAAGGTACATTTGTTTGACATTGAAAGTTGAATGTCTCTTCAGAGGAATGTGTAGGAATGGAAATCCTCTTTTCTTATATTTGGTTGTGTTAGGATGGTAGTTGGGGTTAGTGATAGGTGAACAGGTCATGCTTATTGAGGTTTCGGAGGGAGAGGTGTGGGTAGCTAAAATGGTTGATCAGCAGAACTCTTTGACCTCAAGGAAGATTTAGCATTTTGCCTTTAGAATTTAAGTTTTCATTACCTTTTTATCTTCTGAGTTTCTTAGAAGAGTCGGTAAGGGGTGGGATGTCTATTTTGTACAAAATATTTTTTGTCTAAGTAGGGTCTATATAATTAATGTAGATTTGTATATTCAATCTTTATTGTGGATTTAGGAAATAAATTATTCTATTAAATTTTTAATTTCTACTTAGTACCAAGTTTGGAAACCAAGTTTTTTTTCTTTAAATAACTCATCTTGTACTCCAGTACATGTTAGTGTCTGTTTTTTATAAGGGAACAAAGCATGCTGATTGACCTTTAGAATTTCAAGGAAGTGGTGTGTGTATTGAGTTTGTTTGATATCTTTTAGGATTTCTTAGATGAGTAGGTTGAGGGAGGGATGTTGTTTAGTATCATAGAAAACTTCTAAAAATACTGTTGAATTCAAATATTTTTCATAACTTCAAAAAAGAAAATTACTTCAGATAAAAACAAAGCTTGCATTTTAGGTCACAAATTGTGTGTGTGATGGATGTCCACTCATTAAATGAGCTAACAAGACCTGCATTGGAGAGACATACTGTCCAGCAACCCATCACACATGGGTTAATGGATCAATGATTTCCTCTTTCCTAGCTGCATGCTTTATATTTGCTAAACTTATTGCCTTCATAAATTTTATACATCTACTTCTATCGATCACAACCAGTTTTCCCCCCCACTCAGGATCATCTATATGGCAGGCTGCAAGAGACACTTAAACAGTCCTTGAAGCACTTATTTGGTTTATGTTATGATAGGATGCTCTGCAGCATTCTTAGTTTAAATATTTTGCTGTCATCAAAGTGAATAATATGACTTGTCCAGCAAAGATTGTGACAATGAATGTGCATTTCAATGCTGATTGTATTGGTCTTTTTGAGGACCACAGTGTTTAGTGTGTGAGATACCCAATGAATACCAAGAATCAATTTTAAACATTGTTGGCAGAATCTTTCCAGAGCAGTATGTGGTACACAACCCATGCCTCAAAGGAGTACAACACAGTGTCGACTCATCCTTGTGCACTTAAGTCCTTTCTTGGACCAATCTAAATCTTTTAAAGCTGCAAAAGTATCAGTATGTAAAGAACATGATAAACTAAAATTTCCTATATTTACAATATTCGGACTATTGTGCTCATCATTGATGCCATTTGTACGACATTTTAGCTGTTGTACACTTCAGCCTTCTTCAGGTGCTATGAATTTCAAATCAAACCATTTTTTACAATCACTGGGGTATATCATTCTTATTCCTTGTGTAAAGCCTCTTTTGGTAGTTATGGTATTTATACAACGGCCAAAACGTCATACAAATGGCAACAAAGATGAGGACAATAGTTCGAATAATGTAAATAGTGTAAATACTACCTCTCTCTCAATTATGGACAAATAAAATTTCCTGTTTAACAAAATTAGAAGAAATATAAAAGAAATGCAAACCAACAATCAAATTAGTATAACATTCAATATGTAATATTTTACAATAACCATGATAACTCATGTAGAATATCCCTAAATCAAAGCGGTAAGGATCGCCTTACTCTAATGTAAGAGCAGCCACTACTGACAATCTGTATAAACTGAATTTAAACTTATAACTAATATGTATTTTAAATGTTTAAAAAATAAAAATATTCCCTTTCAGTAAAGGAAAAAAAAAAAAAAAAAGATAATTTAATAAACATACTACAATTACACTTTTCAACACATTTTTCAACACATTTTAACTACATGGCCATTGTAATATTACCAAGTTGTTTTGATATTAGATCATATACACACACATTTTATATATATATATAGTAATACGACATGAAACAAGTCGAATAGGGCCTTCCGTCTGATGAAGTCGGTGATTGTTGGCAACAACAATTATTGACTGAAATAAATTTATTACGGAAATATGACCGGTGTTTAAAGTTTTTCTTAAAAGAAAACAGAAAATATATATATATATATATATATATATATATATATATAAGGTGAAAATATTCAATAATACAAGACCAAAGATTTTTAAAAATATAGTAGCAAAATCCAACAAATGAGAAACCTATCAAATCATTATGGCTTTGGTGGCCTAGTTGGTCAACTCAAGCAAAAACTACTTTCTTCAATCAATCTGAACCAGCTCCAGGTCCACTAACCACAAATTGTTGTCACATTAATTTTCACTATTTATATTATTTGGACTATTGTCCTCACCTTTGTTGCTGTTGTACGACCCAGCCTTCTTTTTGGTGCTAGGAATTTCAAACTGAACTCTTTACTATGTTAAGTAGAGAAGCACACTTTTAGTAGTCACAAGTTATCTAAGGCTACAGGAGTGATGAACAAAACTTAGAACATCAGGTTAAAGGAAGATAACTCATGACTACCAAAAGCAGTTTCACACAAAGAATGAGAATGATATACCCCAGTGATCATAATAAAGGACTTGGTTTAAAATTCCTAGCTCCTAAAGAAGACTGGAGCATACAACAGCCGAAACGTTGAGAAAATGGCAACGAAGATGCAGATAATAGTTTGGATAATGTAAATAAATACTACCTAATCTCAGAAATACAGACTAATAGCATTAATTTTATATAGTGCTCAATTGCATGTTCTTTGCATGTATTTTTTTTTTCTTCTTAATTTTCATAGAGCAAGTAAGTATTCTGGAGAATTAAACATTTTATTTTAGGACTCTCAGAAAGGAATAAATTTATTTCTTCTATATTCAAGTAAACTTTGATAAAATTCAAAACACCTTCAATAGCTTTCAATTTTTATATCTATTTTCACAGAGCATCCATGTTTAAGTAGGGAAAAACCCTTAGTTTTTTATGTTTTCATAATTTAAGGATGTTTTTAAAATTATTAAAATGGTTTTATTATTTTAATAATGTGCTTTCTAGCATTCATTAAACAAATTATTGAAGGTGGTTTTCTAACCAGTTCAGTCAAAATTACTCAAGATTAAAAAATTATTCACTCCATGTAATAAACATGCTTTGAATATTTCGTCAGTCAGTGCTGTCAGTGTTATTTTTCTGCCACATCCTTTAGATTTAATTGAAATATGCTATGAGAGAATGTGCCTATTTCCATAAAAGTACGATGTGATAAAAGATGGGAATCGTGAATCAAGGCTTCAAATTATTGCACTATGATTTTAAAAATATTAGAAATGCTTTTACAAGCCTGCAAGAAAAGCCTTTCAAAGAGAGATGGTGCAACAGTGACTGAAGTAATATTAATATTGGACTGGATTTCTACTTGGGGCTTTGTGATAAGTATCGTTTAGTATGGTTTGTTTCAGGTCAACAAAATGACTCAGTTGCTACAGTCTTCTGACATTCCAGTCAAAATTATGATTGCTGAGATTTTTACAAATTGCAGTTTTTTTCAAGACTATCATAAAAATGGCTATGCCTCTGTAGTGTTAACAGCAAATGGCATTGAGGCACAAGCAGGTCACAAAAAAAATAAATGAAAAAATAAAAGTTGTTGGTTGTTCTGTTTTTATGGCATATCAACCTCGGCGGGTCATTTATTGCCAACTAAATTTTATTTATTTATTGCTGGTAATACCTTTTTCTTTCAACAATTTATTGTTGTTTTTATGTAAGTTTTGTGTCTAGTAATACTTTTTTCTTTTCAAGTATCAAGATTCATTGGGATTTGTTTTTAAGGGCAGGGTCCCCAAGTCTTACCCTTGTTATTTAACCCATAACTGGAGGGAAGGGACGGATTAATACCTTCCCCAAGGGTACCAGTGCTTAAGTGAATGCAGGGTATTCAACTGGAATTCGAACTCAGCTCACCGATTTCTCTTTCCGAGTCGATATCGACTGCACCACAACACACATCCGTCACTAAACGCTTACAGCACCTGGTATTCTCAAGCGGTCACCCATCTAAGTACTGACCAGGCTCAACATTGCTTAACTTCGATGATCGAATGAGAACCGGTGTATTCAAAGTGATATGGCCGTAGGCCAAAAAATAAAGGAAAAGGAAAAACAGTTTAAGAGTTTTGTAAAGTTTAAACAGAAGAATGCTTTCATTAAGATTTTACCTCTTGTTGACCAGGATTTGATTTCAATTAATCTGTTTTTACAGCTCTCCTTGTGGAATGAAATTTACATATTCATTCAAAATTTATAATCTCTTGAATAGTCAAGAGTATGAATCTGAATGATCAGTGCAAGTTTTATGGGGGAAAAAAAAAAAAAAAAAAAAAGTGATATTGAACTAGAATTGTTTGCCTCAATTGTGTAAGAGGCCTCAGGCTATCCTCTACTTTTGTAAGAGCCAGATCAGGCCAAAAATGGAGTAATGTTGGCATATCTGGGTGGAAGCTGCCCAGGTTTCACTTTCCAGTTTTCATAAAGCTCAAAATCATCTGAGTCCTTGTTGAAGAAGAATTATTCTCCACCCCCAAGCTGTCAAAGGCATGATATGACGAGTCTAACTGCTTTATTGTTACTACCACGGAAAAGTGCTTGGATGAACTACCTTCTTTGGTTTCACCAGGTTTGACTTTGATGGATAGGAGCTACCATGTCACTTACATAGTAGCAAAGCACCAACATTCTCTCTATTCCATTGGCATGAAGTTCCACTCAAACTGCTTCCTGTGAACCACTGCTCTGTGGAACAGACTCCCAAGAGGATGTTTTCCCAGTCATTATAATCTTAACCTGTTTAAGTCTAGAGTTAACCATTATTTTCCCCTTCTATCCACATAAACTACCCCTTAACATAAACCCCCTACTTTGAGTGACCTCCAAGTCTTGTTACAAAATGAACCTTACTGCAAAAAAAAAAATCATAAACTAAAATGTCTACCGTAGCAGTGACTTGCCTCGGCAACCTAAACAGGCCAGAGTCTGGTGTATGTCAAGTGTATGGGAGTGTGACAACGGCGAATTGGCGAGCGTTGGTCAGATGGAAAATCGGACAGCACTTTGTGGTAAACAGAATTGATGTCACTTGTAGCCATTTATATTTATTGTGCTGAGTGTGCATTGGCTGAGTGGTAGCCAGGTCGAGTGGATAAAATGTGGGATGCTCACTTTGAGGGGGGGGGTCATCATTGTTATTTGAGCCATCGTTCGCGTGTGAATAGCGTTTTGGAGATTACGACAAGACATGTGAATTTGGTTTGCCTGTTTGAAATACTTTCCTGTGGTTGCTTCCTACCAATACATTTTTTTCTTTTTGCAACAAGCTATTTCGGCCTTTATTTTGTCTACCTTTTCTTCCATCATTGCGGACAAGGTTTTTGACATCCGGCTGATTGCAGAGTACAGCAGTGCCGCGACTGATATGCCAATCATGGAATGGATCGAGAACGTTGAACTAATTTGAAAGCTTTATAACATGGACAAAGTTGAGTGTGTCTTGCCTCAATGGCTGCACGGTGATGCTCTCGCTGTATATTGGTAGTTGACTAAGGAACAGAAGGCAGGTGCTGAAGAAATTAAGTGAGCCCTAATGACTGCATACACAACAGATGCATTTAATGCTTACGACCAATTTGTGGTGCGTCACCTTAGGCCGAATGAAGCAGTCGACGAATTTTTGGCTGAACATCGTCTGGCTCATTTGATAGAAGGTTGGGCACATATCGTCAGAGTGCACATATCAGGGAAACGTCTGAGGGAGGAAGACGTCAGCCCCAGTCTTCTTCCCAAACAATTACAAAAACTGGAACTACCTGCTGTGGAGGTACTTGTTAATGGGCAGAAATGCATCACTCTGGTGGATTCTGGGTGCTCACAGATGCTGGTGAGCAAAGCTGTATGCCGTCTATGGAGGCAAAAGGAGGTAGGGGTATTATTGATGAGCCTTAATTGTGCACAATTGCCATCAAACGAATTGCACAAAAAGATGGCACAAGAAGATCCAGCTGGTGTTGGACTATCGTAATTAAATCAATTTGTAGAGGCATTTACTGCAGATGCAGATGTGTGAAGAAACTTAGAGAATGGCGACGACAAGGAGCCAATGTATCGCTGTTGGACTTAAGAAAGGCCTACTTACAAATTCATGTCGATAAGGCATTATGGCCCTTTCAGACTGTGGTTTTTAGAGGTCAGCGATTTTGCTTAACCCAATTGGGTTTTGGATTAAATGTGGCACCGCTTATCATGAAAGATATTATTGATGCAGTAATGAATCAAGATCAAATGATTAAGCATGCCATGTCAGTATATATTGATGATATTTTCATCAATAAAGAACTAGTTTCTGCAGTTCACATGCGGCAGCATCTCGCTGATTATGGGCTTGTCTGTAAGGATCCAGAATGATTAGAAGGCGAAGTCAAAGTCTTAGGCTTGCAGGTCTTGGGGGGAAGGACGACACATTCTGATGGAAATGAGGAAGTGAAGTCCCAGACATTCCACCGATAGTTACCCGTCAAAGCATTTTTTCACTTTGTGGGAAACTTGTGGGCCTTTACCCTGTGTGTGGCTGGCTCATAGTGGCGACTGCATTTATAAAACGACAGGCAACAGTGGTGACCAACGGATGGGATGATGAAGTCAAGGATGTCTCTCTCTGTTCCATGCTAACAGAAACAGTGGCCAAGGTACATGAGATGGAGCTCGTAAAAGGAGACTGGTGTGTTGATGGTAGGGAGATGAAGGTGTGAGTGGATGCAAGTTCTGCAGCCACAGGAGTAGCATTAGAAGTAAATGGGAGCATTGTGGAGGATGCTAGTTGGTTGCGTCCAGTTGAAGATGCCATGCATATAAATTTGGCTGAGCTCGATGCCGCAATAAAAGGTGTAAATCTGGACATTCAATGGCAAGCTTCAGTGTTACATTTGGTTACAGAGTCAACCTGTGTACATCGATGGATATCGAACACGCTAACTGGAAAGGCACGAGTGAACACAAAGGCGGCCGGTGAGATGGTGGTAAGCTGATGCTTAGAAACATTGCAAGCATTGACAGAGGAATATGCCTTGATGATGGATGTAATGCTGGTGAAGTCCTATTTAACCACACAGACTGCTTGACTTGAGTACCACAGAGATGGTTAGATTTGCATTGACATAGAGAAGGTTGCGCCATCATGGAGAGTAGATTAAACAAAAACCAGATGATCGATATACATCACCAAAGTGGCCACCTGGGTGTGAAAAGGACATATTTTGCCAGATCTAGAAAACTTATCGAATCTGTTGTCAGAACTTGCGAAGCCTGCTGGTTAATTGATCCTGCGCCGGTGTGTTGGAAAAAGGGGGACGTTAGGCGTAAAAGCAACATGGATTGGTGATGGATATCACCCACTATTGAGGCGGTCATTTTCTAACATTTATTGACTGCGGGCCTTCTTGATTTGTGACAAGGTGACCGCTGCACGGGCAGGACTCTGCAAGTGTTATTCATCAACTGGAGGCAATATTCTATGAGAGAGGCCCACCAGCTGAAATCCTGACAGATAATGACACTGCATTCACGTGTCAAAATTTCAAGAAATTTCTAAACAGTGGGGGGGGGGGGTACATTTGAGATTTAGATGTGCTTATGAACCAGCTGAGAATGGAATTGTGGAACGTTGTCATAGGAGTATAAAAACTATCACAGCCAGAAAACAATGTTTGGTGTCAGAGGCAGTCTATTGGCACAATGTCACTCCCAAGGACAGTCTTTCAGCTTCCACAGCACTGGCAGATATGTTGCATAGGTAGCACATTCGTGTACAAAACATTGATACCGCACCCTCACATACACCACAAAACAGTCATGGAATGTACAAAGGAGGAGACATTGTCTGGGTTAAAAACCCAAAAAGCAAATGCATGACCAAATTCAAAACAGGTCGTGTAACCCAGGTAATTAGTCCGCAGTCGGTGCAGATTGATGGCACACCGCAACATGTAAAAAATTTACGCCTATTTTTAGGATCAGATTCGTTGACAGACACTGATAGTGACACAGAGGAGAGCGAATGATTTATATATTTAAAATCTAGTTCGCCAGGTAATTCCTCTAGTACCAGCAGTTCAGAGACTAATGCCAGAGCACACGATGACACTTCAGGCTGTAGTTCATCCAAGAAAGAGACCTTCGTTGTTCCTCTTCGAAGAAGTACCCGACAGAAGAAACTCGCCCCAGGATGCAGCACCTGTGATCAGAAGTGAGTGTAGCAGTGATTTGCCTCGGCGACCTATTCAATTTATTTTTTTTTTAAATTTAAACTGAAGTTTAAAATATGAAATGTATATGTAAATTAGATCAAAAATCTATTGAGGCTGAAAAAGCAAACCTTGCTGCCGAGCTTGAAAAGGACCGCCAATCTGTGGTGGATTAGGGTAAGAAATGGCTTGTAAAATAAAGTGTGGCTTCCCTGTGTCTCTTCGACAAATACTTTCACAGCTTCTGCTCCAATGAACTTAGCTTATATATGAAATTCCTCGAGTTACAAGATTAGCAACTAGGTCCCACCCTTTTACTGTGAAACCAATAAATTTTAAATGCAAATACTACTCCAGCAGCTTCTTTTCTCAAACTTCCTGCCTGTGGGATTCTCTTCCGCATACTTGCTTTCCTGACAGTTACAATCTCCAAGAATTTAAATGTAAAGTCAATAGTTATCTCCTGTCTCACTAACTTACATCCTCTCTTTCATGCTTTTCTACATCCACCCCACTCTCATCAGTACTCTCTTCCCTCTCCTACTCTCTTCCTGATACTCCCTGCAACCTCTCACTCTTCATAACATTCCTCCTATGTAACCCCCGGTACAACAGTGGCATTAAAATGCCTTGCTTGGCGCAACAAAAAATAAATAAATAAATAATGCATTGTTATTAAATTTGCTGTAACTTTAAAAAATAAAAATGGTCAAAAATATAAATTTATTTTTTGGAGGTGACAAAGAAGGAAAGCATATATAGCAATGTTTTCCTTTTTATTTTGCTCCATTGGTAATGAAAAAAAATGTTAATTTAAACATGATTTTTTTTTTTTAGTTTTTAAAGAAAATATGTCATGTGTAGAATAAATATAAAAATTTCAAACAACATTTTAAAACCAACAGTAAGCAAGAAACACAAATATATTTAATACTATATTCTTAATACAGATTTTAATTCTATCAGGACTAAATTTAAGAAAAAAAACAAAAAAAAACAAAAACCTTGTTACTGTATATAAACAAACATGAACTTAATATCAAGGCAAACATCATTTGCCAACCAACTATTTTACATACTCTGGAAAGAATAAAAGCCAAAGACATTTTTAAAAAAAAGATTTTAAATCTAAAAACTAAAACAATGACTACTAGGCAATAGAGAATTAATTTCACTTATTTACATTTGGACTAATGTCCTTATCTTTTTTGCTATGTTTAAGCTGTTGTACCCTCTGAATGAAACAAAGATGAGGACATTAGTCTAAATATAACTCTTCATCACAGAAATTTAGACAATCTCATTTTTAGGACACCTAGTATGAAGGCAAAATAACCTTAATGTTTTTAAAGATTTTTCTTTCTCAATATCACAAACTTTCATTTTCCTTTTCAGTGATAAAAAGCTCAATTATTTTTTATAGCAATTTTGCAAAAGTGATTTTGGCTAATTAAAAATAAAAACTCTCAAATTTTTATAAAATAAATTCATAAATCTTTAAAAAATAAAAATGCCTTTTTTGCATTTTCTTCAGAATTGTTAACCCTGGAATTTATGTCATTTGATCTACTTGCATGCCTACATTTAGTAGTGAGTTAAAAGACCATTCAAAAACTAAGAGAAGCCATGACAAACTTCATACAATAGTAGAAAATAGTGACAGATAAAAAATTAAAAAAAATACAGTGAAAATAGTGTGATGGGTAAATTTTATATTTTTAATTTTGTGCATGTACATTATTTGTTTTTGTTGACTGCACAGTATAGCAGAGTCAGTTGTACACCATGGCATAATTCTCTCTGCCAGAAATTTAGAAACAGCATGCAATACTGCTAAGCTGCAGTAAGAACCTTTCAGAGTGTTTGGGTGTCAATCTGAGGACTGCAAAGGATTCAGAAAATGTTGGAAGCATCTAAAACTCACTCTGATCATTCTGATATTTAAAAAAAAAACTCCCAAATCTGTTGGAGAAATCCAAGTCATGATTGACAACAATTCCTCCAAGTCAATCAGGTCCATAGCCAGGGACACAAGAGTGTCCGAGTTTCTTAACAGACAGGTATGAAGATATTTGAGATTTCTCAAATAAGATGAGAAAGGGACAATTTTTATTCAAAGCCATGAAGGACAAGAGAAAAAACTGCACTATAAAGCTTTCGAGCAAAACTAAAGCATCCCCTCTAAACGAATATGCTTTGGTTCTCAGACAAAAGAATTTCTGCCAGTATAAGATGGTAAACACACAGAAATCGCTGACTTGCTATATCCCCAAAAGATATACCAAAAGAGATGAAAACCAAATATCCAGCCAACATCATGGTGTTTGGAGTGATCACTAGTGACGGTGACATTATGCTTCCATTCATTTTCTCACAGGGTCTCAGACTTAAAATGGAAATTTACATCAAGTAATTTGAAGAGGTAGTACTGTCCTGGGTCAAGAGAGTGGCTACTGAGACCCTATGTCTGGCAACAAGACTCTGCACCATCCCACACAAGCAGGAGAATTCAGTCATACTGTCAGACAATTTCTGCAACCACATCACCCCTTACTTGTTTCACCAGACCAAAACCTCCCTTGAAGTTGAGCGAGAGTAACAAAACCTTTTGTCACACCAAAGAACCAAAATCAAAGACTATGGCAGCATTCCCAATCAAGGACTATGATAGCATTTACCAACAAGACCATCCAGAAGAGGAGATTCCCAAATCATCTGAAGACTGTGGTTGAAGCCAATGGCAATTTTGTTGAATAAATTTACTCTTTAGTATTTCAAGATATTTTTGTGTAATTTTGGTAACTATATTTGTTAAACTGAGATGTCAATGTTATTTCCATTTCTGCATAATTTAGACAATAATTTATCCATTGCACCCTGTATACTATAAATAGGGATTCTAAAAATCTTTACTCAAAAATGGTTTTAAAAACACATTGAAGTATTGTTTGAAAGAAATTTTTTCAAAATGATACCTTCAAAATGACTTAATTTTTTTTTTTTTTACCATTTTAGACATCCAATATACCATTTCAAATTATACGAATCCCAAAAGATTAAATTTCAATTAGCAACATGTTAATAAACCAGATTGAAATAATTTAAGAAAAACAGTCTTTAAATGGTTTGAAATTTAGACTACTTGAAAACTAAAGTTTTAAGGATTCATAATTTCTACAGAAGTTTTTTTTTTTAATTTAAATTTCAAAACTTATTAAATGTAGATGAAAAGACTGATGTGGAAATTTAACTGAACCTGTCTTTGCTTTAAAATCTTACAAAGTAACTTTAGTTTGTTTTTTTTAACACATTCAATACTTTTCCTTGTCTAGGGCATCATGAATAATGGGAAGAAGATCTAAAGAACAAATTTAAAATGAATAGAGCCATCAAATCAAAGCTGAGGAAAAATTGTTACATGAAACACACTGATTGATGGTCGATATTGTATAAAACTATCTGAACATTTCTATATGAAACATTTTAAAATGTCAATATTAAGCATTTTAGAAAATTACCTACTGTCTAAAATTAGTTTTTCTCAAAAAAAACTAATTTTGTGTCATTTTGTGACAACTTCCAGAAAGTGACACAAGCAGCCCGGCATTTTTCTGAGCCACAAGTGTAAGAAACTTTCAGCATGTTTAATGCAATAGGACTTAAATTTATCAGTTTGAAAACTGCCAAGTTATTTCATTAAATTTCCACCTTAACAATTTCCAAAGTAATATTTTCTAAAATAAAAATATCTGTAGATATCTTGCATATTAACTAAAAATTCAAAATGACTGAAGTCACCATAATTTTTAAAATCAAATACATTCAAAATTCTGTAAGAACATATTTTGCTTCTAGAAGAATAAAATATTCCGATTTCCAAAAGAAATTATTCTAAATATAAAACTAACTTAATGAACTAATGCTTTGGTTTTACAATTTTCCATACAGAACTCAGTATATTGCCAAACAGAAAAAAAAAAAAAAAAAAAATATATATATATATATATATATAGTCAACTTTGAATTATAGATTCAAAGTTGTAAAAAGCTTTTTAATAACATCATGACAACATATTTTGTATATTTATGTATTTGTAAATTAAAGCAACTTAGATTTTTTTAATAAATACTAATATTGACCTGGAAGTGGTTTAATTTGCCAAGAACTATCAACAGATTTATTCTAGAATATTCAAGTAACTTGGACTTTTTCAGTTGTTTTATCAAGTCACTTTATCATGATTTTGAAAAACACTGGATGTAGGATTAAAAAAAAGAAAATAAAAAAGTAAAAACAGACACAATCCAGAAAACTTCCAATTAGTTGTATCATTTCTAAAAACATTACAATTCTAAAATTAAGTTGAGGAAATCAAAATGTATTTTAGCAAAAAAAAAAAAAAAAAGTTCCTGGCATTTTTGTCTCACAACTAAATTTACAATAAAAATGAAAGAAAGAAAAAAATCAGAACTTATACATTACTGTTTTCCCAAGAAAATTAGTGTCCCAAAAGATCAAATGATTTTACATTAAGATTTTATATAATACTTCTCAGTTTTTAAAATTTTTTTAAATTAGGTTTCATCTATGACAGATTTGATCTCACCTTCAAACTAGTTATACTTATTAACAAAAAAGAACTTCAAATAAAATGCTTGACAGGTGCTGAAGAGGATTTTAACAAGAGGACATTATTGCTTGTAGAAATTTGTAAGTGTTATAAATTTGAGAATCAAAGTATTATTCACTTAGACAAAACTAAAATGACTGCCAAACTTATGTAAAATATATATAATTAAAATAACCTGGGTTTAAATCTCACCATAGTCAATTTATCAGGGAAGTGACTTTGTAATCAGCCTGGAAGAGATGATCACAGCACCATTGGAAAATGCCTGAACACTATACCACACATGTTAGGCCATGCCTTGTGAGCATATATGTGAGATGAAACTGTTCAGAAGCAGTTGATAGTTATGCTAGTATGGATTTACAAGCTATCATGATCAAATGTTGAGCGTGCTGGCATTATTCAAACTATTGATCACACTGGATTATGAACTATCTCCCAAAAACTGTATCTAAGATCTGTACAGCCTAGTTGCAGTATAAACCAGAGATTCTGTAGGTGTTGAAGAAACGTGTTTGAGCAGGTATCTGCAACAAATTAGCTAACCACTATGTATTTCTGAGTGTGAGTGTTCATTGTATAGTTAGATGAAATTGTTTGGAAACTGTCAATAGTTATACTATTGACATTTGATTTTCAAACACTGAACAGATATACTTGCTGGATAAATATAAAGAAAAGAAAAACATTTCCTATTCATGCAGAGTTGTTTATGAATATCCAATCAGTTAAATGCCATATGTGATACACTTGGGCAATCATGCCCAATATTCTTTGTGACATACAACACAATATTATTCTCTTTAAAATTTTATGGAAATTTTAGCATCTTTTTTTTTTAATTTTTTTTTAAGAGTCTTCAACCAGTCTACCACAGAAAGCAATGGCAACCTACTGCAGGATAATCTTCTGCTCAGTCAGTCATGTCTCTTTCGAGACATGAACGCCCAAGCGTGTATCACGTATGGCACTTAACTGACTGACTGACTTTTTTTAATTATGAAAAAGTGGAATTTTAATTTCTCGAAATTTCATAAAATTAAATAAGTGTGGGCAACAGTTAAAAAAAAAAATTCATTAAAATCAAACAATTTGATTTTTGTAAGAATTTTTAAAATGTGTTTTTAACACCAAAAAAGACAAAAATTTTCAATACTAATATTTGGCCCACCTGATAATTCAAGAAAAACAAGATCTTAACCAAAATTTAGAACGTATTAGTAAGGATTCAAAATTTTCATCAAATAATCCAAAAATACTCTGGTTGGTGTTTCCTCTTAAACATTTTCACAATAAGACTGTTTTTATCAGGTTTGGAGCTTTTTTTTTCATCAAGATATTCTCATTTTTAATGAATCAGTGTATGTGAGTATTTTATTTTTATCAAATACAAAGTAGGAAACTTTGAGAACTACAAAATCTCATCTGCACTACAAGGCTTTGTTAGGATGTTTGTGATAAAATATGCATCATCACCTGTCAGTTACATTATTTCAGAGAGATCCTTCTCAACTCGTATTATCAATTAGGTTGTTGAAAAATAATTGAGAGAAAAAATATCAAGAGAAACAGCAACAAAGTCATTCCTGTCAAAGTTAACTATTTCTTTGTAATATATCTGCCATAAAGTCTAACAGTAACACCAAAAAGATAGAGAGAGGGAGGGGGAAAAAAAGAGACCACTAGTTATGATTTACAACACAATTTCTAGTTAAAATTTTATTTATAAAAATAATTGTAACAATTTTAAAAATAAAATAAAAACAAACAATCACTAAGTGAGACCTTCAGTAAGATCTGAAAGTGCTTAAAAAATATTTCAATTGACATCTTGTAAAAATTGTTTTTGTCAAATTGGAATTTTAGATGAAAAATACTAAGTATGGAAAATAAACAACTAAGCACAATGCTTAGTTTGTCATTTTTTTTAAAGTACCTTGGAATGTGAAGACAGCTACTCCCTCCTTCATTGAAAGAAGGTAGTGCTTTTCTCAGGAATTCTAAGAAAATAAAAACAAATACTCCAAAAGATGAATTAATTTCTACACAAGGACTGAGATTTATTAGAGAACTGTCAGCTATCCTTCTCTAATGAAATGACCATTTTTTTTTTTTTAGTTAGGCTTTCATTTCAATCTACCAGCAAAATGTTTCATTAGAAAAAAAACAAAACAAAATGAAACGTTAAACTATTTATACCAGTCTTACAAAGCAAAATGTTCTGTACAGTCTAAACTTACGAGGTTTGTGAGGGATACATTAAAATAGAGAAAGCATTATATATATATATATATATATATATATATATATAGATAAGTTAACTATTAGACAAACAAAAAATAAAAGAATCCTACCCACATACCAAACAGGTTTTTAAAATTCTTTAAAGAATCTGAGAAACAATGTTATGTGTTGAATTGTAAAATGTACATTTGGAACAGCACATGTTTCATATTATATAGTTTGTTTTTTGTTTTACACATACAAAAAAGTCAAAATACCATATAATTTTCTGGTGTTTTGACATTTAAGCAATAGAATGCACTGTTCTTCTGAGAAGACAAGCAATACTTCATCACATTAAGATGTGCATTTATGACAGTTCAATTAAGTATCTGCAAACTATTGTTTTCAATCAAGAACATCAACAAAAGAAAAGTGTTCTATTCAGTACAAATTCATGAACCAATATTAAAGAAATTGTTGTGATTTGATGTTTTCTTATTTAGTTTTTGTCTCATGGACTAAGTAATCATCCATCATATTGCTTGGATTTGCATCTTTGCTACCATCCACGCGATTTGTGGCTGGTATATTAGCTCTGTTAGGCTCAGAAATTTTCAACACATTCATTTTTTTAATTCTTTAATCAAGAATATCTATTGGCAGCAAACCAATTGTGTATGGGTAGGAAGTGAATTTAGAAGATATACAAAAATAGAAAGGGGCATAAGACAAGAATGTGTTTTCTCACCAGATCTATTTAACTTATACAGCAAGACAATCCTGAGAAATAAAACCCTTGCTAAGATTCATCATTGCCAGCCACTATCTCAACAATGTAAGATATGCAGATGACACAGTGCTGATAACAGACATAGAAAGGAGAATGCAGGACCTCCTACAAAAGGTAGCAAGAGAAAGCAAGAAGAAAGGACTAAGCATAAACTTCAAGAAAACCCCAAAATGCCAACTACAGGTCAGAGAAACTAAAATAAAACAAGTAAAGAAATTGAAATACCTGGAAAGCATGCTGACAGAGGATGGAAAGTGCGATGTTGAGATTCAAAGACACATTGGCATGGCCAAGGACGCATTTCAAAAGCTAACCAAAGTACTGAAAGACAGGAAAATCTCATTGGAAAAAAAAAAAAAAAAGAGTACTGAATTGCTATGCGATATGTTTTTCTGTATGAGTGAATGTTGGACAATCTTAAGGATGAAGGAGAGGCTTGTGGCAGCAGAAATGTGTTTTTACAGAAGGATGATGAGGATACCACAGACTGAGCACATGACTAACTACAAGGTGTTGGAGAGGCTGGAAATGAGGAGGAAACTCATACTTAATATAAGGAAGAGATAGATGAGGTTTCTGGAACATGTAATGAGAAAGGAGGGCCTGGAGAATTTAATACACACAGAACAGAGTGAAAAAGACAAGGGAAAGCAGCGTGAAACCTACTTGATAGACCTGAGAAAATGGGTGGCAGAGCGGGGTTTGGGAAAAATATCAAGAGGAAGAATGTTGAGAGTGACAAGAGACAGAGCCAAGTGAAAGTCCATGATCACCCATGTTCTGAAGTAAGATGTGAATTTGTTTTTAGATATTCATTTACAAAAAGAATATTTATCTTTGTCCCAAACTCGCATCAAAAAAAAAAAAAAAAAAAAAAAATACAGGAATGAGTAACAAGTATTACCACAAAAGGCATGGTTCTTTTTTCTTTCTTTTATATATATATATATATATATATATACTCCTTTTTTTAATTAAAAAAAAAAAAAGAAAAGAAAAAGCTAATGTAAAAATAAAAAAACTAGTTAGTATGGTCCAGTTTTAAAAGTGGGTTTCAGAACTGGATTTAGTAATATTTGCTTTATATTTTGCAAACAGAAATGGGGGTTATTCTAACAAGAGAAATTGGTATAGATGAAAAAAAAAACGTTTGAGAAGCCATGAACGTTTTGTTTAAAGTGTAGATTTAAGTTATTAATATTAGTTACCTTTTGTATAATACATTAAGTGGCCATAATAGTATTTGTGTTGCTACACATGTTTCAAGTCCAAAGTTGACTCTTCAGGCAAATAAATTTGTGATTTTACTAAAGTCACAAATGTATTCTCCTGAAGAGAGTCAACTTTGGACTCAAAACATGTATCCACTCAAATACCATTATGGACACTTAATAAAAGATAATAATAATGATAATAAATCTACACTTTAAACAAAACATTCACGGCTTCTCACTTTTTTTACTTATATATTTTTCAGCAGGAAGTCAATCACCATAATGAAGATTACAGAACCCAGTGAGTACTGTGATTGTCTACAAAGTGGGGGAAAAGCCATACCCAAGCAATTTCAAGTTACAGTTTCGATATAATCCCAAACCATTAATGTCCACATTGTGAAAAGCTTTCAGGAACGAGGTAGGAAATTCAAGGCATTACTTGTGCAACAAGAAAAGCTCAAGAACAATTTGAGGATTACCACTAATAATGAGTGTATTATTATTATTATTATTATTATTATACATATACAATCTCAGCAGACAATGTACTTTGCCAGACATAAAAAACATTGATCTAACTTTTGCTAAACATCTTGACAAGGATCCTTGTTTTTTGATCATTAACTCTTTAGTCATGAAGCAAAAACTGAGTTTCTTGGATATATGTTGATTTTGTTTGACAGGGAAAGGGGACAAAACTTTCAATTCAAATAATATTGTACCAAATTTGATGGCAACAGGTTTTTCAATGAGTAGGACTGGTAGCCTGGTTAAAAGAATGAGATTTAAAGAAACAGTTATCCATATTTTGAACTAAAATATCAATCTACTGGAAAATGAGAGCTAACAACATCAATGAACTTTTTTAAAGAAACAAAACAAAATACATGTTAGTCAAGAAATTATTCATACTGTCAATCAATGGTTTTAGAGAGTAGCCAATCCAGAGTAATGACCTTAACCTACTTGATAATTTGTAACAAAGAAAAAAAAAAGAAGCTGAAAATAAGTGAAGTATCCCAGTAAAGACCTGGTGACTGAGCAAAAGAGAAATGAACAAAAATCTCTTGAGAATCTGGTGATGATTAAGAATGAGTTACAGCCTGATAGCTCATGAAGATATTTTTACTTTTGCAGCTGGTTAAATTTAATCATTTAACTTTCAATTAAGCTAAAAAAAAGCACCAAGAAAACTTTATTCTTAAAAATTCAATTTAAAAGTTAGGTATCTAAAATAGGTAAGTCCACTTAATCGCTGAAAAAAAAAACAAAAAAAACAGCATAGTATGAGCAAAAAGGGCCCAAAACATTTTTCCATTAAAATACTTATATTATTATTAAGAGGAAAGATCAAAATATTTTTTTTATTTTTAAAAACTTTAATCCCTTCTAACACGTTTGAAATTTTGGTAAAAATCTTGTTCTGAATTTAGTTATCGGGCAACCAAATTATGAGTTTACAATGGAAAACGTGATATTACTGTCAGATTTTAATGAAACTTTCAGGACCTTCACAAATGAATAAAATTTATGAAATCATTTTTTAAAAAAATGATGGTAAAAATTTTTTTTTTTACATATTACCCTCTCCTCCACAAAAATTCATCAAATTTTAAGAAATTACATTTTGTTGGGAAAATTGGTTTTATTAGTTAAATACAGGACTCATTGGGTAATGTAAATCATTTATTTTAACACTTTGCCTTTATTTGAAAAAATCTGTTCCCAATAGTAAAATAAAAAAATGCAAAAAAACTATGACATTTAATTTGATAAATTTTTAATTGCTTTAATAACTAATATATATTAAGGACATTACAATTTGAAGAAAAAGTTTTTTTTGATTAATAATAAAATTTTAAAATAATTGTTTTCATTTTTTTAACTATAATAATTTACAAAGTTTCAAAAATATTTTTAAAATACTTCAAAGATTTGTTGTCAGTTTATGAACTTATTAAGTGAAGATTATATTTACTAATCAAAAATTGAAAAGTTTAATACAAACCGTTGTGTCTTCGTATTTTTAATTTTCAATTTTTTTTTGTGTATTTGAAGTTTTTTTGGTATGGTAATTTATATGCATACATTAAAAGATCATGCATTTCATGGTTTCTTCCCCTTACAGGAAGAAAAATTTGGACAATTATGTCACTTGTGATTGCCATACACCTATCTCACATCTGTTAAGCTATCATCACATTTTAAATATGGGGGAAAAGTCAGAAAGTTCAACTATGTTTAAGAAAGTTTTATTCTAAATTTCCTGTTATAAATATGCAATACTTATGTAAATCTGATTAATTTAACATTAAATTTGCTAATTTTTCACAATGTGTCACAGACATATATTTTATTCTTGCAAAATTTTTAAAACTAAGAATTAACTTTTGTTTACAAATGTGTCAATCAACCAAAAAATGGACTAAAAATTGAAAAATTAAAACAAAAAAAATGAAAATTTTAGATTCCAATTAAATATAATCTCTGTTTGAAATACAGAGTATTTTGCTTACTGGAAATAGTAAATCTAATCATTTAGCTTTCAATTAAAACTAAGAGTTTCAAGAACACTTATTTTTAGAAATTCAATTTAAAAGTTATCAAAAATGAGTGGAGGTACCTATTTAAAATGAAAAAAATTTAAATTCTTGTAAAAATTCATTAGTCATCAATTTTTTTTCTTTTTTAGACTATGATGTCCTTATTTATAAAAGCAATTAAAAGCTTATCTAATTAAATAATTAGATAGTTTCATTGCCTGTTTTATATACGGAGCAGATTTTGGGGGAAAACAACTCTTTGAAAAAATAAATACAGAAATCTAAAATCATTTACAGTACACATACCTCAAGGAATCCTGCGTTTAAAACAAGTTTTCGAAACAGAATTTATTAAAATTTCATGAAATTACCATATTTTTATCACAATTTTCTAAAAATAATAATTTCAAAAATAACTTATTTGTGAATAAGTCCTGAGAGTTTCATTAAAAATAAAATTATTCCATTTTTGCAAGAATTTCCAAATTGACGTGTTTTTTCCTGGGGGAAGAAAAAAAGGAAACAAAAAAAAACAAAAAAAAGTTTCGTAATTTGAATATTAAAAACTCTAGTAAAAATTTGGTCACCAGTAGACAAAAAAAAAAGATTCTTAGTTTTACTAAAATTTCGAACGTGTTAGAAAGGATTTAAAACAATTAATAGAAAAGTACTTTGATCTTTCCTCTTAACAAAAATTTTGACGGAAATACTTTGTTTTTATTAAGTGGGGGGGGGGGCTTTTTTCTTCATGCTATTTGTTTGTTTTTTTTTGTTTAGTTTTTTTTTCAGTGAATTAATGTTTTGAATACGCTCTTTGCTTTCAAAATACAATATTTCAGGGAAATAATTTTCTTATTCATCATTGCTTTAGACTGTAATTTGTATTAGAAAAAAATAATTACTTTAAACGGAAATATTTTTAAAACCACACCGATTACAGTACAGTACACTACTCTACAGAGAATAGTTAAGAGCTTAATTTTTTTTTGTGCGTGCTGCTTCTGTGAAAAAAAATTAAACTCAAAAATAAAAAAAATATTGTTAATTTGGATAATTATTCTACAAATTTGATTCGATATACGATAACTTATTTTCAAACTGAAAAATTTTAAATAAGGAGAAACATTCAGTTGGTCGATTTCAATAAACATATTTCAGTGTGAAGGATTTAAATGTTATGCAGGAGGAGGAGAATGATAAATTAGCAAAACTAAGAAATGTGAAGTGGACAGTCACGTGCAGTTTTTTTTTTTAATTGTGCATGTAAATATTATTGAAATAAATCCCAAATAGTAATTATACATTATTCTAAAGTACATACAAATATATAAAAAAAATGTTTTCTGCGAAATCAGGAAAAAGAAACAGATCTGTTGAATAATGCTTAAAGAAAAAAAAAATGCTGATTGTGAATCTTCTTTACACATCTTGCACTTGTGAACTAAGTGTGTATTTTTATGTGCAATATTCACAAACAGTATTTTCTTATTTCAATCAGACACAAAAAATGACATTTTAATTAATTGCAAGTGGACAGACAGACAAACAGGAAGATGCTACTACTTTTAATAAAATAAAAACCAAATGATTAATTATGCAACTACTAGTAGCAGTAGAAATTGCACGAAAAATTTTAACGGTGCTAACGTATATAAATAAAACAAGTTATTTCTCTTGAGGAGTAAATTTAACGAATAGCATTTTTCTAGAGAAATTTAGTCACAAGTCTAAGGTTTTCTTTTAGGTAGAAAAATAATTTCTTCTTAAAACCAAAAAAAGAAAGAAAAAAAGGATCTTTAACAAAAAAAAAAACAAAAAAAAAAAACGGTCTAGTCTACCTAGTTAATAATCATTATCCAACCGCCAGATTTTGAAATGTTTATAAAAGAATGTGCATCTTAGTCACGGGATATTTAATTGATTAGAAGAATAAAGACAACGTTTTTTTTAACACTGCTATTCAAATTCAGGACACAGACGAAAAAGTAATGCGAGAGTATTTTGGTACTTCACACATTCAAAATAAAACCTTGCCTCAGATGGGCCTAGGAAAAATAATTTACAACTAGAGTGCAATTTCTTTCAACTTTGACAGCAATGGTAATCATTTTCATTTCTTCTCAAAGAAATGGAGGAAAAATCATTTTATTAATTTTAACAGTCATATTTACAACAAAAAAGAAAAAAAAAGAATCACAAACACAGATCAGTTAATTTGTTATCGTAACCGTTCTTATTTGTTTGTACTACTGATTTGCCAACATTTAGGGAAAATTCGTCTAGTCATAAAAATATATATCAAACTCAAAAAATGTTGAACACTAACAGTACCATTCGAAATTCATTATTTCAAACCTCAAAAAATGTTATTGCGATTGGTATATGAACAATTAAGGAAAATAAAAAATAAAAAATGAATGAATGGGCAAAAATTATAGCAAACGATGAAGAAAGGAAATCCCAATTGAACTGGGATTTTTTTTTTAACCCAACAAATGAGTTGTGAAAATTTATCTTTTAGTCTTGGTCAATAATGGTAAGGTTCAAGAAGCAATAATTTTGATTTTTACTTTATTGTACAGTACACAGGAAACTATTTTTCGTTTTCCCCGACAGTAGTCATTATAATTTATTTTACGCACTAGTGATTAAAAATAAAAGTACTGTTTGGTTTATCTGTAAAATTAATAAATTTAAAAAGTAAATTAAATGTATTTTATTTTACAATAATTGTGTTAATGAATACTTTCTGCTCAGGGATTTGTTGAAGAAAGTAATCAAAACCTACAGTTAAAAAAGTACGTTATTTTTTTTTTTTTAGTCTTACTCAACAAACAAACAAAAAAACTCAAGAGAAACGATAGCGTACGATAAAAGCGGCATTAACGATTAATTCTTCTGAGAAGACAAGCAAGCCCTTCAAACATAAATTAGGGATTTTAAGGGGAAAAAAGTGAACGTTAATGGGGATAATAAAATCACATTTAAAATGCATTCGCATTTATTGAGAAAAATATCTGCAAAGTACTCAGTAATTTAATAGCAACACTAACAGCATTTGTCACACACGTAGGTAGGGAAAATAAAGTAGTAGTTTATAAAAACTATGTACCCCACCTCCAAAAATGGGTTTCTTCTAAAAACCCAAGGCTCTCTAACAAATGTAGCAACTGGCAATTATTTATGTGGGACACAAGTCAGATTTCTTACCCAAAGTTTTTTTTTTTTTTTTTGTTGGAAATCAACCGTTTTGTAAATGTATAGATATTTCAGCCAGCCGTAGAAGTATCCGTAATCATGACAGTTAAAATTTTGAATCACTCGTTAATATACTGACCTCCGATTGGCCCAGGATGACGTCACCTAGCGCCATCTGTCAGGAGTTTTGCGAAAGATAACTCTGATAAGATTTTAAGCATTTTAAAACAATCGGATAGTTTTTGATTCTTATGGAACATAGCTATTATTGTGAGAATTGAATGCACAAATAATATTTTATATACTTGAATTATTTATTATTATTAAATTAATTCTTTTTAAAGTTTGAATTAAAGAAAATCACAATACTGTTTTTATTTTTGTCTAAATCTTTGGAATGAGGAGTTCAGTTAGTCTAAAATGTCTTCAACTTTATTTTTATTACCATTACTTTTTGATTATGGTGACATCTTGCCTTCTTAAAGTGTATATCAATCTATGTATTAAACACCATATATTCATGCTTTTTTTACTATGTGAAACCAATTTTGCTAATGTCAGTAAAAGTGTATCTGATCACCACCCCACCTAGCTATCTTCTGCATTTGCATTGTGTTTTCTTCTTCTTAATCACAAGTCAATTGTTGATGCAGAAATTCCCATTAAGGTACAGATTCTGATGCACCTATTGCCAAATCATTTGAAAGTGAAAATGTATTAAACCATTTTACCCCCAATTAAAAGTGCAAGATACATAGTCATGTTCTACTAGACTTAATCTGAAGTAAAAAGTTAAAAATAGAAACCCTTTCTGCAATTAAGACAAACAAATAACATGAGTACATGGAGGAAGAATATACACAAGCATAGATAACTACAAAATTTGAAGAAATAAGAAAATAAACAATGAAAATTTACATAAATAGTTATAACAAAAAACAAGGAAATTTATAAAGTGTTTAAATCAGCAAGAATCGTTTGAATCGCCAAAGCAATACATTTTTACAAATTAAGGAAGGGTCTAAAAGCAATAAAAAACTTTAGAAGAATTAAAATTCCATTGACTATAAAATTTGTCTAGGGTTTGCTGGAAGTGAATGGAAAAAATGTTAATTACCTCGTTGGCACCTTGTGTGGTCTATAGCAATTGAGTTACTCCCTAACAGTACTGAAAACGAATGTGCTGCCACTGGAGATAAATTTACGTCTGACCTCTTAGAAGGTCTCAATCCAAAAGACTGTTAAGGGGGTTTCTATTTCTTATGCAGAGATCAAAAATCCTATATTCTAGAAAAGGTTGCCGTAAAAACAGCTTGTTTGTTATATTTTTACTTACTTATTCTAACTTTACTGTTTTGTCTCATACTTCTCATTTAGACTTTATTATTGTTTTATGTTATCCTAAAATATAAGGAACTATATTTTCTGGCCACATTGTCCAAAGGGGTGACAAGGCCACCGGTCAAGAATACAGGGCTCACTTTGGTGAGAAAACAAACCTGCTGATTTTTACATTGGGTTCGGTAGCAAATGGTGCCTGGCGGCAGCTACACTCCCCTCCCAAAATCACCTTTGTGATTTTTTATTGTGCTGGTCAGAGTTATATTATCCGTTTTCATCTGGTCGGATAAGGAGTACCAGTTTGTGGATGGGTCTGTCAAGGTACACATGTTTTCCCGTGCGTTTTCCTGTTTCGTCCCTATCCGGTTCACTCACTAGAATACGTACCTTCCGTATACACCCATCTGGAGCCTCAGTAGTGTTCACTATTCTTCCAAGTTTCCAGTGCCCACGAGGTATCTCATCGTCCTTGATGATTACGATATCTCCCTCTTTAAGGTTACTCTGATTTTGAACCCACTTCTGATATGTCTGGAGTGTTTGTAAATACTCCACTCGCCATCTTTTCCAGGATTGGTCCGACATGTACTGTACTTGTCTCCATCTTTTTTTGGCATAAACATCTTCTTTTATGAAGTTGCCAGCGGGTTGGAGGACACCTCCTATTTTCCTAGTCAGCAGCTGGTTTGGAGAAAGAGGGATTAGATCGCTGGTATCGCTATGATCATCAACTGTTAATGGGCCGCTATTGACAATGGCTATGGCTTCATAGAGAAAGGTTCACAATGATGACATGTTCAGTCTGTTTTCTGGGGTAGCTAATAGGCCATCTAATACTCTCTTTACAGTCCTAATCTGTCTCTCCCACACTCCACCCATGTGACTGGAGGCAGGAGTGTTAAGGATAAAATCACAATTATGGTGGCATAGAAAGGTTCCCAATGCATTCCTATCCAGATTTCTTAATTCAGATTCCAGTTCATTTTTTTGCACCCACGAAATTGGATCCCTGGTCACAGCGAATTGTTCACACCTGTCCACATATTGCTATGAAGCAATGCAAGCAATTTATGAAGGCGTCTGTCATCATATCTTCTATGACCTCCATATGCACTGCTCATAGTGCCATACAAGTAAAAATCACCTCGTACTGCTTAAACGTTTTCCTGCCTTCCTTGATTTGGAAAAGGCTGAAACAATCCATTCTGCAATATGAGAATGGTGGTGCTGTTTGTACTCGGTCTTCTGGTAGATCAGCCATTTTTTGGATTTGGGTTACCCCTTGGAGACATCTACACACAATGCATTGGAACAAGAATGAGGATACTACTGCTTTATACCTAATGATCCAGAACCCTTTGTTTCTGAGATGATGCATCGTTATGCCTCGACCTTGATGGGCTACTTGTTCATGACCTTGCTTAATCAGTAGGCTTGTCACATGGCTCTCTCTAGGCAGTATCACTGGGTGTTTTATTTCTATGGAAAATCCAGACTTAGTCAGCCTACCACCAACTCTAAGTATTCCCTCCTTATCAATAAAGGGATCCAAATGGAAGAGTTTACTTTCCCTTGTAAGAAGTTTATTTTTATTGTGAAGAATGATTAACTCCTCACGAAAGGCGTCCTCTTGCACAGCTTTTATGATTCTTCTTTTGGCTCACTGTTTGATTGTTGCAGGTGATTCTGCCTTATGCCTTCTTCTTCTACGGATGTATTGGTCAATCAGAGAAATTACATTAACTTATCATATCCAGTCTGAAAAGCATTCCCAGATTTCTGTGCAGAGATTTCCAGATCCTGATATAGTAAACAAGGCCTTGGCCATTTTGACTTCAGGGTCATCAGCGAGAATGTCATATACACAGTTGGTTATAGGGGCTTCCCTTTCCAAAGAAAGGGGGGTCCAATGAACCAATTAGAGGCCTCCAGTTCATCCACATCTAAGCCTCTAGATGTCTGATCTGCTGGGTTATCCTTTGTGGGTACATAACGTCACTGTTGTACATTTGTTGAATCCTTAATCCTTTGTACCCTGTTAGCTACGTATACATGAAAGTGTTTCACGTCGTTATTTAGGTATGCTAGAACAATCTGAAAATCCGTCCAGCAGTGGTTGGAGATCTTTACTGATGTCACAGCTGTCTGTAACTCCAACCTGGGAATAGTGACAGGATGCAATGGGACAACATGAGCCTTTCCCATTACAAGGGAGCAATGCACTCTACCCTCACTGTTTATCTTCTTTAGGTATGTGCACTGGCCATACCCTGTAGTGCTGGCATTGGAGAAGTAGTGTAGCTGCATCTCTGTGGTGTCTCCAAAGTCCTTGGGTTTGTAGCACCTAGGCACCTTTAGTGAGGAAAACCTAGATAATTGTGATCATCAATTATCCCACCAAGTAACAATTTCCGTCAGGAGAGAATCATCCCAGCCACAATCAGTTCTGCAGATTTCTTGCAGAATCTCTTTTTCTTTTAGGAGGAAAGGTGCCACCATCCCTAGTGGATCGAATACAGAGGCTACTGTTGATAATATGCCTCTCCATGTTGCAGGTCGATCTTGTATCACTATCCGAAAGTGAAATCGGTCCGACTCTATGCACCACTTCAATCTCAAGGCTCTCTCAATAGGTAGGTTTCCCAATGATAGATCAAGATCTATCAGGTCCTTGGCTCTCTCTGACCTTGGAATTGATTCAATGACTTGCCTGTCGTTGGAGGCAAATTTGTGGAGTCGTAATTTTCCCTTTGCACATATGGCTCGAGCATCTGAATCAGTTGAATTGCCGATTCAGCATTTGGGACATTTGTAAGGCCATCATCCATGTGAAAGTCGTCATCCTGTGGCTCCATATTTGGAGATCTTTTTGGTGTAGGTGACTTTGGTGGCACAATAGGTCTATCCAGTTCTGCTGGTATCCTGGATGGTGATGGAGCTCTTTCTTTCTCTACTCTGGATGACTTTGGAGGTGGGGTTATCCTATCCAGATTCTCAAGATTAGCTAGAGCCTTTATCTTTTCCTGCTCTATTTTTAGCTTGTGATGGAGGTCATGTTGTGTCATCTCTCGTTTCTTCCTCCTCACCAGGGCTTCCAACCTCTCCATCTCCTCTTCTTGAGCTGATTTCTCTTCCTGGAATTTTACCTCTGCTTGTAACGTGGCAGCCCTCAATGCAAGTTTTCTTCTTATTGAGGAAGACTTACAGGATGATGAGGACCTAGAGTTATATGAAGCTGTGCTATGGGACTTGACATTTTTCCCATTAGGAGGGAAGTAATCCATTTGGCTAGCATTAAATATGTTTTCAGATAGAAAAATAAAACAAAACAAAGAGGTTAACTGAAGTTCAAACCAGTTCTTATCCCCATGATAAAGATACAAATCGACTGAAACTGAAATTTAAAAGGCACAACCCCAATTACAACGGAGCAACAAACACAAAAAATGCAAAATAAAGAAAAGAAGTTCAAAAACAATGAAAATGAGAGAAAGAAAACATGTGAGTCAAAAAATTCAAAAGGATATGCAAAAAAATGGGCTTTCGCTGCAAAATTTCTCAAACGTCCAAACATGTGACTCGAACACAATTTAATCATTTTGATACAGTTTTTTTTTTTTTTGTTTTTCCTTTCCTCTCTAATCCTGTTCTTCTATTGTTTGTGAGGTCTGGTTGCAGATCTGGCCATTTGATTGGCCATCATTAGATCCTTAATTCTGATTTGCTGGTTTTGTTATTTCACTGAAACTGCATTGTTTACATTATGGCATCTAAATGTTTA
This sequence comes from Ascarosepion bandense, assembly GCA_037127315.1. Taxonomy (NCBI): domain Eukaryota; kingdom Metazoa; phylum Mollusca; class Cephalopoda; order Sepiida; family Sepiidae; genus Ascarosepion; species Ascarosepion bandense. Next base: position 1,682,160 of record JBBBDQ010000266.1, read on the forward strand.
AGTTAACTGATACTTTAATCATGGCTATGTTACAGCTCATCCTGAATTCAAAATATGAGTGAAGATAAAAAAATATCAAAAATTAGAAATTTAACTAAATTTAATAATGTCAAGCAGCAATCATATATCAAAACCTGTTTCCAGGTGAATAAGAAATGTAATAAACATTAGTAACAATTGCTGATCGGTCAATTCAAAAACACACCATTCTAGGAGTTTGGTGTTCCAGGAATTTGAAATTCCCTGCCAAAATCCTCCTGTTACAGCATGTGAGGAACTCAGTATATAAACAAAAGCACACCTAGAATTCACCAGTAAGAAAAGACAGTGCAACCATTGAGGTCAAACCAGCAACAAGCTCTAAAAGAACTGAAATTCAGACATAAAAGGAAAATTCTCTGCAAACTAAAACACATGTCGAAAACACCAGTTTAACAATAACTAATATTAAAACTTCTCACTCAGCAAACAAATAGCATCAAACAAATTGAAGATGATTCCAAAATATACCAATTAAAATTCCACTTTATTAGGACGAAAAAAACTTCTACAAGACGACTCCATCAATTTTAGTACAAAGCAAGAAATCATCAAATTCATCAGAAGACAAATTCAACGAGTATAAAAACAATTTCAACCTGCAATAATGCTTAAAGGTAGAGAACTCTTGTTTTCTAATATTTCTACATAACACCTTTTAAACAATTATTTAAAAACATTTCAAAACATTAATTTCATGATTATTTGATACATAAACATTGAAAATTTCACCATTGTTATTAATGAAATTTGAACTCTAAATCTGCATATAAAAATTATGCACATTCATTCTTTACACACAAATTTGTATTATATATTTGTATCTCTAAATTGTTGATTGATAATTCATCTTGTGTCAGTGATTTTATTCATGTAACACTATTTTTAGCATGGCTGGACAGAAGTATTTATATTAGTCTGTATTATTAAGAACCAGCTGGAAAGGTTTTGTTCCAATATGAACAGAGTAAATAAATTCATTCTGTTCCGATATGAGCAGAGAAAAAAATTGCAACTAAAAAGCTGATATATGAACTAATTCATATTTCATTGCAGGTGTACAGATTTGACTGTTTTGCACAAAAATCTAGCCAGCCAGGTCAGATGAGGTCAGTGCATCAGTCGGCCATTTTTGACAAGAGGAAACAGATTTTCAATGGCACAAGTGATAAATGTGAAAATTCTATTGTTTGTAAACCCAGGCTGAATACAGCTGTAGAGTGTCACAAAAGCAGAAAAAGGAAATTTTGCATATCCAGGCTTCTTAGACAAGTTCAAAGGTTAGATTTGTTGGTTATGAGAAATAGCTAAATTGAAATTTCCCTGAGAAAAGAATTAGAAACATAAAAGTTCTGCCCAAAATGGGTAAAGAGAAAATGGTCTCATTGGTTAAACAAATAGAAAGAAGAAACATCATAAAAAAGAAGTAACTCTGCCCCAATAACTGGGGGTGAGAATGATTTCATTGGCAGCAAGGGTCAGAAAGTAGATTTGCATAGACACCCTGTGTCCATCATACCCTGCACAAGTAAAGCAGGGACAAGCATAAATACAGAGTTCCAAGGGGGCCACGAAAGAGTTCAGTCGGCTCTTGGCCCAGAGATGTAACAACAAAGGTAAGGCATCAAGACACTTGGCACCCACCGTAGGGCCGTTGCCTCCCATAGAGTTCCTGACTGAAGATGTACAGAGACAGAGATATTTGCCACACTGTTGGGTGCCAACTGTAGAGAAGCCTGCTGCTGACTTAGCTGAAGATATACAGAGACAGAGATAATTGCCACACCATTGGGTGTCAACCATAGAGAAGCCTGCCACCGACCGACCGAAAAGAATCAAAGACAAGAAGTGATTTTGCAGACAAAGTTTGAAATGGCCAACCAGAATTAAAGTAAGATGAGGAGTGATTTTGCAGACAAAGTCTTGAAACAGCCAAACCAGAGTTAAAGACAGACAAGAAGTGATTTTGCAGATGAAGTCTCGAAACGGCCAGAGACCAGTTGTTGCGCTGAGCTAAGACAGGGAAAACGACTTACCGCCACTATCAGTTTACCCATCACACACAAAGACTAACCTTCAGCAGTTTCCGTAAAGCTTTGGTGTGAAGCAAACAAAGACATTTAGAATCACCACAAACTTGAAATTGGACGAAATTCCCATTCTGTTGTCGGCTTGATAGAAACAGGGTTTGGGAAGAAATGATTAGCAATTTTTTTATTCTATTTTCTTTTGTATATAAAGACTTTTTCCGCAACTTATTTGGGCATCATTCAATTTATTTTTGGTGCTGTTTTCATTTACCCAATTGTGCGTACATCCAGTCTGGTTTGACTTGGTGGAGAGACATCTAGCAAGAATTCAGTAGGACTTTCTTGAAATCAAATTTCACAGTGTGGGCAGGGAAGAACACCGTTGTAAAAGTCAACTCAAAGACTAGCTACTGATTTGATGCCATCAATGACCAGCGACTGGGCAGGCGTCACATTCAGAAAATTCTTTTTAACTCGTTGTTATGTGTTAAGTGTAACAAAAGAAAAATAAATGATTGACCAAAACTCAGAGTTAAAAATCACATACAAATATTTAATTTACGATAAACACAAAATGATATATATACAAAATTTACAATTTTTTGCATTCAAAACAGAAAACAGAGTTTACTACTGGCAGAGTGACGGGTAAATGTTACGAAGAGGAAGGAAGGTGTCAAATATCTTGATCCAGGTAAGATAGCGAAGAAGTTTAAGTGCTATACTTTTAGGAAATCTTCAAATGTGTATATAAAGAATAATTATTAGTTTGGTCAATGAAATAGTCAAAAATATCTATTTACCCTTTTAGTTCCATGAGATTCTCTTTCAGGTTTTAGTTGGTCAGCAACTTTTCTGAGAGATTCTTTCTGCTGAATGCACAGAACCATGAATCAGGCCGGAGTTGATAATGTCAGCAAATTCTGTTAACAACTAACTCCTCTCTTCCCAAAACCTATTTAACAACTAACTACTCTCTTCCCAAAACCTATTTTTATAGGGACTAACACCTAATTTTCATATTTCTAGAACATTTAAAATTCTCTCGATTTTACTGGAACATTCTGGCATCTTCCAAAATGTTCTATTCCTAATTTCTCTATTTTTATGACTACTTCATGAACTAAAACTTTTCTGTAATAACAAGTAGGACTCAATAAAATCCCTTACTACAACTTTTTAGACATTATTATTATTATTTTTATATATAAATGCATCCTCGTAACACTCATGCAAAATAAATTTTGTTTGTGGAGTTTATTTCACATGCAATCTTTTCTAATTCAAATCTTTCTGATAAAAGCAAATAAAATATATCATGCAAAACTCCACAACAGATTGGTAACTGTCAACGTCAGTAAAAATACATTAGGGGTTCTGCAACACTTTGGTGACCGCTGACATGAGTAAGAAGACATTGTGGTTTTGCAACAGAGTGATAATCTCGATGTTCAAAAAAAAAAGAAGCCCCTTGACTGGTAACCCAACTAGAGCTTAAAAAATTCCACCAGCAGATCTTGAAAAAAAGATTGAAAAACCACAAAAAAAGATCCCACAACATATTTGGCAGACCTGACTCAAGTTAATCAAAGACCACAACACAGGTTAGTAAAACTCAACTTTCCTCCAGAGAAATGAACTAAAATTAGCTGGTGGACCAGCCTATATGGAAGCAGAAACTGGACAACAACCAATGACAATAGTCAGTGATTAATACCACTGGAATAATAATCAACACACACATCCAGTTCAGGTGTAATCCACGTGGTGACTAAAAAAATTAATGCCAAAAGGGCAGTACAGAATTCAACATCCAAATTCAACAACCAGTTTAACCTAAGGGAATAATTTAAAAAGTACTACCACATGCTCACAAGAAAATACAGAATGGCTAGTGATTCAAATCAGCTTACAGAAGCAACCTCACTCTAAGCTTACCAAACTTCAATAACAACATGCAAGTATGTTTTGCACAATTAAGTACCATATTCCCAGAAAGTAAAATAACATCACAACCAACCAATTATGCAAATGTGTTAGAAAAGCTATCCACAGAGATGGGGACTGAAGTGGTGGATTTTTTGACGGAGATGCCAACAGAAAAACTTTACAATGTATTAAAAGAATCAATCTTACAGAGGACCAGTTGTTCCGAAGAATGATAATTGCGCAAATTGTTTAACAACTTAGCTTTGGTGGCTAGCAAACCTTCCCAACTTCTATGCAGGATGAGAGACTTGTTAGGGATGTACATGTCCAATACTATACTGCAACAACTATGGTTGAATAAACTGAAGACAGGAACAACGCAGTTACCGGTATTTTTGCCAGGGTATATAGAACTGCTGAAATTGGCAGCGATTGCCAACAGGATATTGGAGAATGAAACTACAATTCCAATAAACAGTACATACATGGGGAAGGATGAATCAGAACAGGCTAAAAACAGCCAAACTATCTAAGAAACTAGAGCAACTTACAATTCAAATGAAGCATATGCAACAATAAATTTATGAAACCAAACATAATGATATGCTGAGACATCACTCTCATGGAAGATCAATTTCTCATCCCAGAAGAACGCTCACCGAGCCAATTTGCTGATACCATGCTAGGTTTAAAAACTGTTAAAGAAGTGCCAGCAGCCATGCAGATATTTTTTTTTTAAATTCTGGCTACAAACGCAAGTAAACAGGGAAACAAGCACCCTGACAGCAGTTAAAAATGGCGTCTGCTATCAGGATCAAACGCAGAAACTGCCTATTTTATGTGAAGGACAAAACCAGTGGCAGAATGTTTCTTGTAGATACTGGCACCCAAATTAGTATAATCCTGCTAAAAGTGAAATCTCAGGTCAAACTTGCAGCATGCAACTTACAGGCAGTAAATGGCACACACATAGATACATACGGTAAAGAGTCACTAATACTGGACATTAGATTGAGAAGAACATTTCCTTGGACATTCATCGTTGTTAACATTAGCAAGCCCATATTAAGTGTTGATTTTTTTGCAAAATATAGACTACGCGTAGACATAGCTAAGCAAGTACTGCAAAGCAAAGACAACATACAAATTAAAAGAATACATTCTTCAAAAATTACAGCAGGATTAACTACTGCTATTCCTGACAGTAACAATCTGCATAAACTACTGCAAAAATATCCAGAATTGCTAATGCCTTTTAATTATGCTGAACCAGTTCTGCACCATGCCAGACATGCAATAAAAATTAAAGGTTCCCCAGTGTACTCAACACCTAGATGCCTTTGCCCTGACAAGTACAGGCTGGCTGGCCAGGGCAGAATTAAAAAACATGATTGAATTGGGAATATACCATCCTTCATTGAGCTTATATGCCACATCATCGCACATGAATCCCAAAAATTTAAACAGGAACATGAAAACCATGTGGCGACTATAGATTATTAAGCTCTCAAACAGTACAGGACAAATATCCCATGTCCAACATGAGGGATTTTGCAGTCTCCCTACAAGATACAAGAGTATTTTTAAAAATTGACTTAAAAAAAGCTTTTCACCAGATTCTAGTGGAAGATGATAATATCTTCAAAACTGCTGTGACTACACCTTTTGGTTTATTTGAGTTTATTAGAATGTCTTTCAGGTTTAGGAATGCAGCTAAGTTCTTCCAGAGACTCCAGTCCTGGGTATGTCCGTAAACTGCATCCGGCAGCAAGGCCTCTGATTGGGAGGTTGTGAGGAGCAAGGAACTACCTCTTAATTGCTGTTGTTCCCAGATCTACCCTGACCCGGAGTGGTAGCACCTGTTAGCTGTGGGTAAATAGTTAACACCTAAACCAAGGTCAAAAAGCTATGAAAGTATTTACCAACAAAATTTTTTTAATAAAAAATATTATCAGCAAAACATTTTTGAAGGAAAAATGTTACCAACAAAAATATGTGAAGGAAAAAAAATATTACCTGTAATACATCTGACTCTCAACGAAACCTACTGTACAAAGAAAGTATATTCTCTTCATACAAATCTATTGTAAAAATCTCATCGGCATTAAATGACCCATTGAGGTTGATATGCTATAAAACAAAACAAACCAAACCAATCCAAAGACTCATCAATGAAGTTCTGCATGGACTGGAATTCACTTTCGCCCACATCAATAATATGCTAATAGCAAGTAAGTTGATGGAAGAACATGAACACCATATGGAGGAGGTTTTCCATAGATTAAAACATTATGGTTTGAAAATAAATTTGGATAAGTGCCAAGTATTAAATTCCTAGGGCCCCGAAAAGATGAGCATAGAATCACACCATTTGAGGGTAAAGTCCAGGCTATTCTAGAATTCCCACAGCTTACTACACTTAAACAGCTATGGAGATCCATCAGTATGATTAATTATTACTGACAATTCATTCCAGCATGTACAAAAATATTGTTACCATACTGACAAACATACTCAAAAATCAGAAAAAAAGAACGTAGAAATACAGATAAACAAAGATGAAGAAACGGCATTTATCAGTGTGAAGCACGCCTTAACTAATTACACAAATCTGACATATATTTCTCGGGAAGCTAATGAAAAGTTAACATTAACAACTGAAGTATCTGACGAAACAGTGAAAGCTGTGTTACGTCAAATACAAGAAGTACAGATCAAGCTCTTGTCATTTTTCTCTGTCAAACTCAATCAAACTCAACAGAAATATAGTACTTTCTCAAGAGAGCTATTAGCAATTTACTTAGCTGTGTGACATTTTAGACACATCTCAAAAGGAAGGAATTTTACAATCTACACAGTCCTCTGACTTATTCTGTACACTCCAAATCAGACAAGTACAATACTCATGATGTCAGAAATTTAGATTACATTGCTCTTTACACCATGGCCAGGGCAGATTTTAAATCGACCTCCCCAGCAGTTTACAAGAGGAATCTCATTGGTCCTTTTATTTTCAATTGTGTGCATGCTTCCCGGTTTGGTTTAGTTTGGTAGAGAGACAGCTAGTGGAAAACTCATGTGACTACCTTGTGATCAATCAACACAATGTGGAATAAGGGAGATCACTGTGAACAGAGTCAATCTACGACCAGCTATCTGGATTGAAACCAATAGCGACCGACCTGGGTAGTGGCATAATATGAATAAGAAAGATAATGTGGTGGCAGACACACTTTCCTGAGAAAATATAAACACAGTACACTCAAACACACCAGACCCAAGCCAGCCAGCCTTAGAACAGAAGAAAGATATTATGATGGATAGTGTTAAAAAAGAAACATAATTAACTTTTGAACAGCGAAAGTAAGTTTTAGTGATGAAACAATCCTGTGTGATGTTAGCATGGGTAATGTGTGCCCTTATATACCCCCAGCATGAGAAAAACAATATTTGAATACTTTGTGGTGGTGAATATATGATAAAACCATTCAGGAAGAGCAAGGCTTTCTGGCCCAGAGTAATCTAGTCAATTAGTTTTGAAAAAAAAAACATGCTACATTAAGTTTTTTAGGTAATCCTTCAAAATCCAGAGAGTGACCACAAACCTTTGGCCTATAGAACCTGGCTTCTAAATTTTACCAATCACACTTAATTTCCATAAGGAAGCTATTTAACAACATCCTGATTGGACAACAAATATTAAAATAGTATTTTGTATATTTTTCACGTGTAAGTTTGACATTTTAACAAACTAAACACTTTCAGGCTCCAAGTTAAAAATACGACAATAGACCTTTTCTGATTGGTTAATAAATACCAAAGTTATATTTATGCCTACACACAAGTATTCAAACCAGAGAACCACCAAAATTAAGGAAATGTGTTCTCGAACCTATCACATGATCAACAAGTAAATAAATAGGGTGCACTAGCACATTTCACTAGTAATGAATTTAAGATGCTCAATTATCTGAAGTTTTAAGTTAAACTTTCAGAATTCACTCACTGAAATCACACTGGATTTCACTTACCACACAGAAGAATTTCTCAACCATAGAACATTATTATTACATAGTAAAAGTTCTCAGTTACAGAACATTATTTCATCCAGAATTTGTCGAAACATTTATAATTATTCTTTGACAATATTACAGTCAAAGAAAGACAACTGTAGCACAACTAAGTTATCCTAATTTACACTAGAAAATTATATTTCATAAACACTGTTTAATTACCTCATAAACAGAATTATTCTTTCACTAATTTTGTGAAACTTATATCACTACGACTACAACAAATGTTTCTTCAAGTAAACTCATACACCACATCGCCAAACACCAAAAATAAGAGTTTACACATATGATTAAATTGACAAACATCACAAAAATTTCACTCACAAATTTTTTCTTTATTTTAGCAGAATGCATTGTACCTTTTATGCTATATAAATTAAAATATTGTTTGTTATTCAAAATTGTTTTTGTATTATTTCTCATTGATATGTATTGTTTTGCATTTGGTTGAAGAAAAAAATTTTAAATGAAGAGGATAATTAATTCAAACAGGCAGCCTAATTCAGCCCACACTTTATCAACTTCTTGCTTTAAAATTAGTGACTATTCCACTTCAGGCCTATAGGATACAATACACTTTTCCTCTAAACAATTATGGTTGTCTTTGAAGTTTTGAGAACTCACACTATAAGTAGGCAATTTGTGAGTTTTAGTACTCTAGAGTCTGCTAGGATGGCTTCTCCTTGTTGCAGGTGCCTGCTCTGGCATGTTTGTGTTTCTTCAATATCCATAGAGACAATCTAAACTTAGTTATAATTTCTGATAGAGAGCGTATAATCAGGCATGATCAGTAGTTGAACAAGGGCAGTGTGATTAAACCCTGACATCTAACTTCATGCTAGCACAAATATTAACAAAAAGGAAAGCAAACCTTCTCATAACAGGCAGGGAGAGAAAAGAAGTAAAAAGAAAGTAAAATTTTAGGAATTTGCAATCATTAATTTTTATTTTTAGAAAAGTTGAGGAGCTATAGTTGAATCTCTGTTCTTTCTTGTGTATGTCTTGTATTCAAATTTTAATAGCTCTTCCCATTCTTCAATAAGTACCCAAATACATATTGTGAGGTTTAGTTTTACTTTTTACCTGCACAGTCTATTACCAAGCACACAATATTAGCTGTCTATTATTTCATGTTGCTAAAAGGCTCAGTGATTTATTCTTCTTTCCCAGACACACCAAAAAAAGTTATTTTTAAATCAGGCTGAGTATCTGAAATGTCAAGTCGTTTACATATACAAAAACAACCAAAATATGCAAGCTGATGTTTCTCCTTTATCTTTATTGTTAAAATTTGGTTAGCCTTCCTTTTTCCATTCATAACTGACAAAAGATTTACTTACAGAGTATTAATGGCCATTTATAATCTTCCTACTTGTTTTATCTCTGTCCTCTGTTATCTATACAAGTACTTTTAGAAGGTGGGTTCATTACTATCCAACCATTACAAATGATCCAGAGATAACATCTGAATTCTTTTTAGACATGCAAAATAAAATGATCTGTATGAATAGCTAGTCAGACTGCAGTAGGTTCTTATAAGAATGGAGATTTTCTCTTTTCAATTGCTGAAGGTGGATTGACTCTTGGACAGTTGACTGACTCTCTGTTTCTGTCTGTCTGTCTCTCTCTCTCTCTCTCTCTCTTTACTGTTTTTTATGGGGAACAGCTACCTTTTAAGTATCTGGTTACGAGTTAATTTGTAATTTGTATATGTGCAAAGTAACAAGGAAGGATTTTGATAATCTTCCCCTCTTGTCAAACATAACCAAGGTTGACCAAATTCCTAAATTAATATAAAATCAAAGCAAAAGAGTGAATTAAATTAACAAACAATAAATACTAAATTTAAATTTTAGCCTCATTAGTATAGGGATAAAAAAGGCAATTATATCCCTTTGGTGGAGATAAGTCACATGGGTCATGTCACAGCCACTTAGTTACATCAGTTCATACAATGACAAAAGCAGCAGTCAATTTCAGTTCATTTTACAGTAGCTAAAATGATAGTTTGCTTTCTTTACACCATGGCCAGGGCAGATTTTAAATCGACCTCCCCAGCAGTTTACAAGTCCATGGTGTCATTTTTCTTTTAGCAATATATCTTTTCCAGATATAAAAAAAAAATTCCAGCTCGCAGTCCTCAATTTGAAAAAACCTGAGATTAGTTGTTTCCTATTATTTATGAGTATCTCCATATTATATGTAAGACTCTTCTTTTTGTTTTTCCTTACATTCTGCTTTGCTATGTAGATATATGTGATATATTATTCTTTGCATGGGACATGTGTATATATGTATATATATATAGTTTTGTGCATGTCTTAGTCATATAAAAGTCTCTCTTAGAACAAAGTATGCTTGTTATTTCTTTTCTTTTCAGCTATTCCATTCCATTTGTGAAATATTGGTGTTATTATATCTTGGATATAATAATGCCCATAATGAGAGAATCTCTCTCTCTCTCTCTCTCTCTCTCTCTCTCTCTCTCTCTCTCTCATTACATTAGTTTTAAAATTCTTTCCTCATTCTTCCTTGAGATAATAACATAATTAATATTATTGCATTAACTTTCAGCTTCTCTCACACTATTTTAGTATTACTATGAAACAATAACAGTCAGTATCACTTGTAATCACCTAGTGTCGTTATAATAAATAGCCTGTTCACCATTAATAACATATTCTACTAGGTTCAATATTTTTGATGGACTTTCCTTATGTTGGAATTTAAAATCTTGACTTATGAAATCTGTAACAAGTCACAGGTGTTCTGTTATTGTAGCTGCTTGGATTGCTCAATGGTTCCTTTATTAACTCCTTTACAGTTTAATGACAACATATCTTTATTTCTTTTTAAAAAATTTCAACTATCTTAAAGCAGCATGAGATACCCAGATGATAGTTTTATCTATACAAGGTTGAAAAAAATAGATAATTTTGAAGAGAAGTAGTCTTACTTCAGTTATACAATAATTCTCTTAATTTTACAGTGTATCAGAATCTTCAAATTTAAAGCTTCGTAGTCTTTTTGGCCTTGATGAGAAAACTCTGGTGTCTCACAGTCCTTATTAGAATACACTGCTCTCTAATCACAATTCCCATTAAATAATAATTGAATAAACAACAATAGAGCATGAAGTAATCCTAACTGAAAATATATATGCTTTCATTCTGATGTTTAATAGTCACTTAAAATTTTTAATTTATGAACACATTTGGCCTCATCAATGTGTTTTCTAACCCAGAATCTATTTTAAGAGAGGATTAAAATTTATCAACTAATCCAAGATACCCTTTCCCTTAAAATTTGCTCATTTTGGGAAGAGGACCAGGCCAAAAAATTTTAAGTACTCTCTCATACGAGTGGATATTCCTTCCCATCAACATTCCCATCTACATGATAGCTGACCATGATGTTACCTCCAGAGATCTTGTTACCTATACATGCTGTTGGCCAGTAATAATTGACAAATGTTGGCTATAAGCCAATTAATGATGATTCAATATTAAGCCAATTTTTAAAAAATCCACCTCTCTTAGTTTCATTCTCATTTGGTATTTCAGGTAGTTATGCTCTTTTTTTGCACCTGATACTTGTCATCATTAACTGTTTTTTTTTAACACCATTTTCCTCTCTTTTTAATATCCACATTGAGCTTCCTTATTTCTGATATCTTATCTCATCAAAGCAGCAAAACTCTCAATTAATTTAATCCACACTCCAGCAAATCTTTTTGAGTCCTAAATCCTTTGGTTTGAATTCAAAAGCATGAAACAGTGCCTTCCATAGACTCGTTAATTTGATTTGCTAAATTCAGATTTTCAACCATGGTCTAATCAATGTGTTGTGGTGCAGTGGATATTGGCTTGGAACGAGAAATCAGAGAGTTGAGTTCGAATTTCAGTTGAATTTCTTGCATTCACTTACGCGCAAATACCATTGGGAAAGGTATTAATCCATCTCTTCCCTCCAGTTAGGTTTAAATAATAGGACAGATTGGGTTCTATGGCTTTGGCTGGCAACCAGTCTACCACAGAAAGCAATGGCAACCTACTGCGGGATAATCATCTGCCCAGTCAGTCGTGTCTCTTTCGAGACATGATCGCCCAAGCATTTATCACGTATGGCACTTAACGGACTAATCAATGCATTACCATATTGATCTCATAAAAATGCTTTTAGTAAATCAGGATTAGCTCCTGGATATATTTTGTAGACCATGTTCTTTAGGTCCTGAGCTAGTTCCTGTAGTAACTTATTTTATCTTTCTTACATGAGTCCTAAAACTAGTCAGTCAGTTAAGTGCCATACATGATACACGCCTGGGCGATCATGTCTCAAAAGAGACATGACTGACTGGGTAGAAGATTATCCTGCAGTAGGTTGCCATTGCTTTCTGCAGTAAACTGGTTGCCAACCAAGGCTATAGAACCCAATCTGTCCAGTTATTTAATCCATAACTGGAAGGAATAGATGGATTAATACCTTTCCCAAGGGTATTTGCGTGTAAGTGAAGGCAATGAATTCAGCTGGAATTCGAACTCAGCTCCCCGATTTCTCATTTTGTATGATTAACTCTGGCGTATTTTTTACAATGATGTTCACACTGTATAAGACTTGAGGTAGAAAGTTACAGAGTAAGAGGTAACAAGCAAAGCAAAGATAATGCCAACAAGATACAAGGGGCCACTAGAAGTGAAAAAGAAAGAAAAGGCTTTAGAAGGAACCATAAATCCAATCCTAAACAAAAAAAAAGGGATAAATCCTTACTCTTGTTTAAAAGAACAGGGGGGAGTGTAACCAGATGAGAGGAAAACTTATCTTTTTTTTTTTTTTTAATCACATCACCCCAAGCAAGGCGATAACGCCACTGATGCGCAGGGGGCTACATAAGGGTAAAAAGAATGGAAAAGAGAAAGCCGGAAACCGCATCCTAAACAGGAAACAAGGGATGAGCCTCTTCACCTGTTCAATAGATGTGGGTGGAGTGTGAACCGGGTGATAGTTTAGTCTATCTACTCCAATAAAAGTCTATCTGCTCCAATTGAGGAAAAAAGTAAGTAAAATTTCAGAGTTTTAGGTGGAGATGTTAAAAGTCTAGACTTGAAGTAGACTTTTGAAGGAACTGGAAACCCAATTCTAAACAGGAAACAGGGGATAAGCCTCTACTCTTATTCAAAAGACCAGGGAGAAGTTTTAGCTAGATGATTATGAATTAAGGATTAAGGATTTCCTATTAAGGAAAGCAAAAATAAGCAGTAGACTAGGTAGTAAGACAATCATACCTAAAGAAAGTGTGCGCAGCTATAACCTGCGTTAAACCATCTGGAGATACAGCCATAATCATACCTTTCATCATGGCACGGTTCAGAACCCATTCACAAAATGGCAGTATTATATCACCAATATTATACGCCTACTTTAAAGTTACTCAAAAGTTCAATGTCTGACTATCAAGTGAATAACACCAAAACCCAGAAAATGTCTCTCTCTAGCTACCTTAATAACAGAATAATCCAGGAAAGAAGATATAGGCATCTTGTCTACCCAGAAATCAGGGCAACAGAACTCTTCCTTGGGTCAGAAACATAGTACTGGTCTGAGAACTTGTCATATCCAGTCAACACACTCTGTGATGACAGGCTATTTTCTGCCCTACTTCTCCAAGTATATATAGTGGTCTCTTCATTTGTATATGATACTACACCTCCCTGAATCAGAGAGGTTGTACACTCTTGTTTTTTCTCTCACTACACCTAACTATTTTTGTTTTGTACTGTCTTATCTCTCATGTTTTCTCTTTAATAGTGAACTCAGTCTCTCTTCATTTTCCTCTTCATCTTCATTCATCTTCTCATTCTCACCTTCTTCCATTTCCTGCTCTGTTCCACTTTTATAACTTTCTGCCTCTTCTTGTTCTTGACCTTCCATTTCCACATCCCCAGATTGTTTCTGCTTCTGAACTGAACTACATGTGCCAGTTTATTTTGTCCCTTCTTTTCCAATATAGCCATGTTGTGATCTTTTTGCATCAAGAAACTTGCTTCTTCTGAATTTGTCTCTTTATTTTTTTTATACCACACCTTTTCTCTTGTTGGAAAGGACATAGTTATAGGGGATCTGATTTGTCTTCCCATTAATGCCGACAGGCTCACTTTCCTTCTTGCATGTGGAAAAGATCTGTAACTGGGAAGCATTTTTGGTAAGCACCCTTCTATATTTTCGGTAAGTAGTGAGAATACTTTTAATCCCATTTTCAGGATTTGTACCATTCTTTCTACAATGCCATTAAACTGTGGGTGCTATGGTGGCATCTTGTATAGGATGCATCCTATTTGCTTTAGCCATGCACATAAATTCTCGTCATAAAATTCAGGTGCACTGTCGGTGACTAATGTCTGGGGTACTCCATTCCTTGAGAATATGGTTCTTAGTATTTGTTTTATTCTGGTGGCTTTTCCGTTTCTTACTCTGATAACTTCTGGCCATCCTGAATATGAGTCCACTAGTACTAAGAACAATGCCCTGTCTCTGATATGTGCATGATCCATATGGACTCTAACTTATAGCTCTGCTTCTGTGGGCCATGAGGGATTTTTTGCTTGCTTGAAGTCCTTTATTTCCACACATTTTGGGCATCTCTTAATGTGTTCCTCTACATCTTTTAAATATCCTGGCCACTACATTTGCATCTTCTTTGCATTGCTGTTATGCCACAATGTAAGTCATCATGTACTCCTTTAAGGATGTGGTTTCCGGTTTTCTCTTTTCCAATCTTCTCACTTTGTTTTTTTTTTTCAATTGGAGTAGATAAATCTATCAATTGCCCAATTCACACTCCACCCACATCTATTGAACAGGTTAAGAGGCTCATCCCTTGTTCCCTATTTAGGATGTGGTTTATGGCTTTCTCTTTTCCAATCTTCTCACCTTGTTATTTTTTTCAATTGGAGTAGATAGATCTATCTATCGCCCAGTTCACACTCCACCCACAACTATTGAACAGGTTAAGAGCCTCATCCCTTGTTCCCTGTTTAGGATGTGGTTTCCGGCTTTCTCTTTTCCAATCTTTTCACTATTACGTAGCCCCCTGCACATCAGTGGCGTTACCGCCTTGCTCGGGGTGATACGATTAAAAAAAAAAAGTATTTGTGGCGCTACTATTACACCTCTATCGCATATAATGCTATTTCCTGTGGTTAGTTTGTGCTTTTTTTCCTAAAGGGTTGCTTTATCATCAAAAAATTACTCTATATATTATTTCTTATTCTCTCTACTATTCTGCTTAATACTGGGTCTTGCTTTGTTTCTATTTTAAGTCTATTTAGAAGAAGAACGTCTGTTTCCACCCAGTATACAATTTTATCTTCAGCATTTTCTTGTCTTTCTTCTGTTTCATTCTTGAACTGCAAGCTAGATAAAGTATCTACATGAAGAATAATGTTCTCTTTTACGTACATTATGTCAAAATTGAATGCCATGATTTTTATTGCCCATCTTAAAATCCTTGACAATGTGACTGTTAGTAAATCTTTTTTGGGAGTTAAATATGAATTCTAATGGTTTGTGGTTCGATTTTGATAAGAATTTTTTCCTATTAAAAGGTTTTGTGCTCTCTCCATGCGCCATACTATTGCTAGTACTTCTTTTTCAATATTTGAGTAGTTACTTTCTGCTGACATGATTGGGTGTTTTTCTTAAAACAGAAGCAACTGCCTTCTCACTTGCATCTGTGATTAACAGTATTTCTTTTTGGGGATCAAAAACTTTTACTATTAGTTTGCTCCTCAAAATATTCTTTAGTGTTTCAAAAGCAATGGTTTGCTTCTGTGTTCACTCAAATCCATTGTTTTTTTAAAAATATTTTTATTATATCACTGTATCTTGATATATATTTACTATAAGAATATAGCCACCAAAAGGATTCTAATTTTTTCTTATTTGTTGGAGCAGCTATTTTTGTTATTTTCATTGTTAGTCTATCATCAGGTGATATACCGTCTTTTGATATTTGATATCCTAAATATGATATCTTCTTACAGTCAAAATTACATTTCTCTTTGTTTATGGTCAAGCCTGCCTTTTTTTAATCTCATCAAAATGTGCTCTTTTATATTTTAACTCTTCTTTAGTTCTCACCCCTACACCAATATTGTCCTAGTATTTATCATATTTTTTATTTTTCCCAACAAAACTCTTTCAATTGCTTTTTGAAAACTATGATAAAAATTTATTTTTATCCCAAATGGTAGATGTGTCTATCATAATAAGACTATAGGGGTGTTTATCATAGTTAATACTTTGAATTTCTCATCAATTTCTATTTGATTGTGTGCTGACTTGAGATTAATTTTTGCAAAGTGCTTCATTTTTGCTAGCTTGTGGTGTGCAGTTTTGATATTTGGTAATGGAAATGAGTCTTAACATATCTGGTGATTCACCCCCAT
Source organism: Ascarosepion bandense (assembly GCA_037127315.1). Taxonomy (NCBI): domain Eukaryota; kingdom Metazoa; phylum Mollusca; class Cephalopoda; order Sepiida; family Sepiidae; genus Ascarosepion; species Ascarosepion bandense. The sequence continues at coordinate 1,698,678 of JBBBDQ010000266.1, forward strand.
CTTATAATCACCACACATCCTTAAATCTTCATCAGCTTTCTTTATCACTACTATCTGTGACCCCAATTACTACCACCCTGAGTTCTTTCTAGTATGCCTTGTATCATTTTGTTTAATTTTGTTACTACCAAAGGTATTATATAAACTGGAACTTTCCTTGACTCTATATACTTTGGGTGATAGTTCTTCTTTAGTCAAATGCTTGTTTTATAATCTTTCAACAATCCTACTGCATTTCCTTCTGCTTCCATGGAATTGATTAGTCTCACTGTATCTACTTTTAATACATCAATCCCTAAAAATCCATGATCTTTTTTGCATGCTAAAACTGTAATGGGAACTATTTAAAAATGCTTATTAGTTTCAAAATTGCCTTGAAATGGGCCCATTGTTTTTATAGTCATTCCATCAAATTGCTTTAGTTGTACACTGCATTTTCTTAATTTCGGTCGTCCTAATTTTATCCAGAAATTTTTTGATAGCAGCATAATTTCAGTGCCCATATCAACTTGCATGTCAAATACTTGGCCATTTATCCTCATTTTTTTCTTTTGGTGTATTCTTTGTAAATACTCCAGCTTTTTTTGGAGGACTTCTGAAAATTATCTTTTTTTTTTTTTTTTTTTTTTTCAATTTGAGCATATTTTTCCCAAAGCTGGACATTTATATTTGTCTCTCATATAACTTTTTCCACAATATTTACATTTAATTATGGATTTAGTAGTGCTTATCCTATATGTCTTGAATTCTTCTTTTTAAATTCTCTAATTGACTCTAACTGTTGCAAAAACTCAGCTTCAGCTTCCAAACTCATTCTGCTACTATTACAGACATTCTAGTAGTTTGTGCTTGTGGTTTTCGCCTTGCAAGCCTTCAATTAATCTCAGAAGAATAAAATTCATCTTCTGTAGTCATTTCATGTACTCCAATTTTTTCAGATTCACAATACTTTACTTATTCTTTCAATCTATGTAAGTATTGCATCACAGACTCCTGTGGTGCTTGTTTTGTTCCAAAAACATCATTTTCTTTGCTATTACCAATCTTTTTTTTTTTTGGTCTTATGTTCTTTTTTACAACTTTCATGATATAATTTCTTCCAACTCGCTCAGATAACACATTGGTGAAATTTTCTTCACAGCTTCACATCTCACTGCAGCAAGAAATAAATTGGTTATCTTGTTTTCTCCTCCATCAGTCTTTTAATTTCTTTACTCTTGCAAATGTCGCAAAAATTTTCCTCCATGTTTCTATGTGTTCTGGGTTGTCCAGTGAAATCATGGATCCTATCAGCAATGCTATTGTTATGTTTCGCATATCAATGTGAGTAGCAGTAGTTATAGCACAGCTCTGCATATCCTCTGTGACAACAGGGTATTTTCTGTCTTACTTCTCCAAGTATTCTCTATATATACTGGTCTCTTCGTTTGCATATGATACTACAAAAATACTGTGAGATGCTCAGTTCCAAGGAATAGCAGTCTGCAGCTGTACCTTCCACATTGTACTACAGAGGAGAGATCAGTAGTCATGTCAATAGCAGAACAGCTGATGATTGCATGTGGGAGTTGGGAAATATTTGTACCTGGCCTGAGTGTGTGTGCCCAAGTTCCACACATCAAACTCAACCTTGTGTCACATCTTATCTTAGTGGAGAGGTTTGGGTAAATAAAACCTTCCATGGCCCACAGTAAGGAGAATTATCATCTCTCATTTGAATCACTGTTTTTGGGTAGAACTGACGGGTGGAGGTTGAATAAGTAACCATACTGATGTCAACACAATTGACAGTTGCAATTTTTGTCCATGGGCTGAGTGTATGTTCTTGGGTTCTTGACTTGACCTTGTGCACACAGTTTCAGTAGAGAGACATGGGTAAATGCAACTTCCCATGGACCATGCTAGGGTAGGTTTATCATCTCTCGGTTATGTCTCTGTCTTTGGACTGAGTTGTGTCTCTGCACACTTAGATGTAGCTTAGGAAAAAAAATACTGAGGGGTGATCAGTCCCAGGAAACAGCTATTCATGGCTGTACCCCTCCTTATTGCAGTAGAAAGTGGGGTCTAGTATATTTACTGATGTCAGTGCAACCAACAGTTGCAGAAGATGGACAAGTTTTGGCCAAGGTGTATGAGTTTCAGATTCTACACATTAAACAATCTTGTGTCACATTGCATCTCAGTGGGGAGACTAGGTAAATACTACCTTCCTCAGTCCAGATGGCTAGAATCAAAGCCAGCAGTTGACAGCCATCAGCAGTAGCTCCAGCTCACCAGCTAGCCATTTCCAGCTTGTCATCATCATCCACTGCTCCAGACATTTCTAATAGGTCTCCAGCCATCCCTGCCAGTAGCAACAATATGCAACAAACTGCTCTTTTCAGAACGGTTTTCACCAATTACAGAACTGTATTTTGGGACAACACTCTTCTGTGACTACCAAAACTGTTCTTCTCAGGACAACTCTCTTCTCACCTTCTATATAAACATGCAGAGATATTTTTTGATGAGTGCACTGTAACCTTATTTATTGTTGATGTATTTTTTTTAACAAAAAATAAGCTTGGCAATATATTTTTTAAAGTTTTAATTTTGTTTGTTGTTGTCTTCCATCATTCAATATCTGTTTCTGGGCCAACATACCAGCAGCAGCAACCTTAGGTACCCAGGCAAGCTTGTTCATATATATATATATGAGGACTAAAAGATACACTGGGAGATGTGGGGAGGTGATATGTCACTGAAGGGTGCATCAGCAACCCCTATGGCTTATGGTAGATGCATCTACCAGATGCTAGCAAAAATTCCATAATTCCAGTGCTGTATATTTTTTTAGGGTTTTACAAGATGAACCATACTTTGATGGCTGCCCCATACATTTTCATCTAACTAAAGTTTAAATTATGCTGAGGAGATTCTCCTATTCTAAGGAGATTCTATTATTAAACTTTTGGGATTACTTCCACATGAAAGTTCACTCTTGCATAGTAAAGAACTTTGAAGATTTAGGATCCAAATTTTTCTTTCATTTAATAAAGCATTTCTCTTGGACTTAATTGGTACTGTCTGTCTGTTAGGACTAGGCCAAGACCACTGAGACAAGAGATTTACTAAGCGCTGCTTAGATGTGGTGCAAGGACAAAAGTATGAGACATCCAGTGAGGATCGAACTCACTACTCAGTTATAAGTGGTTCTAGTGAGACAAACTTGCTCACCATTACACCACGCTGAGATACCAGGGCAAGATCACTAAGATAGTGTTGCCTAAGCTATTCTCAAGGGGCTCAACTCTACTCAGCCTCAGATATTACCTCCCTTAATCAATATCTCATTTTTTTTTTCTTCCAGTTTAATTTTTGTCACTGTAGCATTACAATAATTGGACATTTGCCCAATACTTAGTTGTAGCTGTTCATTTGTCAAGAGATAAAAAAATGCATTGTATGACAGTCTCATAAGAGGCATGAAACTAAGCTTCCTCATCAGTTGAAGCCCATCTCCTGTCAGTGCAACAGTGTGTACCTCCAGAGCTTCACTTTCTCTCACCTGATACGGACATTGAAAACTATTCAATGCTACACAAAAACCTGCCAACTCACAAGTAAGATGTCAATGTTTCTATTTTTGTGTTTTTTTATTTCACTGCTTAAAGAAATTATTGTCACATAAAAATTCTATAAATATTGACACAAGGTTTCCTTCTCTCAAATATGTCCTTGTCTGTTTTTACTCATGATAAGAAAAATGCTATATATCACAGGCATGGTAAAGCTTACCTTGAAATGGCTTGGTAAATTTCTCTCCACTAGTCATTTCAATACCCCAAGTGGATTTCTGACAATATTCTAGCCGTCTGACAGTCAGTTAAGTGCCATACATGATACACACTTGGGTGATCATGTCTCAAAAAAGACATGACTGACTGGGCAGAAAATTTTCCTGTAGTAGGTTGCCATTACTTTGTATAGTAGACTGGTTTCAAACCGAAGCTATAGAACCCAATCTGTCCTGCTATTTAACCCACAGCTGAAAGGAGATGAGATGGATTAATACCTTTCCCAAGGGTATTTGCGTGTAAGTGAATGCAATAAATTCAACAGAAATTCAAACTCAGCTCTCAGATTTCTTATTTTGAGTCGATATCCACTGCTTTAAAATGCACATTCAAATGACAACAAGTTTAAATTCTTCACCTACTTTCATTTATCTTGCCAGGTGTTTTTCAGAGCTTCAAGTCTCCCTTTGTGTTCTACTTGAATCTGTTGGATTCCCCTGTTTTGTGACTTTAGTTATTTTGTACTAGCAGTACAGCCCGGCTTTGCTCAGGTGTAATGAAAGCTTTAAAACTAATCCATGGTTCTGGAGCTCAGACTCTTTGGACGTTGGCATGAAAGACAAAAAAGCAATAGTTATTTCCAGTTAAAGCGAAACTGTAGACTGAAAGAAAAATGAATGGATGTAAGTCAAATTTTGATTTCCTGGTATCAATATCAAATAAGTATTTTTCATCGTAAACTGAATTTTGAAGGCTAAATAAGTCCTCTGAGTAAATGGTATCTTGGTTGAGACTAAGAACTACAATTATACCTACTTAGAGTCAAACCCGAAGCAAAAACTAAAATAAAAGGGCTGAAAAAGTACAGACATAGAGGCAGATAAACAGACACACACACAAACATCTTGCCTTTTATATATATATATATATATATATATATATATATATATTATCAATTTTCTGCACTATTGTAAGAACTGCAACCTTGAAACTTCTGAATATCGTTTCTTATGTCTTTGTCTATGAGTGTATCAAATTTGATTAAAATCGAACCACTCCTTCTATAACCCAATTTTTTCGATTATCAATATTTACCTCAACAAAAAACCTAGCTAAGAACACTCACAGACGCTTATAGTACAACTGTGTAAATTTTCAAGAAAATCAGTTCAGCCGTTTCGGAGTCTATAAGTAACGGATGCGAACACACACACACACATGCACACACACACATACACAGACAAAGTTCCATTTATAAACAAGTTTAGATTAGATTAGATTTAGATAAATGTACCATTGCACCTTTTTAATGTTTTGTATTTGTGGAGTAGTACTAGAGTGTCTTAGTAATATTCATCAGAAACTTCAGAATAAACAAACCAAATCAAAGGTATAAACAAATAATGTTTATTTAATTGACTTTGACTGGGGAGAGTTCTTTGCAAATTGAGTTGGCAAAAGTTTGTTCAGCTGATAGTTAATAGTTTATGAGTCAGATTTTGGTAGTAGTTAAGAGTGTGGTTACTTTAGAAACATGTTGTGGACACCAAATACAGTGTTTTCCTGGCCCTCAAAAGGGTGGGAAAATGTCTTAAGTAGATGACTGCTAGGCATTCTTGAGTTGGTTTCTCTGGCTGTCTTCTCTCTTTATATACAAATTTGAAAGGCCCCAGACTGCTTGGTGCAATGCTTGGTTTTATTTTTTTATTTTTTTTTATTTTTGATTATTTATTTCCCAGCATTATATTGTTATATAGTGTGTTGTTCTACAACATGTGATCAGTATGTAAAGCCTAACTTTAAGATAAATTACAATTTTAACATCCCATCATATGTGACAATTTACTCCGATCTATAAAATGCTCCCATGGCATGCTTGTTCAAATAGTCACTGACAATTACCTCCAGCCCCTGTCGTATTCATTGTAGAACTACATTTACAGACAGAAGAAAGGTTGAAAGGCAGGACACTAGTGCCTCAAAACCAGTTGCTTCAGGTAGATAGAGCTCATCAACCTGGGAAGGCAGTTCACCCAGGAGAAGGAAAACCCTCATTTTGAACTTCTGCTGCCTTACAACCATATCCAGTCATAGAAAATGCTTCAGGAGTAAACCTCAAGGTAAAATCCGAAGTCAGAGTCCCTACAGCAGTTCGCTGTTGTATTCAACTAGTTCTGGCAGCTCCTGTGATGGCACTGGTCCCAAATTGTAATGACTCTATTGTTCCTTTAGCTTAATCAGTGATGTGGAGAGGGGGATGTGCTACATGGGCAACAGCCTGTCCTCTATATCACATTGCCCAGGCTTGCATCTAACCATACTGCACCAAAATGCTAAACATGGGGAGGATACTCCAGCTTTGCCATTGGCATTGACACAACACGGGGATCAACAGTTATCAGTTATAAGCTATTGCTTGATTGGCATAGGGCATCAGCACCAGAGATTGTTCTTGTCGATGGGAGAGATTCTCACTGGACAGTTACCGCCTACTTCAAGCTGGGCAGCCTCCAGCCAGTAAGGTGTTGTCCTGCCATGGTCTACTTCTTTCTTCAATGGGTGCATGAAGATTTGGAGACATCCAATAAGTGGACCATAACATTTGCACCAAATCTCAAAGGAAACCCGCTCTAAAACTGGGCTGTTGGAGTGTTTGAACTATGCTAACCGGCCTATCTGAAGACCTCCAGGATATCAGTTAATCCAGGAAAACTGCAGTTATCAATGACAAGCTCAAGAGGCTTCATGTGGACATTGTCTGGCAAGGAAAGAGCTCAAATGAACCTTGCCAATGCGGTGTAGGCTTTGCAGTTAGGAAAAGCCTCCTGAATATGGTTCTGAGCAACTCCTCACTCTCTGCCTCAACACCACAGCAGATCCTGTTACCCTCATCAGTGTGTATACCCTGACACTTCCTGCCACATCAGACACCAAAAACAAGTTCTATGACAAGCTTGCAGCCATCATCAGCAGCATCCCAAACAAGGATGACTTCAATGTCAGGGTGGATGCTGATCATGACTCATAGCCTTTGTGCCTTGGACAAGATGAACAACAATGGCCATAGACTACTCGAGCTATGCACATACCACAACCTGTGCATAACCAACTCCTTCTTCAAGTCCAAGCCCCAGCACAAGGTCTCTTGGCAACACCCACACTCAGAGCACTGGCACCTGTTGGATTTAAGCCTTGTCAGATGAATGGCCATTAAGAACATTCTTCACACTCACTTATCACAGCACAAACTGTGATACAGATCACTCCCTAGTGTGCTGCAAGATCAAGCTCCAGCTGAAGAGGTTACATCATGGCAAGAAGCAAGGGAATGTCAACAAGATTAGACAATTAAACCTTGAGGAACAGTTTGCTGAGAGATTTTAGAGTGAAGACTGCTACAAAGAAGTGGGCTACTTTACAGGACACCATGCACTGCACTGCCTTGGCCACCTTTGGGAGGAAGACCTCAAACTCACATGACTGGTTTGAGTCAAAGTCTACCAAGATGACTACCATCATTAAAGCCAAGCGCGCTTCTCTAGTGGAGTACAAGCAGTCATCCGAAAAAAATTTACAGATCCTTCTGGCTGCGAGGAGCAAAGCTCAGCAGACCGCCAGATGCTGTGCCAATGAGTACTAGACAAAGCTCAATGAAAAAATTCAGACAGCAGCAATCACAAGGAATATCAGAGAAATGTATGATGGCATCAAGACAGCAATGGGACCAGTGAAGAACAAGATAGTTCCCCTCAAATCCACCACTGAGGTAGTCATCACAGACAAAATACAACAGATGGAGAGTTGGGTGGGGCACTATTCAAACCTCTACTCTCAACAGAATGTTGTGACGACTGCAGCCTTTGACACCTGTCGTGGAAGAGCTTAACACTGAGTCAACGATAGAGGAACTCAGCAAGGCCATCAACAGCTTGGCCCCAGGGAAAGCCCCAGGCAGTGATGAAATTCTCCCTGATCTTATCAAGCACTGCAATATTCTACTGCTTCCTCTGCATAAAGTGATCTGCCAGTGATGGAAAGAATGGGCTGTACCACAGGACATGAGGGATGCTTCAATTATCACTCTATACAGGAACAAAGACAGGTGGGACAACTGCAACAATTAAAGAGGCATCTATTTACTCTGCATCATGGACAGTCTTTCCTTGGGTCCTCTTGCTTTGTTTGCAGAAACTAGCCAAACATGTTTACCCATAATTGATCAGAACAATCAACAGTAGACATGATCTTCTCACTCCGTCAGATCCAGGAGAAGTGCAGAGAACAGCAGATGGCCCTGTACATCACTTTCATCAATCTGACCAAGGCATCTGGCCTCATTATTAGAAAGAGCCTCTTCAGAATCCTTTCCAAAATTGGCTACCCACCCAAGCCGAAGAGTTTGATTGAGTCCTTCCATGATGACATGTGGGGGACTGTGCAGTTAAACAGCAATACCTCAGAGCCCTTCAACATCTGCAGCAGGATCAAACAGGGTTGTGTCCTCACTCCCAATCCCTTTGGAATTTTCTTTGTGCTACTACCAAAGCACACATTCAGCATATCATGGGAAGGGATTTACATGCATATGAGATCAGATGGAAGGCTTTTCAATCTCACCCATCTCAGAGACAGGACCAAAGTACGAATAGGTCCTTATCAGAGATATGTTGTTTGCTGATGATACGGCATTAGCATCCCACACCCAGCATGAACTTCAATCACTGATGGATCATTTCTCTCATGTCTGCAGAGACTTTGGGCTGACCATTAGTTTGAAAATAGACAAATGTCCTGAATCAAGGTACCACAGCACCACTGGTCATCACTATTAATGACTATGAGTTGGATGCAGTCCATCAGTTTAACTGCCTTGGTTCTACCATCACTGACAACCTCTTCTGGACATAGAGCTCGACAAGAGAATTTGGAAAGCAGCCATGATTTTTGTGCACATCACAACACATGTTTGAACCAACTCCAAGCTGACAGTGAATACAAAGACGACAATGTATAACATCTGTGTTATCAGCAAACTGCTATATGGTAGTGAGACATGGACCACGTATGCCAGCCAAGAGAGGTGTCTGAACACCTTCTATGTGAGAAGTACCTGCCATATTGGGAACCTTATGACAAAACAAGGTGCCCAACACTGATGTTCTATCTTGCATGAGACTGCCCACCATGTTCACACTCCTTAAACAGTGCAGACTCTGCTGGCTCGGTCATGTCCACTGCATGCCAGAAAGTTGTATTCCAAAAGATCTCCTGTATGGAGAGCTGGTCTCTGGAAGAAGACCCACTGGGTGGCCACAGCTGTGGTATCGTGACATTGTAATTGCAGGTTAACGGAATTTTGCCTTGTGGTAGATAGCCCACTATAAGTCATAAAATGATTATAAAATCAAGAAAAGCAAATTGAGTTGAAAATACACATAGCAATTAACGTTTTTACAATTAAAATAATACTTGAATATAGGTCCAATGGAGGTTAGAATGTTCATGGCAAATAATGAGCTGAAAGAGATAAAAGGCTTAGGAATGTGGGGAGCGGAGGTATGTGAGGAATATCTTTGAAATAGTCGCTCCTTAGGTCAGTAAGTACATATGAGACAGTGAAGAAGGAAAGAGGCAAGCATAGTAGCTGCTCAACTTAAGTCAAGGGGAGCCACTGGTTACTCTCTCCTGTCTGTCTGCTGGGTGCTTATCTGTATCCGCCTTTAATATCTGCTTTTTGGATAAAAAGCAGCTCATTTTGAATTTCACACTTGTATTTGATTCTGGGTTTCCCATTGGCTGATAAATAAAAGTCGCGTCGGCTCGCAAAATGGAAATTTGATTAATTTTTATTTTTCAACCAGAACATCTGCGCGAACTCGGATGTACAATGACGATTTTTGGTCATTTGCCTTCTGGTCAGTATAGAGCAAACATCTAGTCCCTCACTTTTGCTTGGCCGGTATCACCACAATCTACATTCCAAAAATGTATGATCTTAAAGCCCCACTGAATGACTTATTGAAAAAGAGTGTAAACAAAATGCAAAGATGCTTTCCAGAAAATAAAAAGCTGTCTGGTATCAGATTTATTGTTAGTGCATTTTGACCTTAAAAAAGAAATAGTTGTAGCATCTGACACTAGCAACTATGGGATTGGAACAGTAATTCTACATAAGTTTAAAGATGGGACTACAAAGCCCATTACATATGCTTCCAGAACCTTGCTTCCTGCAGAAAGAAGTTAGAGCCAGATTGAGAAAGAAATCCTGACCATAATTTTGACAGTTAAAAAATTTTGCAGGTTCAACCATGGAAGGAAATTTGCACTACAGATGAATCATAGACCATTATTAACAATTTTGGAATCAAGAAAGAGTATACCCACACACACTGCTAACAGGTTACAGTGCTGGGGAATAATCTTGTTAAACTACAACTTTAAGATGGAAAAAAAACTAGGACATGTCAACGGTTTGTCTCGGTTGAATCCAAAATTTACAGAACCATTAGAAGATACGGTGATACCTGCTTTAAGAAATGAAAAAGAATTACCAGTCCTACTATGCAATACAATTCAGGAGTTACCCATGATTCTAGAAGATATTAAAAAAAAAGCAACTGAGAAGGACAAATTCATTAAAGAAATGAAGAAACAGGTATGAAAAAAAATTTTAAAAAGAATCTAAAATATCACCTTTCTCAATCTGTGAGAAAGCATTATTATATATAGATAGAGTGATAATACCATATAAACTGCAAAAGAAAATCTTGAAGGAATTTCATATAGGTCATCTGGGCATATAAAAAATGAAATCATTAATGCATAGCTATACGTATTGGCTTAGGATAAACCAAGAAATTGAAAAAATGGTAAGAGGTGTCAACAAAATGAAAATTACACATCAACTATGCTGGACCAATAAATGATTATTACTGCCTTATAATTGTGGATAGTTTCTCCAAGTGGCCAGAAATATTCAAGTATAGATATCCAACACCCACAAATACTATGAATGTACTGAATGAGATTTTTTAGTTATTTTGGTGTACCAAAAACTTTAGTTAGTGGTAACGGGACACAGTTTAGCAGCAGAGAATTTAAGAATTTCCACATGTTTTTGTCCATCAACCATATTACGACCTCTGTTTACCACCCAAGATCAAATGGACAAGCAGAGAGATTTGTATACACTTTTAAAAAAGAGCTCTAAGAAAGAATCAAGGCATGGACATTGATGAGAGGAGTATTCAAAGATTTTTAGCAGTTTACAGAATTACTTCCAATTCCAACATAGATTCAGGCTTATCACTAGCTGAACGGATGTTTGCAAGAAAAATTTGGTCAGTGTTTAACAGGCTATTGCCTAGTGCAACGAAAAGAATGGTAGAAAAAGGAAATTTTGCAACCAAATTTTATAAACCAGGAAACAGAGTTTTCTTCAGAAATTATAAAGGTGAAAAAGCTTCTGGGAAAAATTATCACCAAAAGACTTGGCAGAGTGATATACATGCTCAAAGGAAGAAGATTTTAATGTAAGAGACATTTAAATCAGTTAAGGTCAAGACATACAAAAGATGTCATGCCTAGTGAAGAATTATCAATGGAGGTAATATATGACACATTTGAAATACCAGTTCCCATATCATCACTAGTACTGATGGAAGTATCTCCAACCCCGTCAGTGCTGAAAGTGCCAGCTTCCTGAAAATTGTTAACGCCTCAAATCTCACCAGCACAAAAATTAGTGTGATGTAAAAGTACAAGGCAGAGGAAAAAAGTCAAACAATTATGTCCTGACCCCCAAAAGAAAAAGTTATTGAGCAAAATTTTATGGGAAAATTATCTCAGGAGGTGATGTTGTAATGAAATGTCCCATATTCTCTATTGCCTATGTGGACTGACTATATTAGTAGTCATTTACAGTGAGCACAGGAGATATCTGTGACTTGCAATTACTAGCCTGCCACCAAATTCCCTGTCTTGTTGTAGTGTATTCTCCTTTCAATAACCCCTCTTCTTTCATCTACGTACGTATTGCTGTTCTTTTCACTTGAATACCACCTTGTCTGTTTATGTAACCTCTTTAAAGGATACAACATCTATATACACACATTTTGCAACAACTACAAACTCTGGATTTATTTATCTCCAGACTACACTTTTTCTTGGAACATTTACATAATTAATAATTTCACTTACTACAAAATGGATGTTATTCTGTTCTGTAAATAAATTTCCATTTATCCATACAAACGAGGCAGTTTTTCCTTTTCTTCAACTTTCTGATATTTTAAATTGTGGGATCTACAATAATGGTAACCCCACAAGGAATTCTGATCTCTACAAGATGTTGACCATGATATAACACTCAACCATCACTACATATAATGGTGACCACGCAAAAGGAACATTTCTTACACAGATTAAATAACTTTTCCATCCTTTAAACTATTTCTAAAATCAAATACATCATTTAGCCCAATTTTATTGTCAAAGGCATTCAACCTTAAATTTTGCCACTAGAAGTAGTTGTAAATTGTGAGAGCAGCATAATTCTTTCTTTCCTTGATAGTATTCACTTAACTTTCCACTAGCACTGTCTTGTTTCCAAAATCAGACCATCTCAGGCAATACTGCATTTATATTGGCATGGCTCATTTCTGATTGGCAGGTCAGACCAATCAGTATAACCAACTAATCATATAATTGGAATATTCTCTCGTGAACCTTTTTTTTCTGTTATATTAGCAGCACCTCACCTAAATCATCAACCTACATGCAAGACAAGTCCTTGCCCGCTTCATTCCATAAGATAAGTCTCTTCCTTCACTACAGTAGTCAACTTCAATATTCATTATACTAAGGTACAAATTTGGTACAAAGCTGAAAATTGGGATGAGGAAGGCTGGTCTTCATCTGTCTTGAACATGAACTGAGCCACAATCATTGACCCTAGCATGCCACAATAATTTTTGTACCAAAACACCACATTCTTACTTAACTTCCTTACTACATCCACCATAATACCACATAGAGTCTATCTATGAAGTTCTAACTAAAATATTACATGCAAAAATTTTCTGTGGAGGACAGGGAAAAAATTTCCCTAATGAAAAGAAAGAAAGAGAAAATTTCCCCAGTGAAGAGAAAAGGAACAAAACAAAACAAAACAAAATCAAGTTAGTAATACCACCCCCACCCCCACAACAATCCTTAAAATGTGGCAAAAACATCAGTTAACTGGCCAAAATTAATGCGGAAATTAAAAAATATTCCAACAATCATTTGATCCAAAACTCTCACTTAATCACTCACTCATCTAAACATAACAACAAAAATGAAAAAACACTTGAAAGAACAAAAGGCATCCCACACCCACTATAGAACTGAGATTTCTGGTCACCTAATTGGGGAGAGGATGGGGAATTAAACTAAAAAAAATGGGTACAAAAAGAAAAATGGTGGGGACAATAAACATACATGATCTAGCTACTCTGTGGTGGGACTTTCACTCTCAGCCACTTCAGCTACATTGAGGTGGGGAAAGTCAGCTAAATAGATGTCAAACTAAAAAGGGCTCAGACTGGGCTCCCTGGTAAAATGATCTTCAATGTAGTCTCAAAAAGCCTCACATATACCCATGTCTGTGGTCATGGTCTGCCCTTCCAGCAATGTGATGATTCCAATATGTCAATTGGATGCATTGGAAGCTTCTCTACATGCAGTTCAGAGCCCATATTCATTGCCTTAGAAGACATTTTTTCCAACCTATCCCTTACTACCAGAGCCTGATCCTTCTTGATAAACAAGGAGGCCAGGTCTGTCCTAGCTAAGGCTACATCTGCACTACCATAGAATTTAATCACCTGATCAACTTTTCCTTTGTCATGCTGCTAAATTAGCAACATTGAGCTGATGACTATAGTCAACAGCAAACAACCTAAGATTTGATTTTAAAGAGGCTTACCACTTATTGCCAACCACAGTCCCTGTCAGTTCATGCTGCAGCATTAGTAACAGCTTGTCCCAGAAATCTTGGTCATCAAGTGATGCGTTCAATTTCTAGTAGCCAGCTGATCTAATCCTAGGCTTATCTAAGGTTACATAGACCTGGACAAGCCTATGATCTGCGTAAACTATAAAATGAAAACTTAGACAACCTATGAGCCCTATAATAACTCTCTTAACTAGAATTCAGTTGATGTAGCTAGCATGCACCATCCAAGTCCACACTACCTCCCAAGGATGCTCATTCCAATACTTATCAACAAAAGCATTCCTATCAATAAAGGACCAAAATGGTTTCACATCCAGGTTGTTAATACCCAATTTTTGGTCTCTACAATCTACATCAAAATCAAGGATGGCATTCCAGTACCCTGCTAACACTACTTGATGAGATATCTTTAAAAAACGCTTTAACTACTGAAACAAAACAGACCTCTTTGCATGGGCATTGGGTGAACAAAACTCAATGAGCCTTTTCCTTTATGGTTAATATCCAGCATTCAAAGCCTGCCCACTGGATCCATGAATACAAAAGCACACACCACCTTCAGAGACTTGCTCACTAGCAAGGAAACACCTCTAGAGCATCCATCAAAAGACGCTGAATAAAGGTCTAACCTTCTAGACAGAATGCCTTCACCAGCAAGGAAACACCTCTAGAGCATCCATCAAAAGACGCTGAATAAAGGTCTAACCTTCTAGACAGAATGCCTTCATAGTCACCAGTTGAAAACTGGGTCTCCTGCAAACAATATACATCCACCCCAAGACACTGAAGATTGTGAGCCTTGCCTCACCTCGCCTCCCCCTGCAAGACCCCAATCTCAATCCCCAGTCATTCAAACTTGCTAACCAGAGAGCCATTTTCAGTCATGATTAGGGTTGGGAATCCGGCTTGAACATGGATGGGGAAAGAATACTGTTAACCTCTCCCATCAACCCATGACCCATCTTTGTCTTGATAGTGCTATTGCTGGAGAGGCCACCAATATCTAAGGGATATGTTAGTTTTAGCATCCCTATAGAAGAAGGGGAAAAATAAAACTAAGACCCACCCTGAAGAATATTTGTTCAATTCATGTAAATGCTCATTTTCAATTATGGTAATAGATGGGAGTCAGTCAGTTAAGTGTCATATGTGATACACACTTTGGCGATCATGTCTCGAAAGAGACATGACTGACTGGGCAGAAGATTATCCCGCAGTAAGTTGCCATTGCTTTCTGAGGTAGACTGGTTTCCCAAGGGTATTTGCACGTAAGTGAATGCAAGGAATATGACTGGAATTCGAACTCAGCTTCCCAATTTCTCGTTCCAAGCTGATATCCACTGCACCACGACACACATATGTGCAAATACCCTTGGGAAAGGTATTAATCCATCTCTTCCCTCCAGTTATGGGTTAAATAACAGGACAGATCGGGTTCTGTAGCCTTGGTCGGCAACCAGTCTACTGCAGAAAGCAATGGCAACCTACTGCAGGATAATCATCTGCCCAGTCAGTCGTGTCTCTTTCGAGACATGATTGCCCAAGCGTTTATCATGTATGGCACTTAACTGACTGAATAGATGGAAGAGATCTTAATTGATTTTATAGCCTCCCAAGCCAAACCCAATGTCTGCTGTGTCCCTGACCCAATATGGATTATCATAAGTAGGCCTTGGGTGTTGAAGAAGCTTTGGGGAACTTTCATGTCTTTTTCCTCACACCTCTATGTTCTCTACTACATCTAAAGATTCAATAAAACTGACTTTGTAACTTGAAACATTGAAAAGGTACAAGTGTTGTTTCTTGTATGGATATATGTGTGTGTATGTGGTGATAAAGAAATAAATGAATAATAAGATCAAAATTTAACCATCCCTAAAAATATATGAATAATAAAATTCACCAGACAAACAAAGCTATCATTTGACCAACCAATCAGAAGGCTTTGACGACCAGGATATATAAAAAAAAATAAACAAATAATATCAAAGAAACCAAAATTTCACCATTTCCAAAAATATATAATTTGACCAATCAATTGGAAAGCTTTAACAACCAGGATATAAGGCCACAAGCCAAAGAAAAGCAAGCAGCCTTTTCAAAGTGGAACTATAGGTGTGTATATAAACATGAAAAACCAATCAAAACCAGTGTGTACAAATTAATTTTGTCTATTCTCTGATATTGTGGTTATTGTAACATGCCAACAGACAAAATACAACATTTGCATAATTAGCTGGTGTCCTTAGCTAAAACATCCTGATACAGTGAAAACATATACCTTCCTTCACTCATACTGTTAAGGAGGCGGGCTACTACATGTGGATACATACATAACTTCAAACATATATAATTACATTCTTTTCCTGATTCTCTCCTGTACGTATCCACAAAAATAACCTATCATATGTATCGCTTAACCTCATAGAACACTCTTCCTCAAAGTCTGCCATCTCATGGCTTCTGATATTCCATTAAATCTGATACATTTGGCCTCAGGGGTGTCATTTCACAGATTCACTGCCTGATATTCTATGGGCGCAGAATCATTATTTTCTATTTGTATCCCACATTTGGCACTAAATTTATACCATCAGGAAAAATCTCAGGAGGGCTTAACAAAGAAGAGAAATATAAACTTTGGTAAAGGAGATACACAAAAATATATGATTAAATTAGGAATGGGTAAGAAAATCCTCATAAACGCAACGTTTTGCTATTTCGCTTCATTATGGGAGCGAAATAAGTTGAAGTTGTATTTCAATTTTAAAATTCTTTTAAAACATAACATTATTTCACTTCCACAAATCTTATTGATGCTGATAATATTAAATTTATAAAGATTTTTTAGTTTTTTATTTAATGCTTCTATCAAATTTTATTCATATTTTCAGCTCACAGAAATATATCCAGAGAAACCCTAATATGGTAACAACTTAAAATTTGAAAGTCATGATTAACATTTGTTCAGAAGAGTCAGTTAAGTGCCATACGTGATACTCGAAAGAGACATGACTGACTGGGCAGAAGATTATCCCGCAGTAGGTTGCCATTGCTTTCTGCGGTAGACTGGTTGCCAACCAAGGCTATAGAACCCAATCTGTTCTGTTATTTAACTCATAACTGGAAGGAATAGATGGATTAATACCTTTCCCAAGGGTATTTGCGTGTAAGTGAATGCAATGAATTTGGCTAGAATTCGAATACAAGAGTATATAATAATGATGCATATAATAATTTTAATAGATTTATTAATCATCTGACTCTGATGAGCAGTTCAACAAGAAACAGATATATCAGCGAATCAGATATGCCAACTGAACTTATGTTGATTTATTGAATAAAAGAAATGTGTGAGAAACTTTTATTATAGTAAAAAATGAAAACTGTTAATAAAGAAACTTTTTATATTTTGACAGTTAAGCTATGATCAAGCCTATTAAACATTAGACATTGTTCAGAATGTTGTCCTCATTTTTATTGCTATGTTTCTGATATTTTGCCTTCTTCAGGTGCAAGGAATTTTGAACAAAACCCTTTATTTCGATTACTGAGGTATATCATTCTCATTCCGTGTGTGATGACACTTCCAGTAGTTATGTAGTTATATCCATTTAACTCAACTTCCAAGTTATTTGTTTACCACTGCTGTAGCTTGGTATTGAACTCTTTGGGTCAAGCCACTAGAACTAACCAATACCTATATCCACTGGGCCATGGGGTCTTAGAGAGTTGAGTTAAAGGGAGATAACTACATGGCTACCAGAAGTAGCATCACACATGGAATCAGAATGATATACCCCAATGATCAAAATAAAGGGTTCAGTTTGAAATTCCAAGCACCTGAAGAGGGCCAGAACGTACAACAACTGAAACGTTGTAAACATGGCAATAAAGATGAGGATAACATTCCAATGTAAATAATGTAAATACTACCTCATCTCAGAAGTATAGACAAATACCTATTAAACATATCAAAAACAAATTTTCCACCATATATACAGGGTGCAATTGTCTTATTCAAAAATGAAAATAACACTGACATCTCATTTTAACAGATATATTTACCAAAATTACACAAAAACAACTTGAAATACTAAAGAGTAAATTTATTCAATAAAATCACAATTGGCTTCAACCATGGCCTCCAGACGACTTTGAAATCTTCTGGAACTCTTCTGGATGG
Source organism: Ascarosepion bandense (assembly GCA_037127315.1). Taxonomy (NCBI): domain Eukaryota; kingdom Metazoa; phylum Mollusca; class Cephalopoda; order Sepiida; family Sepiidae; genus Ascarosepion; species Ascarosepion bandense. Next base: position 1,716,637 of record JBBBDQ010000266.1, read on the forward strand.
TCTCCTTGTTTAAGTTGGTGAATGCTGCCATAATCTTTGCCTTTGGTTCTTCTTTGGTGTGACAAAGGGTTTTGTTGGTCTCTTGCTCAGCTTTGCCCCACACATAATCAAGGGGGTTTTGGTCTGGTGAGTTATGTGACCAGATGTAAAGAGCAATATGGTCGCAAAAATTGTTTCACAACCTTGACTGGGTTCTTCTGCTTGTGTGGCATGGTGCACAGTCCTGTTGCCAGACATAGAGTCTTCCAGTAGCCATCCTCTTTACTCAGGGTAGCACTAGCACCTCAAGACACTTGATGTAGGTCTCAATGTTGAGTTTGAAGCCCTGTGGAAAGATGAATGAGAAGCATAACCTAGCCATCACTAGCGATCACTCCAAACACCTTCATAATCATCATTAGACTCATCCAACTCTTTCTGAATCTTCTGCATTGTCCTTAGATTGACAGCCATTCTGAAATGTTCATATCGAAGCTTCTTGCATGAATGCCAAAAGTAAAGTATGCTGTTTCCAAATTTCTTGCACAGGGAATCGCATCATGGTGCACTTTTTCTTACAGACAGTACCCAACTGACTCTACTATACAGTGCAGTTGAAAAAATCAAAAACAAACAACACATTAAAAATATAAAATGGCGACAATTTACCCATCGCGCCTTGTATAACTATGAATGAGTTCCAGTTTGTTAGTTACATACTTGTCTGTCTCTCAGGTAGCAGAAGACAACAAGTTAGCAATTCAAAAGAATTCTCCCCAGTTTCCCTAGCACAGGATCCCAGAAGTAGAAACTCAGCCTGGATAGAAGAAATTTACCCATGTCCCCAATGAGATAGGTGAACCTAACTGCTTAGAAAAAAAATAATACACACCACACACACACATCCATGTGTGTGTGTGTGTGTGTGTGTGTGTGTGGTGGGGGTTCGTTTATATATCTATATATGTCATCATGCATGACATTAAATGGGTTGACCATTATGACTGTAGCGAATTTGATCTTCACTGGGAAAATTTAAGATTAAATAATCCAACAAGTGTTGACATGTAAAATTAACTAACCTAACTTAATATAGATGTTAAAGAGAAAGCATAAACGTATTTATTAAAAATTATGACTCATCATATTACAGTGTTTTGATATTTGAAATCTAACTTTGCCATTATGGGTAAAAAAATTTTTTCCCTTTCTTAATAGTTAAGGATACAGATATAGAAATTTGGCACAATATCTACTTGACCTTTAAACTGAGTTGGCAGGTAGCAGACAATCCCTATAATTTTTCACTATATTTAGTAAATAAAGGCTAATCTTTTTATATCATAAAATTCAGGTTATCTGTTAAAATATAGAATTTTGTAGTCGAATGCAATGTTGTCCTTACAATGCACAACATTTATTCTTAGTCTACTTGAACCTGTGAGAATTACTTGACTTTGTTTGACATGATGCCCACTAGGTGGGGTTCTATTCAGGACTATAAAAGAAAGAGGCATAAACCCACTTCTCTTTTTTGTTCTGAGATGTAGTAATGACGACATCAGAACTTGTCTCCACCAGAGGAGATTTCTTACCCCTGGCAAAGTGAATACTTAATTTCAAACAAGCCATGCAGATGTCACTTCTCACCCACTACACACAATGCTATTCTGATGTTTTTCTTTCCTTGTTTTTAAGCTAACTGTATACATGTAATATAATTTTACTAGCAGTATAGCCCGGCGTCGCTTGGGTGGTATGAAAGCTTTAAAACTAATTCATGGTTCTGGAGTTCAGACTCTTTGGACATTGGCACAAAAGACTAAAAAGCAATAGTTGTTTCTAGTTTAAGTGAAACCGTAGACTGAAAGAAAAATGAATGGATGTAAGTCAAATTTTGATTTCCTGGTATCGATATAAAATTTTCTGCACTATTGTAAGAACTGCAACCTTGAAACTTCTGAATATCGTTTCTTATGTCTTTGTCTATGAGTGTATCAAATTTGATTAAAATCGGACCACTCCTTCTATGACCCGATTTTTTCAACTATCGATTTTCGATATTTATCGGGGGTACCTCGACACAAAACCTAGATAAGAACACTCACAGACGTTTATAGTACAACTGTGTAAATTTTCAAGAAAATTGGTTCAGCCATTTCGGAGTCTATAGGTAACGGATACACACAGACACACACACACACAAAGTTCCATTTATAAATAAGTTTAGATTTTTCTTCTCTCTTTTGTGAGATATGTTGTTCTTTATAAAAAATATCTATAAAAAATCCTCCATGTGTTGAATTCCTATCTTTTGAAAGACAGCAACCTCATCTGTCATAATTCTTAAACAACTGTATCCAAAGTATCATCTATCCACTACAAATCTAGCCATCAGTTAGATATCAATGTTCTTTAGTTATAATGTGGAATTATATATGTACTTGTTTTTTTATATAAACTCTGACTAAAAAGCTTATTAACACATCATTCAGTAACTCGTGGGCCTGACATGTAGATGATGCCACTAATAAAAATCCATATAATTTTTATAAAGTACTAATCTTCAAATGACATGTGACAAAATTTGGGCCCAATCGGATTATTAGTTTACAAATTACAGTTGTTTAAGCGAAGCTACTGTTGCAAATTTTCAAAACAATGGAAAAATCTGAATTTTGTGTGTTGATAAATCATTGCTTTCTGATAGGGGAAAAATACTGTTTAAGCAAAGCAATGCCACCTCTTAACTGTTGTTTCCGATGGAGCAGAGTCCGAATAATACTTATCAAGCCATGGCTTTGCTTGAACAGTATTTTTCCCCTATCAGAAAGCAATGATTTATCAACACACAAAATTCAGATTTTTCCATTGTTTTAAAAATTTGCAACAGTAGCTCCGCTTAAACAACTGTAATTTGTAAACTAATAATCCGACAGGGCCCAAATTTTGTCACATGCCATTTGTTAATTTCTTAAGTGTTATTTAAACTCTGCTTCATTGAAAACAATGCTTAAGAGGTGGTATGCTGACTTTAAATGCAGTCGTACAGACACAAATGATGCTGAACACGCAGGTTGTCCAAAATTGGTAGTTGTACCGGAAAATTAATTTCAGGAATAACTTGAAAGTTTTGAAATCAGTGTACATTAAGTCCTACCAACCATCTCTCTGTAAGCAGAAGGAGTGCTTAGTAGGCTTAAAGATAGCTTTTAATGCTATTTTTTTTTTTCTTGCATATAACATTAGTCTGGGGTTGTACAATTTTTTTTGTGACAGTGCACACTTTATTTGTCCTTGATTTTTGGTTTGATGAGAGGGGACTTATAAATCAACTTAGCTGTTTTTAATTGTGATTATATTCCAGTTTTACCATTTTATAGTAATATATATATGCTTTGTTACCCATTTGGTTCTGTTATGAATTGTTTCTTTTTTGTTATAAAATGCTTTTAAATACATATGCTTTTATTACTCTAATCAAATTTTTACACCTCCAAAAATATTTCAAAATCCAAAATTTATAACTGAGTAAATAATTATGAACACCCTAACATTCATATATGCAAAAATAATCACAAAAAGGAGAAACAGCAATACATGGAAATAATAAAACAAGTATTATTTATTATCTGATTATTATAGGGTATTGGAGAAATGAGATACAGTAATACTGAGTAAAATTGTGAGTTTGGGGTCAAGTGCAGATTAAATATGGATCAGAATCTGTTAGAAGGATAAGATAAAGAATGAGCAAAGTTTATAGAGCCTTTCTTGTATGTTTTTTATAGGTGTAATGAATGACCGGGATGTGCGTTGTGGTACAGTGGATATCGGCTCGGAATGAGAAATCGGGGAGCCGAGTTTGAATTCCAGCTGAATCCATTGTATTCACTTATGCGCAGATACCCTTGGGAAAGGTATTACCGTCTCTTCCTTCCAGTTATAGGTTAAATAGCAGGACAGATTGGGTTCTATAGCCTTGATTGGCAACCAGTCTACCGCAGAAAGAAATGGCAACCTACTGCAGGATAATCTTCTACCCAGTCAGTCATGTCTCTTTTGAGACATGATCGCCCAAGCGTGTATCACGTATGGCACTTAACTGACTGAATGAATGACCAGATAAATTAGTTGGAAAAATGCAAGAAATGTCTGGAGTTTTCTTACCTCAAATTTTTGTTGAGTGCTAAAAGATAAATGTTATTATGATGGCCTGAAAAAGGAAAAAGAAATGAAATTTTTGTTGATATACATATTAACGACCAGTCCATGTGTACTGCTTGTCTGATAGTGTGAATGTCATGTTTGTGTGTGCAAAGGAGAAAAGTGGAGTTGATTGTCATTGGTTTAGAATGAGTGAATTAATGATAATTATAATTTTTTTAATTATAATCTTTATTCATTTTTTATGGACACAACAAGTGTCATAATGAAAGTAAGCATAACAGGAAAACTTTGGTCAAAAAGGAAACATTTGTTTCTTTTTTGTTTTTGCTTTTGTTTGTGTAAATTGTATAAATTAGCTAAACACTTGAGATTTTACTTCTCATTCTAACTCATCAAAACTTGTAGTTGAATTGAAATCAAAGTTGAAAATAATGAAAAAATAACAAAACACACAAAAAAAGAAAAAAAACATGCAAAATGTTTGATCCTTTCAAATTCCTTATCCATAAAAACACAAAATGAAATTTTATAGTCATGTAGAAATTAGTGTTATGATTTTTAAAAAAGGTTACTTATTAAAAGTTGAGTGAGCTAATTTATCTGAAAATTTATTTCTTAGTTTGTGTCTGTGTGAGGCACTATTTATTACTTGACAATGTCATCCATTTATTAATCACAGGTTACAATCATCTATATTTGCTGCCATATCAAATTCAACTTGCAACAACTCATATGAGAAAAGGGAAGCATGTTCACTTTTTGTATGGCTTCGGTGGTATAAAATAAAAAAAAGATGTTAATAAACTTAATGGATATGTGGAATCACACACACACACACTTACTTACGTAATCGTATGTATTCAATTCAGTATGTAACCATTGTATATTTGAATAAATGTAAGCAGTTGGCTGATTGGGCTGAGTTAGCCAATCAAAACCAAGTTAAAGGAACTACATTTTTACCGCCAAATTGTGAGGGTGTTTGAACCCCTATATATACAATTTGCCGCACATTTTCAGACAGTGGGCACTGACATTTCCTAAGCACACATCATGTCAAAACTCAACAAACCTAAAGCCAACTCACTCTCACATACAAATTCTATCTTTTGCACAACACCATGAACATTATTTGTGAACTCTCAGATTTAAACAATTCTTTTTAGCAACAATTTTCATACATAATTTTCTTAACACACTGAGAATTATTTCAACAGCAATGAACATTCAGACTTACGTTAAAATTCCACAACAGTAATTCTCACACAGTCAATGGGAGACAATTTCAAACAAACAATTTCACATCATATTTAACATCTATGTAATTTATTTATTCTTGTTAAATATTTGTTAATACACTGAATTGTTGCAAATTAATGTTTTGTCAACTTCATTTCACTTGTTCTTTGCTTGTTTAATGAATGATTTTCAATGCTTATAAAAATAATGGTGGCTTCTGAGGATTTGGGTAGGAAGTTCCTTTTGGAAGTGGCCTTGTTCCAGGTGAGATCCAACAGAGAAATTATTTCAAATTAACCTTGCAGCATGAAGCTTCCCCCACCCACCCCGATACAATTTTTAACATTCATCAAGAAATTAAATGTTCTGGCATCAAATCTTTTATCATAAAGATGATCATATGGATATAATATATCAGATTTCTTCGATGGTTACAAGTATCTCAGGACCCATAAACCTCTTTTTTCAAGTTTAACTAAGGTTATTTGCCATGTTCACACTCCACCCACGTCTATTGAACATGTGAAGAGGCTCATCCCTTGTTCATTGTTTAGGATGTGGTTTCTGGCTTTCTCTTTTCCAATCTTTTTACTCTTTTATTTATTTTTTTTTCAATTGGAGTAGACAGACTAAACTATTGCCCGGTTCACACTCCACCCATGTCTATTGAACAGGTGAAGAGGCTCATCCCTTGTTCCTTGTTTAGGATGTGGTTTCTGGCTTTCTCTTTTCCAATCTTTTAACTCTTTTCTTTTTTTTTTTCAATTGGAGTAGACAGACTAAACTATTGCCCAGTTCACACTCCACCCACGTCTATTGAACAGGTGAAGAGGCTCATCCCTTGTTCCTTGTTTAGGATGTGGTTTCTGGCTTTCTCTTTTCCAATCTTTTAACTCTTTTCTTTTTTTTTTCTCAATTGGAGTAGATAGACTAAACTAACGCCCGGTTTACACTCTACCCACGTCTATTGAACAGGTGAAGAGGCTCATCTCTTGTTCCCTGTTTAGGATGTGGTTTCCGGCTTTCTCTTTTCCAATCTTTTCACTCTTTTCTTTTTTTCTTTTTCTCAATTGGAGTAGATAGACTGAAGTATTGCCCGGTTCACACTCCACCCACGTCTATTGAACAGGTGAAGAGGCTAATCCCTCCTTCCCTGCTTAGGATGTGGTGTCCGGCTTTCTTTTTCTAATCTTTTCACTCTTACGTAGCCCCCTGCACATCAGTGGTGTTACCGCCTTGCTTGGAGGTAATATGATTAAAAAAAGTATCACTCTGATTACTCACACATGAATAGAACTGCGATAAATAATAAATAAACTGGTTGATGGCATCCCTTTTAACTGTTTTGACTGACTTAGTAAACTACTTTTTAAAATTTTCTGCTTCTAAATTCCACCTTTTAAGTTGTTGGAAATAATTTTGAGAAAGAAATCTCATCTCAACTTTTTTTTTCCAAAACATTCCATTTTTTATTATCTTGTATCAGTGGTGATACCGAGCAAAAGCGATGGACCGGATGTTTGCACTCTCATGACCAAAAAGCAAATGACCAAAACTAGTCAGTGCGCAACCGGATCAACGCAGATGTTCCGGATGAAAACTAAAAATTAATTAAATATTAAATTTCCAGTTTGCGAGCCTACGTAAATTTTATTTATCGGCCAATGGGAAGCCCATAATCAAATACGGATGTGAATTCCCAAATGATCTGCTGCGATCCAAAAAGTCGAAATAAAAAGCCGAGACAGACAGAAAGACAGACAGACCCAGACACACACAGACTGACTCGAGAGAGACGAGAGTAATTAGTATCTCCCTTGACCAAGTCAAGCGGCTTACTATGCTCACCTCCCTTACCTATCTTTTTCTTCTTCGCTGTCTCAAAACTACTTACTGACCTAAGGAGCGAGTACATCAAAGACATTCCTTACTTACAACGCCCCCACATACCTAAGCATTAATTCTCTTTTCAGCATTTTATTGCCATGAACATTTTAATGTCAGTTGGACCCATATTTAAAGGATTACTTGAATTGTAAAAACCTTAATTGATATGCATATATATATATATATATGTAAAATGTTAGTTCTCAACTCAGTTTGCCTTTCTTGATTTATAATCTTTTTATGACTTATAGTGGGCTATCTACAATGAGGCCAAATTCTGTTAATCTGTAACAATATACAACTAACTTCAAAAGAACAAACCCACCCCACTATATATCAAACACTATGTTGTCACAATCAGGCTCTGAAGAAAAGCTTATCAAAATGATTCTATGTGAACACTTTATTGACTGAAAATGTTTTTACTTTAGATGATGGAAAAGAGCAGAGGGTCATTTTTTTTTCTTGACATAAACTGCTATAATGAGTATCTACTTTATTAGTAGTTTTTCAACTAGACTGTTTTTCATTCCACAACAAATTTAGTAAATTGGATCAAAGATATAAGTAAAAATATTAAAAAGAATTTAAAAAATGCAGAACTTGAATTGGCCATATGCCAAGAACTATGCTGCCTCTACATAAATGTGTATTCACATATCTTGTTACAGCTACCCACCACTTCACAGAGATTTAATAAATGCTCCCCCAGCACTCATTATCTGAGTATCGTTCACCTTGTGCCTTATTAGTTTTGCCACTTGCACTCTTTGTTTTACTTTTTAGCTCTTTCAAAAATTTGGAATAAAAACTTGTTAAAAAAATGATTTTGTTTTATGTACATGTAAATAACTTATGGTTTATAAAATGGCGAGTGTTCTAAAAATAAAAAAAGATAGACACACTGACACCAAGAATTCAAAATTGGGCGGCGAAATAAGGAACCGTTTCTTTTGGTAGGAGTAGGAGTAAGAGTAGGAGTAAGAAGTAGGAGTTAAGGACTAGTTTTGTGTAGGAGATTTAAAAAGGGGAAGACGCTAGTCAGTTGACCACTAGAGACCAGAAGGGATATGCTTGATTACTACTAGCATCCCACAGTGAAGAGAATTTAGCTAGTCTGCTCCTGTATCCACACAAAATTTAAAGGTTGTAACTTGATGTAAAACCTAAAGTTTTATACCAAAAATAAACATCATTAATTCAAGTTTGTGTTATCTTCTAATTATACCAAAACGAAGCAACACAACAGCACAATCATTTTGACAATAGTAGATTTTTAGTCTATACAACTTCAAAAACAGTTCCACTATTTTGAAATACCTGACCAAAGTCAAGCCTCTATCTGTATATAACCAAGAATTGCATAGGGATGTAAATGGCAGTTGTCTCTCATTGGACAGGATGAATTTACTGATGTCTTAAGGGTCCTTAAGAAACACATGACAGGCCATTAGTGAAGATAATCAGCTTGTGCTTAGTTCAAAACAGAAGAAAATGTAACAGTAAGTCGTAGTCTGACTGACCACAATGGATAGCACAATTCCCATATGTTCTGAATAGAAACCCAAGATATAAAACAGGCTTTACTGTGTCTCTTTTGGGGATGCTGCAAAAACTTTTATTTGTTCCCTTCATAAAGTACTTGTCTTTTTGTTTTTTTCTGTATGGGACAATTTGTGACATACTTATTTATATATTGCATCTTAGTATGTGTTATATTTATATACTTCAGTGCTGTATATAACTTATTTTCATGTATAACTCATTTGTGGAATTAATTTCTAAGGTTTCTTAGTCCTCTCTTCTGTCATATTAAGGTATTAGTATGTCACAGATATACTCATGCCTATAGGGAACCTTGGAGAGAGAAGAAGACCAACTTACTTCCTGTTTCTTTCCAAGGATCACACTAATTAATTTAATTGGGAAAATAAATAATAATTTTTATCGGAGCCAAGCATATATGCTAATTATTTTTCTTGTAGCCAGACAATTTGTCAAAAAACAGTTTGCTGACAGAGAGTTCACCGACAGACAATTCACAGACATAACAATTGGTCAACACTTTAAGTTTTTCAAGTTCAAGTCTTTTTCTTATTCAATTTTTTTTATTAAAACATTTTTTCTAAGCCCATCAATCATCATCATGGAGTTTGTCAAAACAGAACAAGGAGGCAGAAAGCTTTTATTTGAGGGATACACTTATATTGTTAACAAAACTAGAGAATCTAAAAGTTACTAGTGGTGCAAACAATGAAAACTGTGCAATGCAAGACTGACAACAATTGATGATATAGTTAGCACAACACCTTTGTAACACTGGCATCCACCAACACCTGGACAGTTTGCCAAAAGTTTCTAAAAAAAATCTGGATGAGAGATTGAACTTAGAAATACTTGAAGCGTCGGCTAATTGTCCTGTCTTTTGGCAAATGGTCTGCACCTGAATTTTCCAAAGTTATTTCTGTTTTTCTGATATTGTTCTTATACTTAATTATTCAAACAACTAATTAAAGATCTGTTAATATGAAGCGGAAAGATTATATTGTATCAATTGCTAGGTCTGCTACTAGGAAAGTTGGTTTATTGTGTTGTGCTAGACAATTTTTTTTATATAATCTATCTTTTACATTTATAAGTTTACCATTTGTCCATGCATTTAATATTGCTTCCAATTGATTTGGTGCTTCTGCTATATACTTAAAGATTCTTGATAAAATATAAAGAAGAATCTGCAATGTTATTGGTCCTAACCCAGAATCTCAGCTTCAATCACATTCCTTGTGCCTTTTCTATAAATACTTTTTTGGTAATTGCTCTGATAAACTTTTCTCTATGATAGCTAGACTTAATGAATTTAAACACAGTACTAGTGTACTAGTAATTTCCATGCTGTATAGTAACAACCAAGCTGCTAGATTACCTGCCTCAAAAAGGATTCTCATAAGTGAAGTGTAGCAAACACTACACACACAAAAAAAAAAAATTCTAGTTATATAACAATGTAAGCCTGTTATATTCACTTATAATATTTTGAGCTAATTCATATGTTCTTACTGCCTTGGCTGCAAACTAGTATGTGTCTTATAAGAATTACATTACAGTTATTCTAACTAAATGTAATTTGTGTACAAGAGAAAATTGATGAACCTTTACTGACAACAATGACAGCATCTGTAGAGTTGAAAGTGGCTATTTTTTTTTTTTTTTGTGGAAAGCAAAAACACTCCAGCAAACAATGCCCAGCCTTGGAAGCTACATATCACACATCATCATCATCATTCTTTAATGTTTAATTCCATGTGTCCATTTCCATGCTAGCATAGATTTTCTTGATGGTGCTGTAATTGAATCGTCATGAAATATCGAAACGAGTTTTAAAGCTGCATGCACTTACTAACACCAACCAGTTTAGGAGACTGGAAACTCAGTGCTTTTATCGCAACACCATCTCTAGGAAGATTATCTATCAAGGTTAGAAGTTCAGCCTCCCCTATTCTACACAGAGTAAGTGTAGAGGTTTTTATATCAGAGATTACCTTCTTTTAGACAAGTTGCTATGCAAAGCTAAAGAGTTTTACCCAGCCTAACTTTTTCTTTTTCTCTTAAATGACCACAGTTTGGGAGTTAACTATTTGCCCATAGCTAAGACACTAACAGGTGCTACCATCCTGGACCTGGGAACAACAGCAATTAAGAGGTGGTTCTACCCTCCTCTAAACCTCCTGATCAGAAGCCTTGCTGCCAGATGTAGCTTATCGTCATACCCAGGACGACAAAACTGGGCACTATGACAAAGCATGCAAACCTGTTATGCCAATGATAGCAATGAATTCAGACAGAAAGCTACAATGACAGATAAACTGAATGACACTAGAAGAGAGAACCTGATAGATTCGGGGAGTATGCACAGCTATGTAGATGAACAGATGGTTCAGAAGCTAGAATTAGTGATTCTACCAGCCTAGGGACTAGTAAGTATAACATCATTAAAGTTTAATTCAGCCATCACTGGAAAGTGGGTTGTAGACTTGGTACTGCTGGGGCAGAGGTAATCATGATTTGAAGTCTCAGTCCTAATATTATATTGGGTAGACATTTTCAGAGGCTGCATTACAGGGTAGAATTCAACTATGAATTGAAGCAACCACTTTTAAAAGTATGTGGGTTAACAGCCCTAAAAGTAACACCTCTTCTACTGTTTAACAACTTGACACTAGCCTGGAAGACAATAGCAGTAAAATCTATGAACTACTCAAAGGAACTACATCAATAAAGAAGTTTCTAGATTGCTGAAGAACAGTATATCTAACAGAGTCAATCACTATGGAGAGCTCAGTGACTAATCACAAAAGATGAAAACCACAAGAGGCAATTAGTTTTTGATTATTCATAAACTGTAAGCATTTCCTTGACTGAGATGTGTATCTTCTACCCAGAATAGACTATAGCGGTTACTATGTGTTTTTCTTATCCACATTCGACCCAAGTAACTTACTTGTCTGCGATTGGCTTATAATCGCAGTCGCTTTAACCTTTCACCTCAGAAGCAACTTTCATGTGTGTTTTGTTGATTGGTTAATTTTTAGCCAATCACAGATTTTTCTTATATAAACAAAGTTTCTCCCGCGCTTGCTCGTTTGATCCACTTTCTACAGATAAATACACAACTTTTCGCAAACTTAAAGAGTAGACACACACAGGCCTAAAGGCTATGCTACACACTACATGTAGACCTTATCTCTCTACTCATCCCTGCCTAACGCACACACAGACACAGAACCTTGTCTTCTGTCTGAAACATTTTTCATCAAGAACTTTTGATCTTTGTCTTTGAACAAAACCTGTACCATTTACAATTACATTCCAAATAATTGTATTTTATTTGTTCTTACATGAAAATCTTAACAACTGTAACAAATCTTTTTTCAGCTCAAGAAAAAACTTCTTTTCAACTTGGCTTTATCTACGAACAGATAAAAGGGAACAACTCTTTCCTCTTTACTTTACCTTACTGTATATGTACTGATATTACATGTCTTGTTGTTTGTTGAATATATTTTAATTTATTGGTTGCAAATTGGAGTTGTTGTTTTTATTATTTCTTGTTGGATGAATCATAATATAAATCGTTAGAGGACTAAAAATCCTCTACAAGACAATATTGTTCAGGCTATATCAAAGAATACTGTCTATAGCAAATTGGGTCTAAAAAGTGCCTATAATCAAGTTCTACTTGAAGAGGAAGATAAGCCCTTTACAGCATTTGAAGCAAAGGGCTGACAACCAGATGTTCTTTGCAATCACTAATGGATTTACTGGATTCTAGAAGATACAAGACTATAGAGTTAGAGGGTTTAAAAGATATGTTATTAATGCTGATAGCATTACCGTCTGTAGCAGAAATAAAAAAGAATACACCCAGAACCTTAGAATACTGACAGAGGTAGTCGACAAGTATGGGTTCACATTCAATGAGGAGAAGTCTGTATTAGCAATTGAAGAACTATCACTACTAGGTTATAAAGTAAAAAAAAACAAAACATCTGGCCAGATTTGGAAAGGATAGAGCTACTAGGAGAGCTTCAGGAACCTATATCCTTTTCAGTCCAGGAAAAGATTGTAGAATACTTTGCAAATGGATCTAAGACTAATTTGACAAAAACTAAAGCTAAATCTAAATACAACATTCCCCCTTCCAGAATAAACAAAAAAAAGTAGAGACTGATGTGACCAGTCTATAGTGGCTACCTTAAACCAAGAAGTGCACCAAGTGGTATTTTGGTCTTGAACATTAAAAGCATCAGAGCAGGAGAAAAATAAGCAGTAGTTGTTGTGTAAGAGAGTGATACTACTATTTAATACAGAAGTCTTTTATGCTGATAACTGACAAATAAACCTTATCATTCATATTCAACTACAGTAAGGGATATATTTGATCTGAGAATTATAAGCTGACAGGTGCCAAGTTGAACTATTGACATCACTGACCCCAGGCTCAGAATGAAGCTCTAAAGATACTCACAAAAGCAAACTGTGCAGCTATCACTACTGATGTTTTACAGAAGATTCATGAATCCCTATGTCATCCAGAAGTTACATATATTGTGGCAGACATAGTGAACTAGAACTGCAGAATGTCAGAAATGGTGGACAGGACTTGCCTTATTCTTGACGAAAGAGAGTTCACCTTTGTCTGGCATGTAGGATTTTGATCTAAGAAAAGTCTATAGTGTCCTTGTGGCAAAGTAAATGGTGGAAAATGTGATAAAAAAAAAAATAAAAAATAAAATTATTAGCACAACAAGAACTGCTATGTGTATCAAATTATGCTAATGATTCTTGTCAGGTGTGGCTAATCAGAAAAATTGCTTGGTGAATAAAGACTGTTGCTTTTTTACTTACGGCAGTTGGTGTTTTGGCGAACGAAAGTACATTTCTGTTGCTGTGAAACAAAGATTGGATTTCTGTCTCCTTTTTTCGTTACTATGTTGCTGGCTGGACTGTTCACAAGAGATTTTACATTACAACCAAATTTCTTACTTGCACACAGATTTATTGCATATATGGCTTATCTTACTTTCCTTACTCAGCACAAAATTTCCACTCAATTCTGAACCTTTGCATGTGAAAAACCAAGATTCTGGAAATCCAAGGGGGAACTGATCAAAGTAACCTTGTGGGATTCATACATTCACAACCACACACATATCCATATTTCAACACATATTTGTTAAATATTATTATGTTTATACTTTTACACCTATGCATTAAAATAACATGCATGCTTTCATCTGCAAGGCATGCTATGTTAGCAGGCAGTGATTGGTTAATCTTGACTGGTCATCCTGTGTTCACATGTAAAATCCTATGTTCCCACGCAATCCGCACATCCATATAAGGGGGCTCACATGTGTTTCCTAACTCAAGCAAGACCCCTGCTCAAGGTAGCTGGGGACATCTGTATAATTCTCACTCCTACACACCTGCCTGGTTGCAGGTAGCAACCAGTGGTGTGAATTTATTTCTTACACACATGCATGTGCACACACATTTCCCAATACAAACTCCAATAGGAACTCAAGAACTGTATGTATTCTTCTTTTCAGAACTTTATCCCAATTAATCTTTCATTGACTTTCTTCCGATGAAAATTTCACTTTTCTCTTGTAGAACCACTTCTACATGCACGTACATACCTACATACATCGCCATGCACACACGTTCGTACGCATATACCCACACACACCTATGTAAGGACTGCACGTGAAGCCTTCTTTTTCCCTCGTTTATCAAGAAATATATAAACTGATTCCTACACGTGTCTAGCCAGTTAGGAGATGTTTTTCAGAGTGTTCAGACCAAGAACCGTTTGTTTCTTCCAACTCACACAAACCACTAAAAATGTTTCTCTCTATTTTATAAGAACATTTCAATACATGTATAATTATATTCACTACTATTCAGTACAAACATATTTCCTTGTTCAGGGACTTTCCTAACATGAATATTCAGATAATATGTTTAATATTTAAGAGAGAACTCTTTTCACGACATTTTGCATTTGTGAATTATTTAGTTCTTTAACCTTACTTAATACAATGTTGTTATATTCGTTAAATTGTGCCTTGAGTTATTTTATTTATAATTGTGGTGGTTTGGACAACCAACCTTTTCTTCACTGTTGAAATCACTACCCCGACGGCCAGACAAATTGGTACCCAAGTTGTCCAGACCACAACACTCTTAACAGTTAAAGGGAGAAAACTTCTTCTCCTATTCACTTTCAATTTGCATGATTCTCTTGATTAATTGTATTATTTGTTAATACATGTTTATTCTAGTTACATTATTGGTGTCATTGTTGTTTCTTATTTTCTGTATTATGTGTCTGCTCAATCGTGCGTCATGTCGAATCCTAAATATAAATATTGTAATGAACCTGGAATCTGCTACAACCTAAACTTTTGAAAGGCTATGGATTTCAATGACCCATTGTCTGTATTCACAAAAAATAGTGAATGTTACACAGAAAAAAACAACAACTGCTAGATGCATAACAATGTACACCTGTTATATTTAGTTAGAATATTTCTTCATGCTAATCCATAAGTTCTTTCAGGTATATGTGCCTTATAAAGATTACATTACAACTAGATGGGCAGTAAAGTTTTATCATTTTACCATTGAAATGGCTAGATGTAACTGTAAGTTCTATACTAACAGTTTCTTTCTTGCACTTTTCATTTGTAAAACTTTCCCTTGGCTTCTTGCTTTCTAGTTAACTTTGACCATCAAATATTTAAATTCAGTGTCAATCACTATCTTCTGTCTTCTTAATTCTTGTTTATTGTTCTCTCTCCTAAATAATGTTTTTGCTTTTTTTTTTCTCATATTCTCTGACATTCAGTAACCCCTTGTATCTTAGTGTTTTTATGAACATACTATATGTGAAATGATTAAAAAAAAAAAAAGAAATAAAAACCTGTGTATATACATGCTGTTGTTGTGGCAGGGAATAACTCTATGAATGACCATCTTCAAAAGAAAAAGCTGCAAAACCATTGAAAGACTATGAAGTTAGTTAAGTATAGCTGATCATGTTTGGATAGAAAAATAGACTTATTCTTAGTCTCTTATGGAACAATATCAGAATTACAGAAAATAACATTAGAGTACTAAAAAAACAATCATAACACTTGGCTCTCTAAAATTTAATGAATTATTAGTTATTCATTTTCCCAGCTAAATTGAAATAGTTTCTCTTCTCGAACATTGCAGATTCTTTTCTTTCTAGAGAACACAAAAAATTTCAACAGGACAGTTGAAAAATAGAATACATTACATTTTTTACATTCATTTAACAGCATTTAAAAATTTTAAAATCACAGTAGTCAGTGAGGCATTTTAGAAATTTAAGACATTTTCACATTGTATTTAAAAAATTTCTTGAGCTAGTTTTGTTACTGTTTAATGATGAGAAAAAACTCAACAGAAATATTCTAGGTTCGATTAACTGTGAGAGAGGCACATCACTTAAAACTTTCGATCTCTGAAAAATTTCACCCTTTTTTTAATTATGAAATTTTACACACACACACACAGTGACATCTGCGCAAACACGTTTATTAAAAAAATTGTATCACATTTTTTAAATCCATTAATTGATTTTCCATCACACTTAAATTAAATAAATAAAAAAATCTCATAAAAAATGGAGGAAGAAAATGCTTTCCTTGTTTAGGTTCATATTCATATTTCAACTCTCTCGTCTCTCTTTTTAGCCTCTTCTTGTTCCAACTCTGATTCTATGCTATTCAACAAAAAACTATAAAAAAAAAAACAAAAAAAACAAACACAAGTAGCAAAAGAAACAAAGGGGCGGTTTTCACAGACATTTAGTTTATCCAGCTTAGTATTTTTTTAAGACTACTTGTCCGCGACATAACTTTTTTTTTGAGGAAGTTAAAAACGTTTTTTTTTCTCATCTGCCAATAAATGTTGTTGTAAATAAAAAAAACTTTCTCTAAGTCTATATATGCACATAGTCATTAAAAAAAGAAAAGAATCATGATATTTTTTATTTCTTGTAGTAAGAAAAATCGTTTCCCAATTTAAGATAAATTCCTTTCACACACGTTTTTTGCTAAATTATGCTTTTTTGTTAATTAAAAGTTTATTTTGATAATGAATGAACTGAAAGTATGACTAAGAAGTAGGAAAGAGATTAGTAACATTTTTTAAACAATGAAAATAGTTGAAATACGTTGTACCTACTTTTTAGCCTAGAGTTATTTTGTTTGTTGTTTTTTTTTAATTTTTCTAGGTTGTAGAAATGACCTCTTTAAAGAGTGTCAATTTTAGATACACCTCCTCACTGCAAAAAATACTTTCGGCCTTGTGCCACACCTAAGCGACGCTTAGAAAATCAAGTAAAATGTATTTCAAGACTAACGAGGATTGCAAATACTGATCTGGGGTATTTTCTTGGGTTAAGATAATAGTTTGTAATGTATCTTTAGCCTGATCATGGAAAAACGAAGTCTTTCCTGAAAAGTTTTACCAAAACTCCTATTATCAAAGAGAACAGAATTGAGTTTTACATTTTGTTTACGGAGATTACCGAAAACTGCCGAATATTGTGTAGAGTTATTTTACGTCAATCTCGCCGGATTGCGACTACTTGTGCAGGTTAAAAACCTTAAATAAAATAAGGTTAGTAGATGTTCTTTTATTTTTAAAGTTTAAGCTATACTAACTGAAATATTTATTTTATTCATAGTGTTCATAAATTGATTGATATGTATTGTTTTGTCGATTTAGGAAGTAACAAGGTTCTAAAAATCTGTCTATTCTGTGTTGTACGTGACATTTCTTCCTCCATGATTCCAATTGATAATCACTCGCGACACAAACAGAACAATTTATTCTGTTCTCTTTTACTTTTAGTAATATTTTAAAAGGATTCTGTGTAACTATGTAGTTATTTTATACTTGAGATTTTCCTGCTTCGTATTTTCGAAGCTTTTTAGTTTGTTTTTTTTTTCTGAATCTACTCGAAGCCAAATTGGAAAAAGTGGTATCTCCGAATACGATCGACATTGACATGGCACTTTCTTGCTTTTTGCCATTAACACATTTTTCTTCTAAGAATATGCAAAAAGAAAAATTTATTATATAATTTATAAGCGTAGAAAATATTTTAAGACTTTTTGGAAGTTGATCCAATTATTTTCCAATTTAAAACAGTTGAGAATCCCCCCCTTTTTTTTTTTCAAACAGAATTGCAGGTTGATTGTGTGGTAGACTCTTGAAAGGAATTACTATTTTTGTTAAAGCTTAAAACACTTACAGCGATTATTTTGTTGTGTAGTAAATTTACGTGAAAACTGGCTTATTACATTTTATTTTTAATGAATATTGCACATTATTATACTGGAATTATTTAATCGCTCGGTTATTAGGAGTGCTAGAAAAAATCTTTTTTTTTTTTTTTTTTTTTAAAAAAAGATTCAATTTGTGTAGATTAAAGTTTGACATCCCAACTTGACACGGTTGCTTTATGGATGCGAATTCACTCGGTTACAATTATCAAAATCTAATTAAAAAAAAAACTAAACGATTTTTAGAAGAGAAATTATAAAAGGTGTTCCTGACTATGATAAAAATGCACGTAATACCTGAGTGAAATAAATGTTTTTTTTTTTTCCTTTGGTGCACCTGTTTTAAAATATTTTGCTGTTAAGATCGCCGGCTTACTGTAGCATTTTTACTCCATGCTATTTTCTTTTTCTTTATTACCCAATGTTTTATGACACGTTTTCTGAACACTCGATATTGAAGTAGAGACAGAATGAAGTTTACTGGGTAAAAACAAAGTATTTAATTTCAGACTTTGTGCAGAGAGATAGGTAGTCCCAAAAAATATTGTGAGTTGTTATTGTTTTTTCTTTTTGCAATTTTTCTTGGAAAATTTGTACAAAAATTATAAAAAAAAAATAGAAGGAAACAAAGTTTATAATATATATAGCCGTGTGCTATTGGGTCCTGTAAGGATTACCAATATTAAACGAATAATAAACAAAGTAGTTTGGTGAATGCATAATAAAAAAAAATCTCCCCCATAAAAAATTCCTGAATGACCAACGGAAGGAAAAGTGTGAAGGTCAAGGATATTGCGATCATTATATCCACATCATCTCCGTCTTTTTGTCTGAATTTAACACACATTTATTCGCTTTTTTTTTTTAATTGCTTTCTAACTAAATTCTTTTGTTGCTACTGTCTTTTTAAATCTAATATCGCGCCTCTTAAAATAACTAAAATTGGGATGCACCTATTCTACCTACTCTACTGACGTTTTTATAAACTTTCAAATTCTCTTTGAAAAATTCGCTAAAAACAATACATGAAAAAAAAACAAATATAACAATTTTAAATTTTGCTGTCAAAATCTCTAAGACTAAGAGGGAAGATCAAATAAATCACAATACATGTGTAAAAAAAAAAATAAAAACAACTTTATTTATTTATTTTTTTAAAAATTTTGATTAAAATGTTTTTTCATACCAGTACGTGACCTTAAATATGTTAGGGGAAATTTCAGCTTTTTTTCCGTGAAAAATACATTGATTTAGGAATACTTGCAAAAATGCAACTCATTTTTAATTTTATGAAATTTCGAGAAATTTTTTTGTTTCATTTTGTAACTCTTCAAATAAAAATTAAATGAGTGGGTGGGCTACAGATGTAAAAAAAAAAAAAGATTTACAATGGCAAGTCCTTGAAAAATTTGAATCTATTATTATTATTTCTCAGCTGTCAAACAGGACCTCCAGTTGTAGAAAATCTGCCTTGGATTGTTAAATTATAAACAATTAAATTTTTTTAATTATAAAAACTTTTGTTTTAAATAAATATCAAGAAATAATTAAGAAAAAAATTGAATAATGAATTTTTTACAAGAAATACTTTCATTTTAAAATTTTAAATTAGAATCAAAAAATGAACAAAAAATGAGAAATCTTTCTTTTTAGTTTTGATTTCAAGGTAATCTAAATTTAATACTTCCAATAACCAAAGTACTTTTTATTTGCTGTATTTCAAAACTTCTGAACTGACTGGAAGACATCTTTTTGAAATCACTAAAAATCAGTAATTTTTAGCTTCATGCAATTCTTTGAGACTGGATACCTTCTCTAATTCGGTGAAAAAACAACAACATAGTATGATGTTAAAAGGCCCGACATTTAATAAAAACGTTTTATTGTCAAAAAAATGTTTGTTCTTAGGAAAGACCAATTTTTTATAGCGTTCTTTTTCTGGTTGAAAAACATTAACTTGGACATTCTTGCAAAAATCAAATAATGGTTGAATTTTGAAACTTTCAGGACTTTTTCACAAATTACTGAAATTATTTTTGAAACATTTTTATAAAATCTTGGTTAAAGTACTTTTTTCTTTTACATACCCCTGCTCCAATTAATTTTGTTTTGTGACATTTCTAGAGAAATTGACTCTCATACCGAAAATTTTTTTATTCATTTAAATGCAAGACCCCGGCCCTTGGGAATGTAAATCACCTTTTTTCTTTTTTTTCAGTTGCTCCTTAGAAAATCTGTTCCAAATAGTGAAAACAAAAATGCAATAAAACTATGCCATTTTTTTTTATTTATATAAACTTTTGATTACTTTTATAAAAAATATAAAATCATAGTCTGAAGAAGACAAAAAAAATGAGTAAATTTTTGTTTTGTTCCCCGAATCCCTTTACGGTACTCCTTCAAATCGATAATCGGTTATTGACGAAACCTCCCTTTTTTCAAGTTTACAACCAGAAAAATATCGAACTTCTTTTTTTCGCTGTTTATCTCACGCTTCAAAAGATGTTATTCACTGCAGAATGACTTCACGCGTAGTTTGCCTATTTTTCGACCAATTTACTTTCTTTTTGCAATTACTACGTGAAAATTGACTATTGAGTTCCGAAACCAAACAAATCGCGGAGTATTTGCTCAAAGGAAGTAAACAGGCCGAATTAAGTATCCTACGCCTCTAGCCATTCAGCGGTGAATCAGATATGAGAACGGTAGTAAGGGGTGAGATATAGTCCGATTTTTTTTTTCTGGTCGATAACAGGAAAAAAGGTAGGTTTCTTCAATAAACAATTATCGATTTGAATTCAACATATACATTTGCACATAATTAAGGAAGTTTAGGAAAGATTTGACAGGGTAAAAGCCTTCGGGGAACAAATAAAAAATTTCCAATAATTAATTTTTTCAAGAATTTTTTTTTTTTTAAGTTTAAAAAATCTTTAACATTTCTTTCCATCATCAGACCAATTAGATTATTACGTTAAAAAGTGAAGACTGTATTTACTAATCGAAAATTGAAAAGTTTAATACAAATTTTCACGCACCAAGATTTTAAAAATAAAACTTTTTTTGTATGTAAACATCTGATTATTTTTTTTTTTTATGGTAGACCATGAATGCCATATCATTAAAAGTTCAAGAGTTATCCCTCTTACAGAAAAAATAATACTATAAAGAACTGTGAAATTCACAAATCTTTTCATACTTAATTCACTCTTCATATACAATATGAACATATTTAACTTCTTGGCAGTATGTTATGTACTTAAAATAATATTTTTGTGAAGATGTTTTTCATTTTAAATACCCTTAAAAAGGGCTCTCTTCTTCACAGTATCTCTTGTCCCAGTTAGTGATTATTCTAAGCCTAGCTTAGATGTGGCACAAAGCTGAAAGTATGAGGTGCCCAGCTAGGATTGAATTCATTCCTCAGTCATAATTGTTTCAGTAAAACAAACTTGCTAACCATTACACCATTCCAAGTTAGTATGATTGTAACTCTCTTATTGAATAAGGGCTCAAATAAATAATGTAGATATTCTGTTGTGTTTTTTACCTCCTAGTTCTTTTTTGGTACAAATTAGAAATTTTGTCTTCATTTCATTTTATTTGGCATTTTAAGTTAGGGTCATTTATGTAATTAATATAAAAAAAGAGCCTTTTTCATTGGTCAAAACGCTTTAAAGAAAAAAAGACTTAGATATTTAACTTCAAAATAATAAACAAATGAATGTTGAGATGGGAATAGTATTTTATATGTTGTTGTTGGTTAAAGGCTCTCATTACTCCATTGAAAAGTTTGGTGTAATCTTTGATTTATAGTTATTTTATCTTGGTAAACTCATAAGTTAACTAACATTTTCACGATTGTAGAAGTAATTTTTATTTATTTTTTCAAGGTTCCATTTTGGTGTTAAATCCATCCTGTATGAGTGACTTTTTAAACCAAATGGATACCACAGAAATGAAGAACCATCAATTGCTGAAGGCTGCTGAGGAAAAATTGGTCAAATTGGAGAATGCTAAACGTCATCTCTATCAAAATTCTTCAGAGGTAAGTCTAAAATTATTTTGTTAGAAATATTTAAAGCTGTATCCATTTAATCATATCTCTATTCTATAAGGGGTGAAAGCAAGTTTTTATTAGTTCTATTTCCTTTCCACTTTGTCTTGAAAGGTCCTAAAAAGATTTAACTTTTTATTTTTATTATTAATTAGCTGTTTTTATGGATTCTTTTACTTGTTAGCACCAAATCCCACAACTAATATGATCATGTTATTAATGTGACTCTTTTGTTAGTTCCCATTTTTTATTGCTTTTTGTTGTAATGTTATCCTTGTTCAAAATAGCTGAGAATTATGAAGGTCATAGAGTATTAAAGGAATGGAAAATTAGGTAGGAAAAACAAAATGTTTATTAAATACTCATACATAGAATAGTAAAAGCTTTAGTAAATCAAATACAACTCGAATCTCACTCTAATGTAGCTACTTGCCATATTTATAAGTAGGAGTTGTCCATTTTCACAGTAGTAAGGAAGTATGTGGAGTCCTACTCTACAACATTTCTTCATGAAAATTTCATGGAATCCATTATTTTACTTGTAAAATCTATACTATTTGTTAGAAATTAAATCAAGGCTTAAAATCTGTAGTCTCTATACGCAGCAGAAATGTGAAACAGTTTTATGTTGAGTGAATCCTCAATTTTGATATTTGAAGTTTTTATAGGATAATTTGTATGGTTTATTTCTATAAGAGTTGTTATGATATGATAGCATCACAGAAATGTAGATGATTCTGTTAGCTTTTCTCTAGTAGAATGGACCATGCTCAAAATCATATGCAGTTTGTGTTCAATCTCTTACATTCCTGATAGCATCTATCTTTAAACAATAAGATCAATGCTATCATGAATGTCAGGGACACAAATCGCATGAGAGAACAATAATATGATATAAATAAGATGGATACAATATAGATTTGATGTTAAATAAGGTGCCCTGAGAGTTAAATTAGGAATTTGATGTATTTGTAATGAACTATTAAATTTTCTATAATACTCTATTTTTTCTCATTAGCTCAAATCCCAGATCCATTCACAAATGAGTCGGCTCTTAGAAGCTCTTCGTAACCGAGAGGTCCAGTTGCTCAACCAAGTTGACCAAATGCAAACTCAAAGGGAAGAAGCCTTGCATAAACAACATGCTGTCCTTAGCCGAAATCTCGGTCAGCTACAACATGCTGTTGTCTCACCTGAAGAAGATCTTGATGAGAAATTTGATAAGTAAATGTTTTGAATTATTCTATAAATTTGATTGGCATTTTAATTGACTTTTTGTAAACTTTAAAAATGAAGGTTTGTGTGGTGGGGGGATTGTAGTAAACTCTAAATCACTGGACTATTTACTATTTACTATTTATTGCATAAAAGATTATCACAAAATATAAAAGATAAATATGGATACATAATCATCAAAATCAGCCTATGACCATTTTTTTAAGGAAAGGGATCTGCAGAATCAGTTATAAAAACTGCTAACTATTCAAGGATTAATGAAAATTTAATAAATTAGTAATCTTTAAATGTTAATTTTAATATATTAGTAATCTTTAAATTACTTTTACTTATTTTTGACATCATTTCTGGTGGGAACATTTTGCACATCAATTTGTATATTTCAATAAAAGTCAATGCAATAAGAATATATATTCAACCAATTTTACAAACATGACTTTGAAGAATTTTGCTAGAAACTCTTAATTAAAAATTATTTGCTAGGAGTTCCATACTGAAAAATAACTCAACTTAGTTGAATATTTTCTCGGCTAAATTCCATTATAAAATTTAATTTCAGTTATAACATAACATACCTTTTATACATCTAACTGATGCTCTTAGGAAAGTCATAAATCCACTTCTTCCTCCTTACCTGCTTTCCAGCTATAGGTACAGCATTTAGATCAATAGTTTAACTAATTCACACTCCACCCATGTCTATTGAACAGATGAAGAGGCTCATCCCTTGTTCCCTGTTTAGGATGTGGTTTATGGCTTTCTCTTTTCCAATCTTTTCACTCTTACGTAGCCCCCTGCACATCAGTGGCGTTACCGCAGGGTGATATGATTAAAAAAAAAAAAATTCTGTGAACGAGTGACTTATTGCACTAAAAACTCCATCTTGAACATTAGTTAACTATTGACTACACACAATTTAAAAAGATTAAAGAAGTGATTGCATTTCCTAAACTTTAGATAAAAAAAGACCCTTGAAACTTGAAATTGACATTACATCAAGGTTCCATCTAAATATAAATGTTAACCATCTGACAAAGGCCATCAGAAATAATCAATTCTGCTATTTGTTGGAGCTAAAAACCTTATCTCAGTACTGAATGGAGATGCAATATCAATCACTTGGCCAATGTAAAAGTTAGTCATAATATTCTGCAACCACTTGGTCTTGGTCCATGTTACTGAAGGTCACCTGAGGTTCTTCATCACAACTACTAAAGTTGTTTAAATATTGAGAATCAGAGTACCTTTTCTTTTTTTCCTTTGTCTTACTGGTGAAGATGAATTAACTGATTTTATTATATACTGCCTCTGAGAACCAACGATGATAACATGCAAACAATTCAACAGGGAATAAACCGCTTCTGCTTTTTTGTCAACAAAAATAAACTGCAATCCATTCATCGAGAATATGCCCAAATCAAATGTTCACAAGATAAATTGACAAAATAAACTGCAATCAAAATTACTTGCTTTTTCACAGCAGTTAAAATTGCTGCTCTTTTCACTGTTAAAATCATGGATTACAACACTTCATATTTAAATAAAAATATAGAATATTTTTATTCATTTTTCAGTGGCTTGGAGTGGGGTTGGTCTGGTCAGAGCACACATGCATACAAAGCAGCCAGCCAGACAGCTGGCTGGCCCTTCTGTTTTGACTTGACTGCTGTCTGCAAACTGCTGGATTCAACTCCCCCTGTGACAGCTGACATCACTTAAATAGTTACCTCCTGACACCTAGAACTTCTGTTGTGCTCTGTCACACCTTGAGCATTAACATTTTTTACTTCTGTCATCAAAACAAAATCTAGCTCAACACCAACTGTATTTTGCATCCAGTGACATCTCCCTGTGCAAAATACACTTCTTGGCAAAATTCCACACTGA
This sequence comes from Ascarosepion bandense, assembly GCA_037127315.1. Taxonomy (NCBI): domain Eukaryota; kingdom Metazoa; phylum Mollusca; class Cephalopoda; order Sepiida; family Sepiidae; genus Ascarosepion; species Ascarosepion bandense. The sequence goes on from JBBBDQ010000266.1 coordinate 1,741,975, forward strand.
CCAAGATATTATATACAATAATTTCCTTGTTGGCAAATAGTTGCAAAGAACAGCTTTCAGCTGGTGCTTCGATACCCAAGAGAACCTCCAGATATCTAAGTTGATCTTTCAGTACTTCCAAACTACTGCTTGTTATATATCTTTAAAAGACTTCACAAGACCACCACAATTGATGACTAAGTTAATGATTCTCTGTTTCTCAATAGCAGCTTGACACTCTTGTTTTTTTTCTCCTTTTGCCTCTTAGCTATCCTTATGTATTAAAATAACCTAAAAAATAAACATGACATCAAAAAGTTATTTTAATAACTTAAACCAATAGTAATGCATTATTTTATTTTCTGAATTTTTTTTTTTTTTCAGGTTGAGTTTAAGTGATTTAATACCTGAAGAACTTCCTTATATGACTTTCAAAGCCACACCCATTGGTCTGAATGATGTGTTGATGAATTTTGGTAAAATCACTGCTAATGGAATTTCCTTGCCTGACAATCATTCTGCCAGTCTACCAAAGCAGTTTGAAGATTATGGTGATGCTGAACATCATGTTCTTTACAAGACTGTAGGAAAAATTCAACAAGGTCCAAATTCAGAAAGGAAAGTAAGTTAATATTTTACTGTATATAGTGAAAATATGCAAAAAATATTTAGCAAGTCATCTTATTTTCATAGACTTTAAATTGACAAAAAATGCAAGTTTTATCACAGGTGAATTTATTGCAAAATGAGGTTTTTATGGTTTTCGTGATAACAAAGACTTAAATTACTGAATGATATGATTGAGATTTAAATCATAGGAGGATTTGAAATATTAAAAATTTGCAGTTTTTTAATACCATTTCTCAAAAATGAGAGCATTATTCATGTAAAGATTAGCACTTTTATTTATTATTTACTCTGCCTTTGATGAGACTGTGATATCTCTTCTTTTTCGTGGAGCTGAGTTTTGGTTAGTAGTAGTAAAATAAAACTTAGTTCCACTTCAATTTCCAGTTTTCTCTCTCAACTCCTACTCAATTTTAATATTGATATATATTTAATTCACTAACCTCTCCATTAAGTATACTAAAACAATGGTTCAAAAAATTTAAAGTACAAAGGAAGTTTAATATCATTAACATTCTTAATTTTCTCTTTACATAACAATTTTTGGTGTGAAAAATGTTGATCAGAAAATTTTTGTACAAATTTTGCAATGTACCACTCCAACGGTCGTCCTAACAATTTCCTCCGGCGGCCGTTCTCCACGCTGTGATGTTGCCGGATTTTTGTAGAAACCGTCGGACGAACAGCTAAGGAATGAACTTCCACAATTTGGATGAGTTGAAAGGATGTTTTATTCGTTTAGAGTTAGCCTTTTCGGTTGGGGCAGGCGAATGTGACACACAGCTCTAACTCTAATTAATGGAGATCAACAAACCCAAACTGAACAAAACAAGACGAACGGAGATCCTTACTTCAAGCTCGCACCCGGCTGACTCCCCTTCTCCTTAACTCGTCTTAACTTAACTGTCTTCTATTTATTTAAATAAAAATCCGGAAATCCGGAAATGCTTTAGACCACCGGTGACAAACACCGGCGACTGTAAGTCTGAAATTTCAGTTATCTATTTTTTTTTATCTTAATAAGGCTTCCGCCGGAAAAGGCTTAATGTGTGGTCAAGAGACAGTAAAGGACAGCCTTTGACCGGGTCATCGAAAACCTACCCGCTGGCCTTTATCACTGAGTCAAATATTTACCAGAGGACAATTTTCCTCATAAAAGAAAAAGCGTTTATTTATTTTTTTCCTCTTCTTTTTCACTTTTGTTAAATATGTTTTTAAACTATTTTCTATTCTAATCTATTTTCTATTTTAATCTATTATAATAAAATACATATATGTCTAGTTATCGTGTCACATTACCTCCCCCAACGGATCTTGTCATTTATGTCAATAAATTACAATAAACAAAACAAAAATAAACATGACACGATGCTTCATTATGTCGGCACGCCATCACCACCAAAAATTATTTTGATCCCCCAGGGATATTCTCCTCCTCTCCACAAACATCAATCATGAAATTTCTTATTAATCCATACCATTTCTTTGTATTTCCTCAACACATTTTTCTTATTTCAACAACCAATTCCTCAATTTTTGTCTTCGTAGCCGGTGGCATCAATGAATCCACACAGTTGGTTTATCGCTACGTATGAGGGTCAATTCTTCATTAACGAACACCTTTTTCAACTTAGTGTTTTGCTTTCCACTTTACTTCTTCTCTTCTATTCCTGAAGAGACTCCACTCTTTGTTAATTCATCTCCTGTTACCATTTTCCAGCCATAAGTCTCTGAGCCTTTCCTGCATCCACCCCCAATAAAACCTTATCATGATGGAAGTTTGCTGAGGACGTCCCCTCCCAATGGGGTCAATGGCGCCCGAAAAATGATTGAAGCATAGTTTACACAATAAATTCAAGAGAGAGGTGTTTCCACCCTCTCTCCCAAAGAAGAAAAGAAATTAAAACAAAATTAATTAACACAAGGTGACAAAATAGTCATAACTCTGAGCAAGTCTATAAATATAGGAGCGATGTAACTGCTCCTCATTATCAGTCTCTTCTTTTTTTTTTTTTTTTTTTAACTATTTAAAGTTCTCCAGACATAGTCCATTTTCCCTTCTTTCTTTTTTTTTCTTTTAAACAAAACAACAAAAAAAAGTAAATAAATGTTCCTAAAATGTTTCTTTCTGTTTTTCTCAAAAATTTTTTTCATCATCATCATCCTTTTTTTCTTCTTTCAAACAAAACAACAAAAAAACGTAATTAAATGTCTCTAAAATGTTTGTTTTTCTCAAAAAAAAATTTTTTTTTCACCATCATCCCTTTTTTTTTTCCAAAACATATTTTTTGTCGTTGTTGTACACACTCACTTAGTTTTTCTCTCTCTCATTTTTTTTTTTTAACGTACACACACTATTCTTTTACCCCCCTTTTTTTTCAAAGTCCTTTTTCATTCTTCTCTCTTTTTTTTTCACACCGTTTGCGTTGATCTCTCTTTTTCTTTAACTTTCTTTTCAAAATTCATACCTTTTTATCGCAAAATAGTCACACATTTTTTTCCAATCCATTTCTTTTTTTACACGCACAGTTGTTTCTTGCTCTCTCCCTTCCTCTTATTTTTTCCATTTTTTTTTCATACACATTTATTTTCTCATTATCAATCTCTTTTTCAACCAAACATATTCCATTTTCTTTTCTTTTTTTTTTCTTTTGAACACAACAAAAAAAGTCAATAAATGTTTCTAAAACGCTTCCTTCTGTTTTTCCCAAAAAATTTTTTTTTCATCATCATCATCATCATCTTATTTTTTCAACAAAACAAGAAAATAAATGTTTCAAAGATGTTTCTTTTTGTTTTTCTTAAAATATTTTTTTTTCCTCATCATCATTTCTTTTCTTTTTTCAAAACATATTTTTGTCGTTGTTGTACACTCTCATTTAGTTTTTCTCTCTCATTTTTTTTCACGAATAGTGCTTTTTTTTCTTCTTTTTTTTTTTTAAGTAATAACGCACACTATTCTTTTACCCTATTTTTATTTTCAAACAGTCCTTTTTTCATTCTTCTCTCTATTTTTTCACTCCGTTTGCGTTGTTCCTATCTCTCTTTTTCTTTAACTTCCTTTTCAAAATTCGTACTTTTTATCTCAAAATATAGTCACACATTCTTTTTTTCCAATTCATTTTTTTTTTTGTACGCGCACAGTTGTTTCTTGCTCTCTCTCTTCCTCTTATTTTTTTCATTTTTTTGTTTTTTTCGTACACATCTTCTCATTTTTTTTTCCAAAACATTTTTGTCGTTGTTGGACACTCCCACTTAGTTTTTCTCTCTGTCATTTTTTTTTCACAAATAATGCTTTTTTTTTTTTTTTTTTTTAAAGTAATAACACACTATTCTTTTACCCACTTTTTTTCAAACAGTCCTTTTTTTCATTCTTCTCTTTTTTTCACACCGTTTGCGTTGTTTCTATCTCTCTTTTTCTTTTACTTTCTTTTCAAAATTCATACTTTTTTTTTCTCAAAAATACTCACACATTTTTTTTTTAATCAATTCACCTTTTTTTTTTTTTTTTTTTTTTTTACACACACAGTTGTTTCTTGCTCTCTCCCGTCCTATTATTTTTTCCATTTTTTTTTTTTTGTCCACACCTTTTTCTCATTATCATATTCCATCTTCCTTTCTTTTTTCTTTTAACGAAAACAACAACAAAAAAGTAAATAAATGTTCCTAAAATGTTTCTTTCTGTTTTTCTCAAATTTTTTTTTTTTAACATCATCCCTTTTTCTGTTCAAACAGTCCTTTTTCATTCTTCTCCTTGTTTTGTTTTTAAGTACTCATTCAGACCGTTTAAGTTGTCTCTATTTCTCTTTTTCTTTCTTTTTTTTGACCAGACAAAAAGGGAGTAAATAATTCTGCTTACCTTACGGTGCTTGTTGATAACGGGTTCCCTTTCCTTTGTTTCTTGTTTTTTTTTTTCCTTCTTTTCCTTCCCCTGAAGCTTACACCAAGCAATCAGAATTTAGCTGTGAGAATAGTTCTTTCTTCGATTTCCTTTTCTTTTTTTTTCTTACGGTGCTTGTTGATAACGGGTTCCCTTTCCTTCCCTTGTTTCTTTTTTTTTCTTCTTTTGAAGCTTATACCAAACAATTAGAATTTGGTTGTTAGTGTACTGTTGTTCTTTCTTCGATTTCCTTTTCTCCGTTCGTCTCGCCTCGTCCAGTTGCGTCGGTTCGTCGAAATCCAAACTTAGCATCCAGTGGCACTTCCGTGGGTTCCAAATCCTGCAGTCACGGCACCATTTATACCACTCCAACGGTCGTCCTAACAATTTCCTCCGGCGGCCGTTCTCCACGCTGTGATGTTGCCGGATTTTTGTAGAAACCGTCGGACGAACAGCTGGGGGTACAAGATTGACTATAAGGAACGAACTTCCACAATTTGGATGAGTTGAAAGGATGCTTTATTCGTTTAGAGTTAGCCTTTTCGGTTGGGGCAGGCGAATGTGACACACAGCTCTAACTCTAATTAATGGAGATCAACAAACCCAAACTGAACAAAACAAGACGAACGGAGATCCTTACTTCAAGCTCGCACCCGGCTGACTCCCCTTCTCCTTAACTCGTCTTAACTTAACTGTCTTCTATTTATTTAAATAAAAATCCGGAAATCCGGAAATGCTTTAGACCACCGGTGACAAACACCGGCGACTGTAAGTCTGAAATTTCAGTTATCTTTTTTTTTTTATCTTAATAAGGCTTCCGCCGGAAAAGGCTTAATGTGTGGTCAAGAGACAGTAAAGGACAGCCTTTGACCGGGTCATCGAAAACCTACCTGCTGGCCTTTATCACTGAGTCAAATATTTACCAGAGGACAATTTTCCTCATAAAAGAAAAAGCGTTTATTTATTTTTTTCCTCTTCTTTTTCACTTTTGTTAAATATGTTTTTAAACTATTTTCTATTTTCTATTTTAATCTATTATAATAAAATACATATATGTCTAGTTATCGTGTCGCAGCAATAAAGTTATATTCTGCTACAAAAGAGCAAAACAATTATGCTTACTTTTATGTGGTAAATAAAAGTTAGCTCAAAATACATTGGCTTCTTCAATGTTAAGATAACATTTCGTCATTAGGTAAAAAAAAGTATTTTGCAAAGAGTTAGGAATAGCAAATCTGAATAGATTCAAATTTAAGGATTTTTTTTTTATTTTACTATCATTAATTCAAACAATACTGTATAAAATCTTAATCTTTTGACTTGGAATCAAAGAATAGTATGTGATTTTGTTGCCAAAATTAAGGAGAAATTTATAATTTTTATTTAACCTTAAAACTAACCCCCAAATGACTATTATTCAGCATAAAAGGTTTTATATTTCCATTTTCAAATTGTTATCTACATTTAATGTATATAAATAAAAATCAATTCTTCCACTGTTTTCTATTTAAAACATACAACCTTAACAACCTCAAAAAGATTGGTAACCTTTGTCATCACTAACTAAATTTCGTCAATTCTTTTCAATTTCATTCATATTGTTATTATGATAATTGAGAGCAAAGTAGATTTTATTCCATAACTTCTAACATCAGCTGTGATACCACAATGATATCTGGTTTCCCTGGTTAAGAAATGGATCAGTGTACCAATCTAGAATGGCTTAGGTGGTAGGGTGATTATAAAGATATGACAAAATTAGCCTGTTATTTCCAAGAGAAGACTTCAGCTATCATAAAAGAAATGACCATATTTGTTTTTCTTCAATTATGTAGACATAGCCACTGCACCTAGATCCTCATATTAACTATAATAAGAATTCTCACTTAACAAGTTAACCATCTTTAACAGATGTTTAACTTGTCACATGCATTGGTTAAAAACTATAACTGATAAAATAACAGGAGAGAAGTCTTTGCCAATCATCTTCATTTTGGGACTACGTTTGGATGGTATTAACTAGTACAGATTAACTACCAGAACGCAGGTTTATAGGGAGATAACCAGACTAATTTTAACATGATTTTCTCAGCACTAACTTGAGTTGTATTTGTGTTCTGCATGTAACTCTGATATTTGTGCACAGAACACTCTGATAGCAGACAACACTAACGCAACTGTTAAATAACATTTGAAAATACAATGTGGAATTTTGTAAAATGAAAGGTTACATCACATTTTATGAATGAACTACATTATTCTCTCTTGGTGTTTTGTTACAACTTGCCTCAACCATTCATGGTTATCGTTTATTCAAGGTATGATATACTTGACACCAAGGAACTAATACCCCATAACTCCAACAGCAGCATCTCTCTAATTGCACTTAAAAAAAAGGATAGTCAGTGTCAATCCCTTATTATTCTCAAGAGGGAAAGTACATATGAGGACTGAATAATTTTGTTACTACTGTATATACTCATGTATAAGCCTATTTTGTGTATAGTGCAACCCCAGAAGTTTTTGGTGAAAACCTTGATTTTGTTAATAAGCTCATGTATCATGTGACCACAGCTTCTGAGAAATACTAGTCAGCCTACTGTAGTCAAGTATTGCAGTACTGTGCATCATCCTGGACATGTTTCATAGCAAATAAATGGTCTTCATTCACTTTTGTACAATGCTATCCCAAAATGGTGATAAAAACTACTTATCATAAAGTATCCGATCCAAAAATTTAGATACTGTACTTGGAGTAGATAGACTAAATCTAGAGTGGATCACCTGGTTCACACTCCACCCACGTCTATTGAACAGGTGAAGAGGCTCACCTCTTGTTCCCTGTTAAGGATGTGGTTTCCGGCTTTCTCTTTTCCAATCTTTTCACTGTTATGTAGTCCCCTGCACTTCAGTAGCATTGCCGCCTTACTCGGGGTGATATGATTAAAAAAAAAAAATGTGTAGTAAAAAAACAAAAAAAAAAACATTTGTTGTCGTAAATAATTTATTTCTACATATGTACCATAATACTTTGTGTTTAATTTATATAAGAATAGTAGGATATGCTTTTATAATACTCCTCAATTTTGTTTATTCTTATTAATAATATTACTGCATACCATAAATAAATCTAGAATTAATTTGCTATTTGACCCTGTGCAAACATCATTTACCACATATTATGGTACATGTGCTGGTGGGTTATTAACTCCTTGGTGTCAAGCATATACTTTGAATTAACTCTAACCATGAATGGTTGAAGCAGATGGTGACAGAACACCATATTTTAAGAATATCTAACAAAATTATAAAATAATATGAGTAAATGTAAAGAATATAATAAATAGATGTAAATAAAGAGGAAAACAGAATAAGGAACACTACTGAAACATATGGTATAGATGCATATTAAACAAAAGGAATATTATTGGAAAAGCAATATCTCAGTAATGTAAACACATACAAATGAAGATAAATGCTAATTGGAAAAAGGAAATAAAAAATATTGTTAATTGTTAACTTATATAAGATATTTGTAAATTTTAAGTCACACATAGTAAATATCTTGTTGTTCATATAGTAACAGAAAGAAAGAATCTAGACTATGGGAGGCAGGCTAAAAGAGCTTACCTGTGCCATTAAGTTTAGTCAAAGGTATCATAAGAATGTAGGCCTACATTCACCAAAAATGCATGATTTTAACCTCTTCAAAAAAGTTACCTGTGTGTAGTGCAACAACCCCCTTTTTTTTTCTTTGGCCTAAAGAAACTAATCATAAAAACTTGCACAGTACTCAGATATACATGCTAATCCCACTTTATACACAGGCTTGTGCTATGCCCCATTTTCAGTTCAGTGATATGTAACTACTTTTGGAATGCTTCTGGTAAACATATTGTTAACTATGCTGTCTCTTGTGGTCCCACCTAGGACTGAATTCACCCTCTTTAGCTAACAAATTTCTTTAGATATTAGACTCCTACTTTTCAGCTTAATGGATATGTTCTAAGCAGTGGCAGGCATTATTTAAGTTTATTGAAATTTTTTCTGTATACATTTTTCTGTTGTCTAATGAAGTGCTGTCACTCAGTTTATTGAGCAAGATCCTAAACATTTCTTAACACTACAGGTATGGAATTGAATTAGCATCTGAATCAAAGGTATTTTACTGTGAACTGGAAACTGTCCTCCCAGTGGTAATTCCACTAAACTATTATTTGCTTTGTTATTCTAATAATTTAGTCAAGTTGTTTTTGCTATTTCAATATCTTGTTCTTTTGCTTTCATCTTATGTTGAAGATGAAACCCAGTTACCCTAAAATTCTGTCACGTCCCTCATCACTTGCTGAAGCAAACAGTAATATGTACTGATAGTATACAACACAAAAATATTGCTGAAATAACTTTCAAATAGTGTACTGATTCTTATAATTCAGTAGGTGTACTAATTGCTTTTGGTTTTTTGTGCATGTACTGCATAAGTATCTCCAGGACAACTGAATGAAACTTAATTAAAAGATGAATAAAAGGAAAAACATCATACGGTTAATCAGTGATAAGTAAACAATTTTTTTCTTTGCAGATTCATGTTAACATCCCACAACTTATAAGTGCAAGTCCTAGTGAATGGTTGGCAAAAAAACCTTCAGTGACTACAACTATTGCTCCATCAACTACAGGTTCATTTGCCAAATATACATTTGCGCCATTCAAAGATAGCAAGTCAAGTAGCTGGCTGGCTAAGAGTTCTTTACCACTAGCCCAACTGACAACTGTCTCTCAACCATACACAATGTGTCTACCTCAAATGACCAAAGACACCAGCATCCAGCATTGGTTGCATCAGATCAAGCAAAATCCTGACAATGAAGAAGATGGATTTGAAATGCTCGATAGAGGTGAACTTAGTAGCGGTGAGTATTTATAGTATAAAAGTGGTTTTACTGAAAGCACATATTGAATGTAGCTAAAAGTCTGTGCTCAGCAGTTTTGTCTTTGGAAGGAAAAGACAGAAAATAGGAACATATGTGCCTAGTTGTTGGAGGTAGCGCCTAAAAGGAGACCATGGAGAATTTTCTCCTCTCCACACATGTAAGCATGCAGCCACCATGTCTCTGTGTTAATTTTGCTGAAAAAAACCTTCACTGAAATTTAATTTTATGTGTATGCTATTACCTGGCAATGCTAGACAGTCATATTAGATTAATAATAAATGTAAGGATATTTTTTGTGATGTTTAGTAAAAATTCTGTTTGTATTTTGAAGTGTTTAGCTGTTGTGTTCTATGTCAGTCGGTTAAGTGATATATGTGATACACACTTGGGGGGGGATCATGTCTCAAAAGAGACATGAATGACTGGACAGAAGATTTTTTTCCTTAGTATGTTGCTATTACTTTCTGTGATAGACTGGTTACCAACCAAGGCTATAGAACCCAATCTGTCTTGTTATTTAATCCATAGCTGGAGGGAAGGGAAGAGACAAATTAATATCTTTCTCAAGGGTATTTATCCATATGCGAATGCAACGAATTCAATTGGGTTTTCGTTCTGAGCTGATAGCCACTACATCACAACCCACATCCATGTTCTATGTAGGACTTGCAAAAAAAAAAAAAAACGATAATTCTCAAAACCAAGTTTAAGTTTTAGTCCTTCTCAAAAAAGTTCTATTTTTAAAGTTTCCTGGGGTGGATGTCATTTAAGTTTTTAGTAAAACAATTCCCTAATGGAACCAGTCTTAAGATTTTAAAAGTTAGGAGTTTAAAAATTTTATTTCATTTTTGCACCGTTTTTAACGCCAAGTGTGCAAGGTTGGGAAACTTTAAAATGTGATCTGGATTGTAAATATTCACATCCTCACACATTCCATGTTAAAAACAGAGCACAAATAGAATAAAATTAAAGATTCAATAAAAGAAAAAGCATGAGTGATTATAAAAATATTGTTAAAAAGAATTAAATTGAGGAATTGTGCGTCGTTTTCAGCATAGAGCAATCGAGACTGATATTAAAATTTTTACACTGGTGTAGGCTACAACATTTGACTTAATGTACATAAAATGTTTATATATATATAAATCACCAATCACCCTAACAGAAAAATGCTTTTGTGACAACAATGTAACCAAGATAGGAAGATGTGTATTCCACACATTCACTCTCTCAATGTCAAAAACGAAACGCAAATAAAACTATATCACTTGAATTCTAAGCTGGGAAGGTGAAAATTGATGTTACAATCTGTTTCAATGAAACAGACAGCACTCAGCTAGCTAAAGGGTAACTGACTGCAGTTACACTGATATAACTTGAAAGAAAAACAATAAAGAAATGTTTCATGGAAAGCAGAAACTACATACATTAAAATCAGTTTTGGTTTTAGTGATCATCATATGAAAACCGATTTTTATAACATCAGTTTAGAGCCCTATTTCTCTGGGAATATATTGTCCTACTTGGCACTATATTACAAATAGTGGGAACACAAGAATGCAAAAGAAATTCTACACTGGTAGGGGGTGGGGGCTGAAAATGTAATAACAAGTAAGTAACTATATTTGAAAAATGTACTGAACCTAAATTGTAAAGGTAATAAAATTACTTGATATTCCTAGTCAGATTGGAGTGGATTTGGAAACCAGTCCCACTTTCTAAAATGTCCTTGAAAAGTAAATCCTTTTTGAGAATAACTTAAGCAGTGTTTCATTAGAATGTGAAATGATAAAATAACAATGTTTTAATCTTTTAAAAATAATGGTTTGTACATGTGCTTTGAAATTCCAAGTGAGAAAGAAATAATACCATAACAAATATGATTAAATCAAATTTCTTTTCTAGTTTATTTTTCTCATGCCTTTTTTAAATTTCCATTTTAGATGGAGACACTGATTCTATTGAGATTGTGTCATCAAGCCCACCCTCTCTGATATATGGTCCCCAATACAAGACTGCTGGGGACAAGAGATGCCGTGATACAGACAACAGTCAATGGCTCTCTTCTCCTAAACGTAAAGTGATGGCTATGGAAAAATCTAACAATTTACCTACGTTCTCTTACTTTAAAAAGCTGGCTGCACAGGACCTCAGCATTTGGCTAGCAAAGGTACGTATATATGGGTGTGTATTTTTTGTATGTATATGTGAATATAATTGTGTATGTGTGTGTATATGGCCGTGTATATATATATGTGTGTGTGTATATATATATGTCTAAAATTTGTCTCAGTTCATTATATTTACCACCAGTTATGTAAGCTGCTGTTGTGTGTTAGGTCTTTAACAGTGTCTTTATTTTCAATACTTTGTTACATGCAATTATTTTTAAATATTGAAAAATGCAAGCTTATAAAATATTCACTTGGAACATTTGAATGTATGTGGTTGCAAGCATCGTTTATTTTCATTTCAATAGTTATTTTGAAATTTTCTTTTAAATATTATAACACTAAAAGGTTAAAAGAAGAATTCTATCATTCCTTTTGTGAGTATCCTTGAAAAAGATTAATAGCAAAACTATATTTGCTAAGCTAGTGTCTGGAGGATTGCAAGAATATCATTTTTGGTTGGTTGATGATAATGCCAAGTACACGCCTGTAGTAATCAAAAACAGTTTGGCTATTAAAAACATTAGTCATTGTGGAACTTGTAGAAGCAACTGTTTCTTATACAAGAAATTTTTTGGTTTGGAAAATAAAGCTAAGTGTGTCCATAATCTATTACACAAATTATGATTTCTTAAAATCTATACAAGACAATGTACACATTAAAAATGTTAACCTTAGATAATGATATCCTTCCAATAGCTTAAATAAGGATGAAATAATGCAAATATCATGGTATTAACAGATTTCAGATTCAAGAAAGTGCTCTCTCATAAGATACATAACTGAACAAAAATTAATTTTTGATACAATGAAAATGGCCTGCATTACTAAAAAATTCAGTTGTCAAGACCAGTTATGACCCTCAACCATAGAGATTTTTGATTGTTTGTGTTAGCATCCTCATCCATTACCACCTTTTAGCTGTATATTCATTTGGGTAATGTGTATGGGGAGTGAAATGTGTACTCTCTCTGGTCAAGATGTGAAATTACAAAATTAATTCAGCTGATACAACATTTAGTCTAAAGCAGTTTCATGTTTGCTTATTTTTTAGTGTATTAAGATATTTTTGTCACACACACACACCCTCCCTTATATTAATATTATGCATTAAATAATTAGTGCTGGAAAGCTATCTAGTGTTCAGACCATTTTTAACAAAAGTAGCCTTGAAAGTGAAGACATCAACTTGAAGTAGCTGTATTTGTTAATACAGCTAATCAACAATAAAATATTAATTTACTATAATGATAATCTACAAATTTATTTTTCAGAAAAAGTCCAACAGTTCAGTGAATAAATCCAATTGTTGCAGTACTAATGATGTGAAGAATTGTGATATTGAAAATCTTGGAGATTCTGCTTGTGTTAACAAGTTTACAAAAAATTTGAAAAGCTTGCCTCAGACTACTATATGTGAACCATGCCATGATATTGATGAAAATACTGGCTCACCATTACCACCTGTTAGTTCATTGTGTAAAGCAAATGAAATCTGTGAGAAATACAGTGAGTGTTTGAGCAAGCCAAGCTGTATTGAACAGAAGTGGATAATTAATAAGCCAGAATCCTCTACAGAGAACAAACCTAATCCTCTTTTGCCAACCAAATCTCCAGGCCATATCAACAGTAATAAAAGAGATTTACTATTTAGTCCATTTGTAAATAAACCTGAAATGTCTGTTTGGTTGAAGAATGAAAATGACAAAGAAAATGTTCCAGATGAAAGATTTTCATTGAAGAAAATGAGCCATATTGGAAACTCCTTCAAGTCACTGAATGACTGGCTCATTAAGCCCAATGACAAAAGGCAAGCTGTTTTGTCTACAAAGTTTCCAACATGCCATGGGAATGATATAAAAACTTGGCTTGTAAGACCATCAAATGAAATTTGTATGCTACGTGAATGATGCAAAAATATAAAATAAAGCACAGCAATTCTCTTTAAGAAAAAGTGCGCCTTTGGTACAAACAGACAAGAACTTTTAGTACTATTTTTATCAAGAAAAAATATAAAGCTTATTCAAAAAATTTTTTTCCTGCTCGAAACTTTGTAAAAAGTAATTTTATTTGAAAAATATTTAAACGCCTCAACCAATATTTGTCTACATTTGAGATGAGATTCACACTATTTACATTGTTCAGCCTACAGGTGCTAAGAATTATGAACTGAACCCTTTATTACAATCACTGGGGTATATCATTCTGATTCCTTGGTAGTCATGAGTTGTCTCCTTCTACGTTACTTGGTCACTTGCAAAGGCTACAATTCCTAGCACCCGAAGAAGGCCGGAGCAGACAAAGATTGAAACATACAAATAAAGATATGTAAATAGTTCCTCAACCAGTATTTTTCTGCATTAAAAAAGAAAAATGTAATTATGCTATTTTTAAAGTATTTTATCCAATTATTAAAAAAACCTGCCCAGTATTTAAAATTGTATGCAAATAACTGAGTGGTCCAATTTTTTTTTTTCTTCACAAAATTCCATCTTGTAACTGTAGCTTTTAGTTTTGTATATTACCTTCTAATTTTCGTCAGATATACTTTCCTGAAATTCAACAACACACACAAAATCAGAGCTATGAATAAATTTAAAACAAAAGTTAAAATAAATCATTTATGCACTAAGACTTGCATATAAAGAATTTATTGTAACAAAGCTTCTTGTCTTGAGATTTCTTTAACCTTTCTAAAAACTGAATAACTTTCTTTCTGCTATCAAATTCAGAATTAAATTCTATAATTATGCAGTTTGTATTTAAATAATACAAGGCATCCTAAAAGTTGTAGACTTAAATAAATGATTATAAATGAACAATTCAAATATCAGCTAAAAACTAACAGTAACTAGTAAAATAAATTTACTAGCATAAATAGATATCCACTATCTCTGGATTAACCTAAAGTAAGAATCTTAAGCATCAATACATATTCTCCAAGAGTGAAATATAGAATTGTCATTGTCTTAATTTCATTAAGGGCATGTAGTCCTTAAACACATTTCGAGTGGATAGTTTTTGTAAAGATTCTTGCCTGTTCAAGTAAGGTGTCTTATGAAAACATTAAGAGCTTCAACTTTAAATAAAAGGAAAATCACTGGGACAGGTTGATTTAACCTAATTTTTATCATAAAATGTGGTGGGATAGATCATAATGTATTGAGAGTGATTCATTTACATTTAGTGAAATAAACTTAGATTTATCCCACTTTCACCTGACATTGTTTTCTGTAAAAACTGCCTAGAATTCACTGATCAGCTTGCAAACTAAGATTTTGTTGTAGAATTTAAGTCCAGATTGGTTTGACTTGATAAAACAAATGTTTAAGGTAGGTTACAGGGTGAAAAATGAATTTATGCTATGGTAACTGTGTCTGTGTGTCTCTCTCTAATGGTTTTATTTTAAATAAGAATTGTTCAATATACACCTGACTAATGTCAGTCAAATTGCTGGTCCACGTGTTAAAACAAGAACTGCTTCAATAAAGATTTCTAAAAACATCTTGTTTTTTGTTTTATTGTATAAATGTATCTTTAAAGCTATTGCAGGTCAGAAAAAAAAAAAAAAAAAAAAGTAGCAACTCATTTTTGCTTATCTTTCCAGGGTGGCAAGTGTTTTTCAAATGAGAGCATCCAAAGATTAACAGAAAAACATACTTAACGTTAAAAAAAAAAAAAAAAAAAAAAAAAAAAAAAAAAAAAAAAAAAAAAAAAAGCCTACTTGAAACAGGAACCACAATTTGGAAATTGATTTTTTTTTTTTTGTCTTCAGATGACTGGTGCTACTTTCTGTAGGTTTTGTCAATTTTTAGGATTGTAGTTTTCTTTACAAGTGATGTCCCAGAAATTCATCAATTTGAGTAAAAGGTAGAAGTATAAGTTAGGAAAACCTATTCCAACTGGCAAAAGTTTTAAGATTTTGTGTAGTTATGACAATATTTAACATGGCACATGGACAAAAAAAAAAAAAGGATTAGAAACAAAGTCTCAGTATGCTGCTTATATAGGAGTGCTATGGATATTGTCTTGGAAATCAGAGTTCAAATTCATTGCCTTTTCCCTCTATCTGAATAACAGGAGAGTTGGCAATTTGTCAAATTATAGGAAAAATCTGCCTAGTATTAAATTTAATTTGTGAATGATATTTTAGTATTTGTCTCTTCCAAGATGAGCTTTTTACATTGTTCAGTTGTATTATTCTTTATTGCCATTTTCACAATGTTTAGACTGTGGTATGCTCCAGTGCTTGGAATTTCAAACCAAATCCTTTGTTTTTGACACTTCTCACTATATACCCATTCTAGAATAGCAACCAAAATCTAATTGTTTTGTTGGCCATCAAAACTGCAGCCACACCTTGCCCACTTAGATAAGACCACATGGTTAGTTAGTCTACTCATGCAGTGAAGCAAACTAATTCAACAGCTATCACAGAAACGGATTTTGTAGTACTTATTTTATATTTAATTAAAGTGTAAAGTCTAGTTAATTCAATTCATTATAAATAGCAGTGTTGGCTGATATCTTTGCAGCAAATCATAAGAAAATAGTTTTAAAATAGGATATAAAAATGAAAAATACAGAGATTTGTTTTATTTGTAGTAGCAATGAAAATATTTTCAGAAAATGCATTGATTCTTCACAGATTATGTACAATAGACAGATGACCCAGTAACAGTTTAAAGTTCTTTACAGCCTAAAACTTTTCAGGCCCTGGCTAAGAAAATAAAAAATTCTGCAGGGCAAATAAGTTTTTTTTATTTTTATTTTTTTTTTAAATGCACTTCAGCTTGTTATTAATGAAGACTAAAAATCTGAGGTGATCATGATGTAATATTTACAAATTAAAAAAAAAAAAAAGTGATTGTAGGTTTCAGAGTTAATTACAGAGTTCTGTCTTGATCTTTTTAAATGTTTTAATCACTGTCAGAATCAAAGGTCTTTTTCTTTCCGGAGGAATCTGCAAGAGTAAAGAAATAACATTTACTTCTCTGTAAATATAGAAGACAAAAAAAAATAAAGTGGGAAATGAATTATTTTTTGGCTGTGTAAACTAAATTTCTAATATTGTTTACTTTAAAGAGATCCTCAAACCCTGGTCTCATCTACCCATCCCAAATATAAACCCTACTCACATTAAAACGTTAATATCCCTGCTAACTTCTACACAACATTTGGTATTTTTCAGAAGTCATTTTTTTTTTTTTTTTTTTTAAAATAATTGATATAATGCACATAACTAATGATATCAAAGAAAGTTTTGTTTTTATTTTAAAGTTTGTGGCATTTATACATAAGTAATTATTGGAAAAGGGGAATTGACATATGATCACTCACTTCCAATTGAAAAACCACCACGTCCCCTGTTACCACCACGTCCACGTCCAAAACTGCCACCACGGCCTCTACCACCACCGCCGCCACGTCCAAAGCTGCCACCACGGCCTGTACAAAAAGGAAAGCATTAAAAAATTATAATTCTGAAGTGACATTTAAAAATTTCAATAGTATGCTACAATACTGTGCTTCCAAGGTATCACTGTAGACAAGTCATGCAAAATTAAATTTCTGTATTTGACAAACATTTTTCTGCCATGACCATTTAAATTTAATCTTTACTAAGTTGTAGTATTTGATTTTACAGTAGTCTTCACTTTAACAAACAATCCTTTTTTCTTCAAAGAACTATGAAGATAAATCCTTACAGTATATAAAAAAAAAAAATACATGCTAACTTATGTACTTGGTATGAATGATTGAGCTTTATTAAATTTTTTCTTTAGTTCTTGTACATTGAAGAGGCTCATCCCTTGTTCCCTGTTTAGGACGTGGTTTCCAGTTTTCTCTTTTCCAATCTCTTACGTAGCCCCCTGCGCATCAGTGGCATTACCGCCTTGCTTGGGGTGACATGATTAAAAAAAAAAATATGTTTTCAGTTTAACCCAATCAGTATTTTTTAAAACTGATTTTTATATAGAACCCATTAATACCTACTGTTAACATGATTAAAGGTAAAACAAGACTTACCAAATTTTCCACGTCCTCCATCGCGGCCTTTACCAGAATTAGAATAAGAAATGTAGACTAGTCTGCCATCAACTTCAGTTTGGTTGAAGTTGTTAAAAGCTTCCTCAGCTTTTGAAATAGACTCAAATTCTACAAAAGCAAATCTGAAAAACAAAAAATATAAATTTTAGAAATCTGCTATACTGATCTATCATCAAGCGAGAACATTTATTTTTTGCTAAGTATGTGTCCCCCCCCCCCATTAGGTGAACAAACAATTTTCAAAAACTTGGAAAATCTTAAAATTTAATTTAGACAAACTTTACCCTTTGTGCCTTCCACTCTCTTGTTGTCTTGGCAATCTAACTTCTGTAGCCTCTGTGAAAACATCTTTTAGACTATCTTCTGTGGAATCATAGGATAGGTTCCTTACAAACAAGACGTTACCCTTTTCACCAGCATCTTTAAAAGAAAAAATTTTAAATGATATCAAATCAAAATATCTACCTCACCTAGTAAAGGAATATAGCTCTTTTAAATAAAATTGAAAAGAAACACTATAGTGTAATATAACATCTTGGTAAAATTAAAATTTATTGAATAAAAGACTAAATTAGTTCAAAATTATTTTTTTAAAAAGTATTAATAAAAGAAAAGAATGTTAAACTTAATAAAAAACAAATTTTTCCCATCAAAATGTTTAAGAGGAAAGACCATAGTATTTTTTAATTATTTAAAAATATTTTTGAATCCCCTTTCACATATTTGAAATTTTGGTAAAATTTTTGATTTGATTTTAGTTAGCAGATAACCAAATTGTTACAAGTCTTTACAATGGAAGCCATAATATTCCATATTTTATATGGCATCCATAAGCCTGTAAACACTATGGTGGAAAGGTCAGAAAGTTGAATTGTGTTTAATAGTTTTATTCTAAATTTCATGCTATAAGTAATATTTGTGTAAATTAAATTTGCTAATTTTTCAAAAGTTGTGTCACAGATGTATATTTTATTTTTGCAAGATTTTTTAAAATGAGAATTATGATCTACAACCATATTAGAATTTTCTTGATTGTCTCATAAGTTAGGTCTGAGACAAATGTAAACAAGCAATTAATGTACTGCCAGTAATAAGGGAGTGGGGAGGGGGTCGAGAAGAAATAATATAAAATAGAAACTTAAATAACTTATTACCTCCACCAAAACTATTTCTGGGCACTCTCTTTTGAGGGGTTGCACCTCCACTACTATAGTCAAGGTAAAGAGGACGGCCATTATAGTCAATTCCCTGGTGATTTTCAATGGCCTTTTTCACAGCTGAAGCATCACTGAACTGAACATAAGCAAATCTGTAAAAAAAAGAGCAACCAATGCTTAAATTGAAAAGCAGTTAACTAAAAATTGTCTTAACCTGATATAAAAGAGAAATATCTAAACTAAGTTAAACCAATGTAACGAAATTGGGGAACATTAATCAAACTAGTTAAAATCATGAACTTCATATTGTCACTATGTGTAACTGATTATGTCAGTAATTTTTTTTTTATAAAGAAAAGATTACAAAACTAAAATTCATGTGTTAGCTGTAATTAATATCTTACACACACATTTAACATTCAAGTTATTTTACCCTTTATGCATATCTCCTTTCATAGGAATCCTTACGAACTCTACACCAGTAAACATTTCTGTTAGTGTCTGTCTGATGTCATCTTCAGTGGCTGCATTTGGAAGGTTCTTGACAAACATCACAGCATTCTCATCAGCATTTCCTGTAGATGCTGGAAAGAAAAATACAGTCTAGGTACAGTGGTTTGCCTGACGATTGCAAAAGCATGAAACCAAGGTTCAGAAACTCACACCAATCCAACTGAATGTTAGCTCTATCACTTATATTGAGCACTTTCAAATAAGTAGTAAATAATATAACAAATTATATATATATATATATATATATATACACACACACACGAAGGAAATAGATAACGGAATTTAACTAAAACAAACCATTTCTGGGAGCTTTTGGTGAACCAAATGGTAAGGCTTTCTCGAATGTAATTTCAGATCCCTTAAATTCTACTCCATTCATTCCCAGGACTTTATCTAAATCAGCAGGATTTTTCAGATCAATATGGGCAAACCTAGAAGAGGAAATAAAGAAAGTTATGAAATATGATTTATTTTAGAGTTCTGTTGAGACATCAAATCAATGTACCAATAGAACATATCTTAAAAAAAAAAAAAAAAAAAAAAAAAAAAAAAAAAAAAGTATGGAGGAATATAAACTCACATTTTGTTATCACGCTTACGGATTTCTGTGCATTCAATACCCTTTTTATTAAAGAATTTTTCCAGTTTAGAGATGGTGGCATCTACAGGAATATTGCGGCATAAGATGGTTACAGTTTCTATTAGAGAGAGAGAGAAAAAGAAAAAAGTTCACAATGCAACAAGAAATTTTTCTTTTACAAAAGGTGTTACAAAGCAGTTGATTTGGTAAGAAAGCCAATTGACAGCAAAAACCTACATTGATCAATCTCCACTCAAGTAGTTGATTGTTACACTTATTAAAATAGAAAGTTAATACAAGGAAAAAATTTTGTATATGACCAAAGAAACCGATTCCTTAGCTTTATTGGATATTACAGTGTTAGATTAACAAATACTAACATTAAATCAATTAACTAAGTTCATACATTTGTATTACTCACCTTCTTTCTTTGCAGTGCTACCATTCAATTTGGCATTGGAACCTTTTTCTTCATCCTCATCTGTGAAAAGGAATAAAGTGAACTTGTACACTAAAAAATTATTGTATTGAATGAGTTTCCCCCCATTCTAATAGACTGGTGAACCTTAATTAGTCAATGATTAAATATGCTTGCAGTAAGTTCTACAAAATATCCATAGAAATTCTCCCATCACATTGTTCAATATTTGAGCTTAACTTAAATATTGCACTAAGTATCAGATATAAAGCGAGTAAAAATAACTTTCCCAATGCACTGAAACAGCCCTTAAATTTTTTCATCTTTCTTTCATTTTCTCACTTAAATCAAGAAGTCTTTCCAGGTTAACAGAATAAATAGTTTGAGAAATTGGCAGGTTGTCATGCAAACTACTTTTTTTTAAAAGCTTGTTTTTAACAGTTATAAAAAACAGAAGGGTTTTCTTATATCTTTGAGAGTTCAGTTCAGTTCACAATATTAACCTCTGGCTGAGATTATGTCAGCTAGAATTAGGCCAAAATTTTTTTAAGGAGAAAGCCATTTTATGCAATTGCTAAGCAATCTTTAAAATAATAGTTCCACTTCTCCATGTTCAATGGATTGATGTAGCAATCCAATTTAGCATAAACAAAAATTATAGGATTATTTCAAGTGTGCAAAACCATAAATGTCACAAGTTGCTTTATTAAATTTTTTCTCAGAAGCCAGACATCTCAAGCGGCTTAAAGGAACAAAGGTTTCTGCTCTGAAATAATATTTTGGGGGCAAAACACTGATATACCACTGACAATAAGCAACATTGCTAAAATAATACTTTGGTATAATGGAAATCAAATAGTTCCAAAAAGAAGGGTATCGGAAACAAGCAACCAAGCTGAAGAGATGTTAATTTGTAGTAGACTTTCAAACTGAAACAACTGAAAATTGTTTTTACCAGTGTGCCAACATTGTACTGAAAATGACATGGTTAAGGCTTAAAGATTATTTTTGTACCCCAAATATCAATTTGCTATTTCTGTGTGACAAACAGAAGATAAATACAATTATTTAAAGCCTCATATGCTAAAAATTTACTGAATGTTACCTTCATCACTAGAGCTTTCACTCTCTTTCTTGGCTGTAGTTTTAGGTTCCGGTTTCTCTTCCTCTTCACTGCTATCTTCACTACTGCTACTTTCTTTGGTGACAGCTAAAAAAAAAAAAAAAAAAAAAAAAAAAAAAAAAAAAAAAAAAAAAAAAAATTGTAATACCATTTATTAAATATTTCAAAAATAGACTAAGACTGGTTTAGTAAGCTTACCAGAGATTCTTTCATAGCATTTGACTTCATATTCCCTGCTTTGTACCAATGTTAAATACAACTAGTTAAACTAAATCTACATTTACTAGCATGTTATGAGTATCAGTATTTTTCATTACTGTACAGTATTTAAATTAAAAATAAAATCTTTTTAAACTACCTTTTGTTGGTTCTTCAGTTTTTTTCTTCTTGGCAGGGGCTTCATCTTCACTGCTGTCTTCACTACTCTCCTCTGCTTTCACTTTCTTTGATGCTAATTAGAGAGAGAAAAAAAAAAAAAATAAAATAAAATATATATATATATATATATATATATATATATATATATATATATATTGTGGCATACACAAAAATCACAAGTGACGAATAACCCACTTGTGCTATAAATTGGGAATTTTCAATTTCTTTTTTAACAGTATTTTTACACTATGTTGAAATAAAGCTTGGTACACTAACCTGGGGTCAGTGAGCAAGCATATAAACTATCTCTTTAGTGTTTCATGATACCAAGTGTGCCTCACATTTTTCTGGCAATTTGATCCTATTAGTTTCATACAGACAAAAAGTGTTTGTATATAATTGTATGACAGTTGAAAAGCTTGTGATGCATTTTTTCCTTTAAGATAAAAAGGTGTTATGTTGGCGTGATTACAGGAGTATGAAGAATTTTTTTTTTTTTTTAGAAATCTATAAGAATGCTACTCTGACTAAAAAAAATTCACAACAAAAATGCCTAGAGTGCCTTGATCACAAGGTCTTCTGCAACTTGTGCTGTCTTTCATTTCACCATTGAGTGAGAGAGCAAAAGATTTTATATATATATATATATATATATATATAAAAACGTAGAATACTTGGTATATTAGTCAGGCAAATTCCAATAGAAAAGAACTCAATGTTAAATTTATTTAACAGTAATATAATATAGGAAATTTTTGTTTTTAGATATTCTACAATTTCATGGGTAATACGTATTTCGCCACTGAAACTTGCTGCTTGCCAGACTCAAAATTTTGCTTGACAAGCAGCAAGGCCAGTGGCAAAATACGTGTTACCCATGAAATTGTAGAATATCTAAAACAATTTCTATAATAAAAAAAAAAAAATTATATAAATAAATACCTTTGGCTGGTTTAGCCGGTGAACTCTTCTTTGCAGCTTTAGCAGGAGGTGCTTCCTCCTCTTCACTGCTATCATCATCACTATCTTCATCTTTCTTAGGAGCAGCTTTAATAAAAATAGAAAAAGAAAAAAAGTCAGTTGCAATCTCTTACCAACTAATGCAACATGGCTACCTTCTGCTGGCTTTTACACATTAATATAATTAAGTTAACCATGTTAATGATAGCACTAAAAATCTATCTACTCTTGTATTTAGAGGAAACCTAGTAAGTTTTGAACAGATGAATGTTTCTGTCGTGACATGGCTAGATGTTTTCAGTAGTCAGGCCATAAAAATATGAATTTCACCCACTTATGCTTAGTGTTACATACTGACAACAGCTTCTCAATGAGATTTTTAAAGTAACATGGAAAATTGATAGTAACCTTTAGCTGGCTTTGCACTTGCTTTCTTAGGAGCAGGTTTCTCCTCTTCACTGCTACTATCAGTATCAGTTTCTTCCTTTTTCTTGGGAGCTGTTAAAAATAATTTCAATTTAGAATTTCAAATCAATGACAAAATAAAATTTCACATCAAGTCTCTTTAACCTAGCAGTGAATCAAATAGCAAGATTTTATATATATAAAATTCAAATAAAAAAGAAATTGCAAGTCATTTAGCTTGGCCATGGCCAACAGTATATAGTACCTACCTAACTACTGAGGAGCAAACTTTCAAAATTTGGAATTAAAATTCAGCCCACATTTGCAGGTCAGTTTTTTTTAATTAGATTTTTTAGGTACTTCCACTAATTCGCGGGAGAAACACCATAGTATAATGAAAAAGGCCACAAACTTAACGAAAATAAAATTTTATCAAAATATTGATGTTATTAAAAGGAAAGATCAAAGAATTTTTTTAATTATTTTTGAATCCTTTCTAACATGCTTGAAATTTTGGTTAAAATGTTCGTTTTGTTTACGTCATCACCTTCTACAAAGTTTAACATTGTTTTTTTTTTTTTTGTTTTTTTGCACTTTTTGTTGAAAACATTAATTTGAAAATTCTTGTAAAAATCAAATTGTCCAATTTTAATAAAAATTTTTGCACTGAAATTGCGATTATTTTGGAAAGGTTAAGTAATTTAAGAGTCTTGTCCCTTCACTTAGATTTATGAAAAATTATCATTTTTGGGCAAGTGTTGAACCTTGTCATCGCCTAATCAGTCAACAGTCTGTCAAACCAGAACCGTAAATAATTTGATGTATCACTTTATTTTTTTAAATCAGCTTAATTTATCTTTCAATTTTCTAATTTTACTAAAATAAAGTGTCAGAAATCTCTTGGAATATTTTTAAAAGTTGATGAATTTGTTTACAAATTTCTCAAAATTAAGAAAATGGCTGCTTTTAAGAAAATTTAAGAAATCAAAATTAAATGTGACTTTCCAATCTATATAATTTCTATCTGAAAACACCAGAATTTTTTGCTTAATGGAAATAATTTAATCATTAAGCTTTTAATTAAATCTAAAATAAAATCTTTAAGAATGTTTTTTCATTCTAAAATTTGGTATTGAAAATTTATGCCAAAAAGTGGAAGTACTAACTTTTACTAAAATTTATATGCCTCTGCTTTGACTATTTTCATAGGGTTGTGGAAGCTTTACAACTCACCTTTACTTGGTTTTGCACTAGCTTTTTTCTTAGGAGGCACTTTTTCTTCTTCTTCACTACTGCTACTATCACTGTCTTCCTTTTTCTTGGGAGCTGCTAATAGAATTAAATCTATTATTAAAAAAAGCAAAGAAAGAGAGAGAGAGAGAAAAAGAGAAAGTCCCTTTCTATTTACAAATTGGTTACACTATATTTAGTATTCTTAGTCTTTAGTTACTTTATTTTACTATTACTCGTTACAAATCCATGAGTTTAAGACATCAGATATTCCAATATAATTCGTTTCCATTGTTGTTTTAACCAATCCATTACTACTTCATTTTTAGGTTTGCACAACCAGAGTTCCAGGAAGAAGTGGGTAATGATGATGCTCAGATGGGTGCACCAAAATGCATGAAAACATGCCAATAGTAAGAATAGTCTTTTTGAAAGTTCTGAAATGCAAAACTTACAGTGGTATGGTACATTCTTAGCAGCCATGCAAAAGATTATAGCAAAATTAAGTGAAGCAATATTTAATGCCTTAAACTATTCAGTTTTTAATTTTAATTGCTTTTACATTTATTAGAGAATATTAACAGGATGCATTCAAGTTATAAATTTACACATCACTCAATAAATCCTGGGCCTAACTAATAAAACAGCTTTAGGCAAAATTCCACTTTATTCATCAACATAGGCTCCTTCTAGGGTGATACACTGATTCCAATGCTTCTAACAATTCGATGCCTTTTTGTAGAAAGATTTTGGCTTCAAAATTCCTGAAATCCTTTGTTGCAGTGAAACAATTGTAAACAGCGGCTCTTGAATCAGTGATGCATTGTTTTTTTTTTATCAGCTGTGAGCAAATGCAGCACCCACTTTGAACACAGCTTTCTCATTGACAAAAGTTTATGCAAAATGATGAATACACTGCCTTCTGATATGTTCAACTCCTCTGCTGTCTCACACAACTTCAATTGACCAAAAATGATTTTTTTGGTGTTTTCCGGAACAAATGCCGATTTTGGCAACCTGAGCATTCAATATGATTTGTGCCTGTATGACCACATTTAAAGTCAGTATATCACCTCTTAACCATTGTTTCCAACAAAGAGTTCAAATAACACTTATCAAGCCATTGCTTTGCTTGAAAATTTTCCCCTCCGGCCAACATCAGAAAGTAGCTTCACTTATAATTGTAAATTAATCATCCGATTGGGTCTAAATTGTCATGCACCATTTGAAGGTTAGTACTTCAGAAAAATCATGGATTTTTTTATTAGTGGTGTCATTTATGTGTCAGGCTTGAAACTTATTGAATGACATATTGATCACCTCTCTTGGAGCAATCAATCTTTGACTAGTTATTAATTTAATATCAGCCTCAATTCAGTTTAACATTAAAAATATTGAACTAGGTGAAATTAACTATGCAGTACTACTGTAAAACCATAGAAGTAAAAACTGGAAGCTCTAGTAAAGCTACCAGGTGGTACATTACCCTATTGTTCAGACTTGTCCTCATTTTTGAGGCCATATCCACATTTCAAACACTATACCCTCCAGCCTTTTCAAGGTGATTGTAATTTCAAACTGAACCCTTGATTTCATCTACTGGGTTTAGATTATTCTACTTCCACTCATGTCTCTTTCAGATGTCTCAGTAACAGTTATTTGAACTCAACTATCTAGGTTTTGTTCACCTCTAATGTAGCCAGATTCAAATGGGTCAAGTGACTTAATCCATCCAATGTTTTCATCCACTTGAGGACAGGCTAACAATGTGAATATGGCAAAGATGAGAACAGTCTGAAAAATTACAATACCATGTTAGAAATATAGACAAACATGAAACAGGTTTAAAACTGCTTTCACATTAGTCCTGTCTGTTGAAAGTTTACAAGATATACATGTTAGTAAAGACATTTACCTTTGGTTGACAAGGGCTTTTTAGCAGCTTTTTTGGGAGCAGGAGTTTCCTCTTTGCTGCTGCTACTAGTATCTTCTGACGATTCTTGCTTAGCTTTCTTGGTATCTGCTGTAAAAATGAAATAGCCTTCAGGTTTTATATAAAACTAGCAGTATAGCCCGGCATTGCTCGGGTGTAATGAAAGCTTTAAAACTAATCCATGGTCCTGGAACTCAGACTAAAGAATATTTGTGTGAAGTTTGGTGAGAATGGGATAAAAATTGTGGATTTGTACAAAGGACATACAGACAGATAAACAGGCACACACACATCTTGCCTTTTATAATTGTTTTTCTGCACTATTGTAAGAACTGCAACCTTAAACTTCTGAATATCGTTTATGTCTTTGCCTATGAGTGTATCAAATTTGATTAAAATCGGACCACTCCTATAACCAGATTTTTTTCGATTATTGATATTTATTGGGGGTACCTCGACACAAAACCTAGCTAAGAACACTCGCAGACACTTAACTGTGTAAATTTAAGAAAATCGGTTCAGCTGTTTTGGAGTCTATAGGTAACGGACACACACAAAGTTCCATTTATAAATAAGTTTAGATCAAGTATAAGTTTTACTATTTAAAAACATTGGAAGAATGAATCAATAGAAAAAAAAAAAAAAAAAAAAAAAAAAACTATCCAGCCTTACAAGATCAAATTATTTAAATGGTTTCTAAAAATACATTTATAGGATTTACTTAATCTGAACAAAGCTTAAACATAAATCAGGAATTTTATCAGCATATACAGTAATAATTATTTAAATTATAATATCGAGAAGTTTACCTTTGGCTGAAGTTTTTACTTTTTTTGGTGGCGCGGCTTCTGAAAAAAAAAAAAAAAAAAAAAAAAAAAAAAAAAAAAAAAAACTTTAATTTAAAACACCCAACATGGAAATGAAATTGTTAAGGATTCACTTGATTAAAACTAAAACACCCAACATGGAAATGAAATTGTTAAGGATTCACTTGATTAAAACTAAGTAAAAATATAACTTATAGGAAAATTTAAAATATAAATTGCAAATTACAACTGTAATTGGCTGTGCTAGCTCAGTTGAATAAGAGCAACTAGAACACACACAAAAGTTACTTTTAGTTTTGGAGACATTTGCATAAAACTAAATTAAAATTTTCTCAAAACAAATTGTTTATTCAGATAGACATGAAACAAGATGTCAGAGAGAAAGTAAAAGTCAATTCTCTACAGCCAATAGATGCCTGACAACGAATAAAAATTTTCCTAGATAAATTTAACTTACCCTCAGATTCAGAGTCATCACTTTCAGAAGAGGATTCTTCCTTCTTTCTTTTAACAGGAACTTTATTAGCAGGTTGTTTCTTATCCTTTTTAGGTGTAATAGTTTCCTGTTAGGATAAAAAGAAACAAATATTCATCTAACAATTCATGACAAACAAACCCTATTCATATTTGTCTCTTCAGAAGACCAGGAGAGCAAATAGAAGATTGTCAATAGGAAAAGAGAATTAAACTAAAACATTAAATATCAATGAGCAAAACAGACAACAATTAGTACTCATAATGACAGGGAGCTTGGAAACTGGTATATGAACTACACTGGCTTCTGGCAAACTCAAATATGTTCAGTGATATACAAAGTGAATCTATGCGAATACAGCCTTAAAGTGACGCTGTTTTTAAAACCACCTATGGAATCTCAGATTAAAATGGTGACACTATATATATATATATATATATATTTGAGTTTTAATCAAAGAAACTGCCCAGATAGTAACCTGACCTTGAATCCTGGAAGACCACAGGAGTGGGCACTGACTCCATTCTACCCATATCTGCAAAAGGAACCATATTTGGGAATCACGAGTCACATACCAAGGCCTTGGCACAAAAATAAAGGCAGTTTTCAGTCAGTTCTGTATTCAGGTTTAAAATAAATTTGGTTGAGTAAAACCTGTTAGAACCAAAACTTTTGGTGCTAAGAGGTTGATTCAAAGAAATCAAATCCCAGTATACCAAAGAAATTGTAATGTAACAAAACAAAAATTTCAACCAAAAATATCAGCCCTTAGAAAAAGGAAAAGGAGAAAATCCAACGTTTCAACCTCTAGACAAAACAAGGAAGAAAACCCTGAAAAACAAAAAAGATCCATTTCGCCAACAAGTTTGAAAAAATTAAAAGTATCAAAGAAAACAGAACGTCTTAAAGACATTGAAAGAAAAAGAAAATACTCTTTTCAAACAGAGGTTGTTTGTTCTTTGTATATATATATATATATATATATATATATAGTCAATACATGCTAGTTGATTTTAAACTGTTTACTGAAACAATTATCTTCATGAGAAGAATCCATCTCCTTATGTCATTTCTTTCTGAAATTATTTTTATTGCTTTGATTTGTCCCGATTTCCATATTTAAAAATCCCCAAGCTGTTTTAAAACCATCTGTATATTTTGTAAATGAAGCCTGTTAATTGTTATTACTGCATATTCACCTTCTATAGTCTGTCACCATTTGGGTTCGATCACTGAAACAATTCCATTTAGCTCGACGGTTTTTGATCAATTGGGAGAGAGGAATTGTGATTTTGTCGTTTCATTTATGGTTGCAGTCTCCTTTTACTGCTACTATAATGGTGGTGAGTCGGGTCATAACACACACACACACACAAGCAGTATAGCCCGGCATTGCTCGGGTGTAATGAAAGCTTTAAAACTAATCCATGGTCCTGGAGCTCAGACTAAAGAATATTTGTGTGAAGTTTGGTGAGAATGGGATAAAAATTGTGGATTTGTATAAAGGACATACAGACAGATAAACAGACACACAAACATCTTGCCATATATATATATATATATCAATTTTCTGCACTATTGTAAGAACTGCACCCTTGAAACTTCTGAATATCATCTCTTATGTCTTTGTCTATGAGTGTATCAAATTTTATTAAAATTGGACCACTCCTTCTATAACGATTTTTTCGATTATCGATATTTATTGGGGGTACCTCGACACAAAACCTAGCTAAGAACACTCGCAGACGCTTATAGTACAACTGTGTAAATTTTCAAGAAAATCGGTTCAGCCGTTTTGGAGTCTATAGGTAATGGACACATACACAGGCTCAAACACAGACAAAATTCCATTTATAAACAAGTTTAGATAGTAGATAAAAGAGATAATCAAAACAACTTTTCAATGTTATAACCAAATACTACAGCTCTCAGGTGTTCAAAAAGGTCAGTTGTTGCAGTTTGCCTGAAAGTATTCTTAACAGGTTACATAAGTTACTTGAAAGACCATACATGGAAGTAAAGAAATCCATGTAAATATATTTAGGACTGGCAAAGTTTCTGTTTATTATAGATCAGAAGAACAAGTCATTGAGGTTGAGAAGCATTGTACTAAAATACTTACAACTTGCATTTCTTCTTCAGATTCTGATGAAGATTCCTCATCAGATTCAGCTGGTTTAACAGGCTTGGGAGCTTTTTTTGTGACCTGTAAAAAATTAGATAGGCATATTCAGAAAATCTGTTTTAAACTTTAGTAAACAACTCTTCAAAGAAATAAAGGTTTAAATGTTTTTTGCTTTGATGACAATTTACATAATGTCTTTACGAGTCAAGAGTGAATAAGACTGGCTATACTGATAAGCTGCAAAACTTAGCATTTAATATTGTTTTTTAAATTCTACACAAACCAAGAGATATAGCAGACATTATAATGCTAAAAAAAACAAAAACTTTACATATTGAGCACTGAAAGCCCTAATTTGTGGATTGACAACTGTGCAGGGCTGCTTGGAAGACTGCATATTGCATCACTGTCACTACTACTGAAATGCATTGCCCATTACCTGTGCTTGCATTTCAGACAAACAAGCATAGAATTCAATGTTACACCTGCTTTGTATGCACTTTCATATAAGATGCCATTTGCTAAACTGGTATATTAAACAAAAGGGAGTAAAATGATGGGTTATTTGTTGGAAAGTAGTTAACTCCAACATTCCCTGTCATACATACATCTACATATGATATTAGCCAACAAATAAGATTCATTACTTTAGAAAAGATTGCTCTAAAAAGTAATGTAACCTTGTCTAAGCCATTTAAAATAATTTTCCAATTTAATAAAACTAGAACATTCTGAAACTATTTTTGCCCAATGAAAAAGACTTTCCTGCTAAATTTGTCTGTACACAAAAATTAACTTATCAAATGGTAATACATTTACCAATAATTTAGTACTCTGAGATGAACTCAAATTAAAAAAAAAACAAAAAAAGACGAAAAAATGTCAATTTAAGTTTCATTTTATGCTGTAAGCCTTGAAAGCCTTATTTCAATAAATGAATTCAATAATCATTCTCAGCTGTAATTCCTGATTTTTTTTTTTGTTAGAAGGAAAAGAATTTAGCACATATGGCATTCACGAAGCAGGTTTTGTATTTTATTAAGATTATGATAAATGACAGTTTAACATTTTGTAGCCTTGTGACATCTGTAATCTTACATTGTTTTTGATAGTCATTAAGCAATGGAGAAACAAAGGTTCAGAAAGCCAAATATTTAAAAAGCACCAATAAAAGTTACATGAAATTTGAGTAAATTTATTTGTTACTGAACATGACAAATCACTTTGCAGAAAGATGCCCTTAAATAAAATGTCATTAAGTTACTGTTAAATCATTTCATAAAATAAGTTCTACTGAACAATATACCCAATAAATTATTTTATAGGAAATGTGCAAAAAGCTGAATTTTAAATACAAGATTATTATTTAAATGTTATACATGATTAAAATTATA
This sequence comes from Ascarosepion bandense, assembly GCA_037127315.1. Lineage (NCBI taxonomy): Eukaryota > Metazoa > Mollusca > Cephalopoda > Sepiida > Sepiidae > Ascarosepion > Ascarosepion bandense. The sequence continues at coordinate 1,773,135 of JBBBDQ010000266.1, forward strand.
CAAAATCTCTTCACAATAGACTCCATGAAAATAGCAAGCTTTCAAAATTACGTTTAGCTGGAAAATAAGTGGAAGAAATCTTACATAAAATTAAAATGAAAATCAGATTTAATTAAACCTTAGACTTGTTTTTAATAAAATAACATGCAACAGAACAGACAATTGTTAGCATGATTTTTTGCTTTTTAATACACAATTATTATAATCAACTTCAACAGGCCAGTTATCAAAGCTGAATAAATATATTGTGTTTACCTTGGTCAGTTACCTGGCCATGCCACTCAGCTTGCAGGTTGGTCTTACAAGGACATCAGGGTGGATCATCAGCAAAACCAACACTTTCAGCAGGCACAACGGTTGACGGTGTCATGTGGAAAGTACTGACCATGTTTTTTGCTCAAAGAGCATCACGATAACCGAACCCGACCAATCAGTGCGAACCGAAAAAGTGTTACAAAAACAGCCAATGGCATTGTTAGGAGGCCCATCGGACAGCCAGAGGCATGTTCTTGAACCGAACAAAGGGAACCAACACTCCACTCAATCAATCGAAACCGTCAAGCCACTCAACGTGACATGAACCTGTGTGGTTCAGACAATTTGAAGGTAACTCAAAAAAATTTAGGATTGTTAACAGTTCTAATTGAGGAGAAATATAAGGCTTATTTCACTGTTAATTTAAAGGATATTGTATAAAACAATCTCAGGTGGCGGCAAAAGATTTAATGGTTTACGCGGTTTATGTATGCATAAGGAACGCTGGTGCAAACAGCGTAATTCTCCTATTGGAGAATATAAATCGAGTAATGGGATTATGAACCTGGACTACATCCACAGCATTCATGATTCCATTGTTGAGCGAAAAATAATGGAGAAAACCTAAATAAATCAAGAATCCAGTGGCCCAAAAGTAACCAGAAGGCTATGTGGACAAACCTTGATAAAGAGCTTTCTTTTATCCTTAATACCAATCTTAAGGGTCCTATAGTGCAACAGATCAGTTCCTTTTGTAGAATAATGATGTTTGCTTTGAGTGGTTTAGACCGGTAATGGAGAAGAGAAAAAGGAGGAAAAACGACCAAACCGACAAGAAGTCCAGAAAGGAAAGTTACAAGCAGAACAAAGGTTAATGAAGCGCCGTTTTAAATAAGCTTCAATTCATGAAAGGGCGGGACTTCAGGAACTCATGAATGATATCAGAAGATTCTAGTGATATCCCGAGCTGAGAATCAAAAGAAGCATCAGAGGAAAAAGCGGCAGTCTTGGAGATCTTTCTTTATAAATCCGCATGCTTTTGCTGAGAAACTTTTTGTGGAAGCAAAGAGCAGCCAACTTGATGCCCCTCAAGAGGAGTTGGAGAATCACTTGCAGATGACGTACTCAGATAAGAAGCAAGACATACCAATCCCTTCTATGAATAGCTTACCAAGGCCTTGAGATCCAACAATTATGTTTGATGATAGTGGAATAAAATTAAGTCAAGTCCGGGATTTTGTCCAAAAGGCCCGCGGTGGTGGAAATACCAGTAAACAGCCTCGGACGGATGTATGAAATTCCTCTGACTGATCAACATCAGGGTACAGAGTTACAGAAAGCAGCTTTAAGGGGTCTAATTTCAATCGATAGAACCTATCTGCCCAGCAAAATAAAAGCGGGGTGTTACCAACATGGACTATTACCTCGCCTTCCATAGCAGATGTATGAAATTGCACTTGCTCGTATTGAGTGCATTGAGTAAGTTATCAATAAATACTTGCAAATACTTGTGTAAGTGGCTTGGAGCTCCTCCTTGTTTTTTGAAAGTGGGGCTATGTACCAACTATGGACATCTGCAGCTCCCTATACACTCAGGAGGAAATCAAGGTTGGGAAGGTATGCCTACACATGAGGGACTCGGCTGACGATTGCATTAAGAGAGTGCATCCAGAGATTAAATCTGGTACAAAGTGGTCCACTGCAGAGGCAACCTAAGAAGCGGAAACCAGCCTACCAGAATCAGAGATATAATGGGTGTGACTCAAAATGATCAGGTTGGACCGGAAAACAACGCACAAGTTCTTCTCCAAGGAGAAACCAAAGGGAAAGAGGTGCATGGTAATGGAAGAAGTTAAAATGTTCGAAGAGGAGCATAGAATAGCCACTGCTGTTACTCAAGCTAAACAGTGTAAGCGGACAACCTGGAATGATATAGAACCGATTAAACTTTCTTAATTGCAATGGAGCCATTGGCGATATCTTTTCTTCTTCGATCTATATATGACCTTCTTCCAAATGAAACAAACCTCAAAATGTGGGGATACATACAGATCTGTTTTTCCTGTAAAAAGGACTGAGGTACCTTATGTCATGTGCTTTCTGCTTGTCCACAATCGCTCCAGACGTATACATGGTGACACAACAAGGACTTAGAGGTAATCAAGGAGTTAATAAGAACATAATGTGAGACAGCAAACCAACAGCTTGTGGCAGCCAAGGAGACTAAGATCAGATTTCATAAGGAGGGTGAATGCCCTGCAAAGAAAATACAAACAGCCCCGAATATGAAGCTGCTGAGCAGAGTGAGTGATTGGGAGGTTTCAGTAGACCTAATGACGTCTCTAAAATTTCCAATACACATTGCACAGACAAACAAGCGTACCGACAACATATTTTCGTCAGACTCGAAAAAGACTTTTCCTAATAGAGTTAACAATCCCTTGGGAAGAGAACAGGTTAGAGGCGGACGAGCTAAAGAAAAACCGATACAAGCCACTGTGTGCCGAATGTGTGGACAATGGTGAGGTGTAACGTGATGCCTATTGAGGTTGGGGGTCATGGGTTTCAGGAACATTCAGTTATTTCTTTCCTTTCTAAAATAGGCATCACTGGCCGCGGTTTAAAAAGCAATTTGCACCGCATTTGAACAATGGTACAGAACGCGTCAAGTTGGATTTGGTCGAGATCAAAACAACAACCAAACAAAATTCGCGCAACATCATGATCTAATATGCACAAATGAGATATTTGTGTGGTCATCTATAACGTTTTTTTTCTTTCTTCATTCTTCACGAGCGTGTTAGTAGCAGCAAACGCATTCAGGAAATTTCATTGCTGATACAAACTGCAAAGAGGAATGATCGTTTTATTCACTTTATGAGAATATACAAGAGGGACAATCAACAAGTTTATCTTCATACCCTGCCTAGTGGCAAAGGCTGCTGCTGGTGACATCACCCCTGGTCAATGGCTGATGAAGACAGGGTATTGCCCTTGCTAACACACACTGTTACAAAATGGGCAGTGGAGAGATTGGGGAGGGAAGAGATAAGTGCTGAAATAAGGGATCATAAGGGAAAAGGAAGGAACTGGTTTCATAAGACATTTTTTTTAAAGCATTAAAAAGAGTCCACTAAAAATTGCATGCATGCATGTAAAGAATGACAGGATGTGACCGGGAACAGAAAATAAAGTCTACATAAAAAATATCTGAGGCTGTAGAATTAGTGTATTTGACAAAGGGGAAATAAATAAAAGATTCTTTAAGGTCCCTCATTTTGTTCAAAATAGGTCAAATTTTAATGATTTTCTTGAACTAAGCATAATTGATATTTTAACTGGTATTATAGTCAATTTGTAAACAAATGTACAAGTACTTTATGGTACATATTTAATTCAGTTTTAGCCTGAAACTTAAACTTGTAAAATCTGATATCCAGTAGTGCAAGCAAATATAAAAATTTAGCAATGACTTTATTAACTTATTGATTATAATAATTAAAAGCATAAAAGAACAGCATTAAATTGTTAAGGAGTTAACAATCCCAAATTTTTTTGATAAAAAGTTGAATTTGATACAAGAAAAAAAAATATCTATGTTAATAACAATTACAAAGATTTCAAATATAAGTTATGTCAGTGCCCCAGATTCCTCCACGAAGAATGTTTTTATTTCTGTTATTGTACATAAGACTAACAAAAATTAGAACATTTAACAACTTTATGTGGAGGTGGGGTAAGTAAGCCATATCAGCTAAGGGGAGTAATAGGAAATTGATAAGAGTAAAGCCCCCTTGAAGATTACTAGTTGGTACCAATTTTGCTAAACGAGAGAATTGAATAATTTACATTTTATTCTCAAAACCGGATTTTTAGCCCTAGTAAAAAGCGGAAAAAAAAAACAAAAAAAAACAAAAAAAAACAACAAACCAACTTAGCGTAAATAACAACCCTGAAGTCATCACACATCTTATTTTTGTCGCTAACAGCGAATGTTGAAAAAAAGTTTTATCGTCAAAAATCAAAAGCCCAAAATTGAAGTCTTTATCTTTCTAGCACGTTCGAAATTTACGTTGTATTTTTATTTAACTTCAGCGATTTGTAATTTAGGATTGTTGTTTTAGCCCTCCATTTTTTTTTTAAGGTGAAATTTTTGCAAAAATCCAATGTTGGATTTTAATGAAAATTTCAGTACTTATTAACAAACGTCATGAGGGGGAAAAAAAAAAAAAAAAAAAATCTTTTTAACATGTTAACCTCCGCCACTTTGATGAAGTTATATATATATATATATATATAACTTCATCAAAGTGGCGGAGGTTAACATGTAAAAAGACTTTTTTTTCCCCCTCATGACGTTTGTTAATAAGTACTGAAATTTTCATTAAAATCCAACACACACACACACACATGTAAAAATCAGTTCTTACGTTGTGCGCAATTCTTTGTAATTTCAGTTTCATCATATATACGTCTTAACAGTCTTTGCAAATCAACCTTTTAAAATTGTATGTTTTACTTAATTCCTTAATTCACTAAATTTAATTTTGTATCGATTTTCGTCAACCATAGCGTAGAGATCAAACGTCAGGAAAACAAGACCCCCGTAACATGCTATAAATGCTTCAAATCAGCAGATTAATTTAAGTTTGCTAATTTTCCTCAAATAATGTTTCAGATTTAGTTTTGCGAAGTTTTTTTAAACTTTTGTTAAAATGGGTAAAAAAAAAAAAAAAAAATTTAATTATTTCACCGAAAACTGCAAAAACGATTGCAATCAAATTAAAGCTTTTTATACAAAATAATTCTAGTTTAAGTCTTATCGAAAATTAGAGGCTCAAATTCATGCTAAGTTAAAAAAACCCACGTGAGGTTAAAAAAAAACCTGTCGAAATTCCGGAAGTAATTATAGGAGAAAAAAAGTTTTACTTTTTAAAAAGTCCAGTTATAATTTAAGAATTCCTAATAAAATTAAAGCTACTTTTATCTAGTATTTTTGACGGCTTGAAATTAATTGGTGGGGGGGGGGGGGGTTTCTTTATCAAATTTTAAGAGAATGAAAAAAGATTTTCAACAACATTTAAGTTATAGAGGACGAACATGAAGAAAATTCATTATCCCTTAATATGAAACGTAAAGAAAAGCAACTAATTTTGTAACTAGCCTAACTGATCACACTGTGAGTGAATTTATTTGTATTGCTTAAAATTAAAATGCGTATTCGATCAAGAAAAAAATGGATTCGCAAAAATGTATAACCATGAAAATTTAAAAAAAAAAATAATAAAAGATTTAATTAGGAACATTACACGTTATTTAAATGGAAGAAGGGAATACTATCATTTTTTTAGCATATGCAGAAATTCAAAGCGTTGACTTCTACGCTATATAGAAAAACTCCACGTGGGGACTTGCCCATGCCAACCAAGGGCGTATTAAGTGTTAATTTGATTCCTCCCTGCTCTGATCTTCACCAAAAACAGTTTCGTTGTGAAAATTAATGCAGTCAAATAATTCTTCTGTAAGTTAAACATATGTAGGAATAGGTACAATGAGTGGATTGTTAACTTTAATGTGATCATTTTAAAAAAATTTTTTTCCAATTGAAAAAAAATAAATGCATCAGTAAATTAGTCATTTAGTAAATAAAACAAATAAATATTTTGAAGAAGGTATAATGAAAAATCCACAAGATTTTGGTGACTTTAGATCAAGCGTAACCAAGTAATACAATAGGACATTAATCGGGAACATCCCGAAATTGACGGTGGAGGAATTTTAACACGTGGAGGTAAAAGAGTGTTTGAGTATCAGCCACCATTATGGCTTGCAGACAGTTGATGTCACCAAAATCAAAATTAAGAAAAACTCACACTCTGAAATCATTATATATCAAATATAAATTAAGTTGGATCGTAAAAAAAATGACAGCATGCATTAACAAAAGCCATACCTTAGTGCTTTTAGGTGACATTATGAAATAGATTTTTTTTCTATTCTTGCTGAACAACGAAGAAATGTACAGGGAAACTGGAAGGAAAGAGCTGCCCTATTCGTCCTTTTATATATGTGCGTGTAGCTTTGGTCACGTGGATCAGCCTCGTTTTCGTGGCCTCATAGTATTACGAGGCTTTTAAAACATTTGGTAATAAGTAGTAAAAACAAATACTAACAGCCCCACTACTACTACTACTACTACTACTAATAATAATAATAATTGTTATTTCCAAATAAATTATTTTTGTATCTTGATACAATTCTGAATACTGATTTTCAATGGTTTGCTTGCTATTCTTGAAAGATTAACCGATTTAAAACCTTTTAGCATTTTTGTGCCTTACTAATTTTTTTTGTACTTTAAAAATATAATTAAAAAAATATTTTCTTTTCTTGAGCTAACAAAATTACTTGAAGATTTAAAGTCAATGATGAGACTGAAAAAACAAAAAACAAAAAAAAAACGGTGCATTGGGCTCGCTAAACACTTAATTTCATTCTTCATGATTACAAGTGTAGAGTCCCCCAGTGAGGATATAATTCATTAACAACAACACTAACAATAACTAAACGCCTGCAAGATTTTATCTTAATCGCTTCACGAGGAAATGCACTTACTAACTAATAATCTTTGATTTTTTCGCATTCGGGACACATTTGATTTTTTTTTTTGTTGGTTCCTGGTGCCAAAAGAATTCAATAATTCATTCATACATAAACTTTTCGTTCTTACTACTATTTACTTCCACATTTTTTACTCAATGAAAATGAATCTACTTCCTAGAATTATTTTTTATACTTTAACTTTCCAATCCACAATGTAAGGACGAGGAGAAATCTCAACTCAATGATACTGGGTTGGGTTCCTTAACAATTAACATGCCGAAAAAAAGGATAACTTGTTCACTTGTTCGTTTATTCTACCTCTTTAAAGTTTAATTATATTTTTTTTAAATCACTTTCATATCTCAAAAAAAGAATAAAAAAAAACAACAAAAAAAAAACGTATTTTTTGATCAAAACAATGATTTATTATTTTTTTTAAATCATGGCACATTTGCTTTTTGTCCCCCTTTAAAACATGTGGGTGATACGGTGAGAACTAGCATGTTAAAACTAAAAAATTTAAAAGCAATTCAAGCTTGGTATTTTTTTATTGTCACCAAACTCGATTTGTTCATGCATTATTCAAATTGAAATATTCCATATATAATATATGCAACGATTAAAAAAATGATATTTACAACAAACAAAAAAATCTTACTGGCCTTTTTCACACTATCACACTCACAGCGTCGTGAGAGGATAACATTTTTTATTTATTTCCAGTTTCTACTCATGTTTTTTGTTTGCCTCCTTTTACAAAAGTTTTTACGTATTTTGAAAAGAATAATTAAATTAATAATGAACTTTTGCTTTTATTGAAAGTTATAAACGTGCGACATATAATTAAAATTTCAAAAAAACTGTCAGTATCGGTTGTTAACTTAAAAAAAAAATAATAATAATATAAAAATCACCACCTCAAAAAAATGACCTGGTGTTTTCAAAAATATTTTTTGTTTTGAAAAAAAAAGAAAAAGAAAAAAGGGAGTTACATTATTATTATAATACTGTCATAATTTGACAAAAATCTTGGTGTGTGAGAGGTGAACCACGAAAAAAACTAATGGGATTCATTCATCATTAAAACCAAAGTCAGTTTTATGGGGCACGTAGCGTTAGGAACACAAAATATTGGCTATTTCCTTTGATACTTGTACCGTTTTTTTTTTTTTAAATAAGTAATTTCTCTATATTTTAAAAGTCGAGGTTTTATAAATTTAAGTGTTATTTATTTTTTCATTTTCAAAAAATTGTTAGTATCGGCTAATATTTTTTTTACATTCCACCGTAAAATTAAGTGTGATACTTTTCTTTCGCTCACATTATTTTTTAATTTTAAAGGGGTGGATCGGTGCTTTGCCACGAGTTCAGCATAACCAACGGTTGTTGGGGCTGGACAATTTTTAGGCTTTGGCGTGTGTACACATTTTGAGTTCTCCACTATAAACTCAGTGTCACATCACGTCTCAGTGGGAAGAGGAGATCCATCTAATTTTGAATTAGCACCAGAACTTGTCAGGATTTGAAGTTAAAACGCATCAGGATTGCATTCACTGGAAAGTTAAGAAATTATTATTGAAATTGTATTAAGTGCCATACGTGAAACACGCTTGGGTGATCATGTCTCGAAAGAGACATAACATAACTGACTGGGCAGAAGATTATCCCGCAGTAGGTTGCCATTGCTTTCTGCGGTAGACTGATTGCCGACCAAGGCTATAGAACCCAATCTGTCCTGTTGTTTAATTTAACCCATAACTGGAAGGAAGAGACGGATTATGATTAATACCTTTCCCAAGGGTATTTGCGCGTAAGTGAATGCAATGAATTCAACTGGAATTCGAACTCGGCTCCCCGGTTTCCCGGTTCCGAGCCGATATCCACTGGATATAAATTATCACTAATAACTTCGATAAGTAACCAAGTTAAACCTTTTAGTTCTTAACAGCACTCTTCAATACTTGATAAGTTTGGCACAAGGCCACAAGTATTGGGAATCCAGTGAATCTACAAGTTCAGTTAGTTGATGATCATTACACACCTAAATAAGGAGGCGCCTTTCTTTTTATGCAGTTATTGACTCCTATTACGTAAAAATTAGCACATATGTGATGTGCTTTTTTGTTTTTGAATTGGAATGTTTGAAAATAAATGCATTTAAGTTTGAATATTTTTTAATATTAATTTTAAGTAAAATTTATTTACGACTATTTTTATATAACCATTTTTTTTTATTACTGTTAGTGTTTCTGTTAAGTTAACACTAACAGTGTTACTGTTTTCAATACAAAACCCAAAAATTCCTAGTTTGGCCAGCTCTTTTAATTTCTATTTAAAACTTAGGTCAGGTACCGCCACTCATTTTCGATATCTAAATTTTAAATTGAATTTTTAAAAAATAAAAACTTTCTTGAAACTTTTATTTTGGTTTTAATTGAAAGCTAAATGATTAAATTTATTTCCAGTAAGCAAAATACTCTGGTCACTGGTGTATTTCAAACAGAAATTAATTATATTAATTGTAATTTGGAATCTAAAATTTTGAGATTTTTTTTAATCTTTCAATTTTTCAGCCATTTTTAAGTGATTGATACATTTATAAACAAAAGTTAATTCTCTGATTTAAAATTATTGCAAAAATAAAATATACATTTGTGACACATTATTTTTAGAAAATTAGCAAAATTATTGTTAAATTAATCTGATTTACACAACTATTACTTATTTATAGCATGAAATTTAGAATAAAACTGTTTCTTAAACACAACGTTCAACTTTCTGACCTTTTCACTGTATGTGACTGTTGACAGATGCAAGATAAGTGAATGGCAATCACAAGTGACATATAATTGTACAATTTTTTTTTCTTGTAAGGAGAAGAAATCCTGAAACACATGACTTTTTAATTTACACATAGACATTACCATACAAAAAAAACTTCAAATACACAAAAAGTTTTTAAAAATTATTTTAAAAATAGGAAGGCACAACAATTTGTATTAAACTTTTTAATTCTCGATTATTAAATATAATCATTAATCTTCACTTAAAAAAGTTTTTAAACTTACCCAACAAATCTTTAAGTATTTTAAAAATACTTTTGAAACGTAATAAATTATCATAATTTAAAAAAAAATGAAAACAATTCTTTAAAAATTTCATTATTAATCAAATTTTTTTCAGCCTAATGTCCTTAATTTATATAATTTATTCAAGCAATTAAAAGCTTATCAAATTAAATAATATCATAGTTATATTGCATTTTTTATTTTATTATTGAGAGCAGATTTTTTGGAAATAAAGGCAAAATTTTTCAAAAAATAATAGATGATTTTCATTTCTCAATGAGTCCTGCATTTAATAAAACCAATTATTGCAACAAAATTTAATTTCTTAAAATTTCCCGAATTTATGTGTAGAGGTAACAGGTTTAAACAAAGATACATATCTATATTTTTACCAAGATTTTTTAAAAATAATTTCAAAATTAATTTCATTCATTTGGGAATAAGTCCTGAAAATTTCATTAAAATCCAATAATTATTTGATTTTTGCAAGAATTTCTAAATTAATGTGTTTGTCACCGGAAAAAAAACTGAGTTACGTAATATTACGTTTTTCATTGTAAATTCTCATAACAATTTGGTTAATAGTGTTTTGACTCCCAAGTGGTGGATCTATTGTCACATATTTACGCAAAAAACTCCATATGATCCATTGTCACATATTTACGCAAAAACTCCTTCTTGTTGTGTTGCAACAGTTGCAAACAATGCTCTGAATCATCAACGTGTTATTGTTTTTGATTGACTGTTGAGCAAACACAGCATCCACTTTGAACACAGCTTTCTCATTGACAAATATTTATGCAAAATGATGATGAACACACTGCCTTCTGTTATGGTCAACTCCTCTGCTATTTCATGCAACTTCAATTTACAATCGGCCAAAACGAATTTGTGAATTTTTTTTGTTTTCTGGAACAACTGCCGATTTTGGGCAACCTGAGCATTCAGCATCATTTGTGTCTTTAAGACTACATTTAAAGTCAGCATACCACCTCTTAACCATTGTTTCCAATGGAGCAGAGTCCAAATAACTTATCAAGCCACTGCTTTGCTTGAACAGTATTTTTTCCTATCAAAAAGAAATGATTTATCAACACATGAAATTCAGATTTTTCCATTGTTTGGAAATTTGCAACAGTAGCTACACTTATATAACTGTAATTTGTAAACTAATAATCTGATTGAGCCCAAATTTCTTCACGTGCCACTTCATAAAAATCATGAATTTTTTATTAGTGGCACTATCTATATGTCAGGCCCGAGACTTATTGAGTGATGTGTTATGGGTTGAAGCTGCACAGTTCTCACTTATCAGTCTTCATATAGTTCAAAATTGTTTATACAATCTTGTAGAAGAAAACTTATTTTCCACTCTGCAACTTCTAACAGATGCAACATTGCAAGCCTGTCACTAATCTTGCAATTTCTATAGCAAATGTTCAGATGACCCTTATTCATTACTAGCAGTATAGCCCGGCATTGCTCGGGTGTAATGAAAGCTTTAAAACTAATCCATGGTCCTGGAGCTCTTTGGACGCTGACACGAAAGACTAAAAAGCAATAGTTGTTTCCAGTTAAAGTGAAACCGTAGACTGAAAGAAAAATGAATGGATGTAAATCAAATTTTGATTTCCTGGTATCGATATAAAATTTTCTGTACTATTGTAAGAGCTGCAATCCTGAAACTTCTGAATATCGTTTCTTATGTCTTTGTCTATGAGTGTATCAAATTTGATTAAAATCGGACTACTCCTTCTATAACCCAATTTTTTCGATTATCGATATTTATCGGGGGTATGTCGACACAAAACCTAGCTAAGAACACTTGCAGACGCTTATAAGTACAACTGTGTAAATTTTCAAGAAAATCGGTTCAGCCGTTTCGGAGTCTATAGGTAACGGACACAGACACACAGACAAAGTTTCATTTATAAATAAGTTTAGATTTGATAAAAATGACAATCTTTTTTTGCTTCATCTTTTAGAAAATGGAGCAGATATGAAATTTTTTATGCATTTGCCTTTTTTTCTCCTTGCTACTTTCAGTTTTCTAAATAGATAATAGTAATGGTGAAATTAATCATTTCTATACAGGAAATGTGTGACATTCATTGATAAGATGAACTAAAGATCTTAGAAGTTCTTACAATAAGTAAAACCAGAAAAAAACCCAAAAAGGTATACAGACTGGTTGCCAACAAGAGCTGAAGTGTCCACTATTTAACCCACAACTGGAAGGAGAAGAAATAGATTCATACCTTTCCCAAGGGTATTTGTGGAAAAGTGAATGCAATGAACTCGATTGGAATTTGAACTTGGCTCTCTGATTTTTCATTATGCTATCTGTTGCACCAGCCGCACATCCTCAAGCTTACAGTACCTGGTATTCCCAAGTGATCACCCATCTAAGTACTTGTAATATAACAATCTGGCCCCACCCGAGGAAGGCTGATGCAAGCGAGGGTGTTTCCGGTCGTTGAAAGGAACGGATGTTTGTTTGACCTTATTTCCGGCAGTAGCGGAAATGGCTACAGAGGCAAACAGAACAGGTGTCTCTGAGAATTATGTGGGCGTGCGTGGGCGAGGCAAAACCGGAAGGAAAAGTCCCGGTTCTGGAAGATTATATAAAGACCTCGTCACACGGATTCGCCAGAGCAGTAGTAGTAGAGGAGCGACAGAGATCGGCCGGTGAAGAGAGACACAACAGATACGACTACACTCCCGTCGACCCATTTGAAGCGCGCTCTCTCAATTCTCTGTTCCCTATTCTACACGGTTCATCGTCATTAATAAAAATATAACTTCATATTTTTATATATATATGCGTGTTTGTTGTTTGTCGCCCAGACGAATAATTGATGCCAAGTGACTTGCTGTTTTGAGACAACAAAACGGTTAGATGCGAGCTGGTTGCCACGGCGACGATTGAAATTCAACGGACTTAAAACTACCAGATAGAAAGAAAAAAGAAGACGAAAATATATAGCAGCCGCACGACTATAGACATCAGCCAAGGTAGGTGACTCTTTGATTTGATAGTGTGTGTGTTTTCTGCTCGTGTTTATAAGTCTAGTTAGAAAAAAAAATGGAACAGCATACTTTTGCCGATCTGACCCTAGAATTGAGAAATGTGGATTGGTCGGTGTCGAACACATTAAGGGTAGAACGGAGGGGGTGCAGGACTATATGCAGAGAGTAGTACGCCTAGCGGAGAGCGCATAGGGGGGTTGCGGGAGGAATAAAGTTGAGATATTTACCTATCTGTAAGTATAAAACATCTGAGTTAATGATTTATTTTTTTGTTAATATTTTACCATATATGTGAAGTGAGTTTACTGGTATGTTGCTTAATTAATCTTACTTTTATTGAGTAAGTGAAATGTAAAATCATGTAAAGGAAGTTTCTTCTACTCTTTAAAGTGGATAATTGGATTAACTTGTTGATAACAATGTTTTCTTTGGTTTGTGCAGTGTTAGGTTTTCTTTTTTTTTGGATTTCTTTTCGATGACTGTACACTACAAAATGATTTACATTTCTATGTTTGTGAATTATGCTTTTGTGCAGGTTCCCATCAATTCAACATCCTCTGTGAATTTTCATTTATGTGACTTGGGAAATATCTTTTGAAGATATATTAATTTCTGAAAACTTTATATTGACACGGATAGACCTGCAGATTCCACAGTTGATCGGAACAAAAAGAAAGAACAACTGAAAAGTCTTGTAGACTTATTGGCTGATATGCTATAGGATTGGGAAAGAAGCAGTGGGAGGATTAACGATAGTTTAAGTGAAATAGTTAGGAAGATACAAACGTGGAAAATTATTAATAGTATCTAAAGCATAAAGTAAATTATACGTCTCTGGTTCAGTGGTTTGGTCCCCAATTACGCAGAAATTTCCCAATTTTTCAGTGGACACCATGCCGGTAGAATTGCGAGATATGGAGTAGATTCCTATCCGCAAACTAGTAAATACCTTGGAACAGATAGATATGGAAAGATTTAGTGAAGGATATGAAGAACTCCCGAAGAAGTTGACGATAGGAGTCATTGCTGGCATAGTCAGCGTTATGATAATCCTAGGAAGCGGATTTTTAAGTGTGAAAGAAGCAACAGTGCTTCGGAAAAGGAAAGGGAGTTATCCGTTGTGAATAGTACTCCGGGGTCAACGGGTGTTCAACACTCAAATGTCTCTGCGTTAAACAGAGAGATGTCAACAAATCAGATATGCTTGGATTCGAATCCAGAGGAAGTAGTTCAAGGAATGGAAAACATTGTACAAACTAAGGAACTACGAGTCACGGGTCCATTTTTTTAGACTAAATTAATATAGATGAAACCTCTAATCCTCCACAAGTAAATTGCATGCGGATTAACGTTGGAATCAGGGTAATTTTCTTCATTTTCTATTGAACATTTCTCGGTCAGACTATGAATGATATGTACTGCAGATAATGGCCATTTTTCTGTGTTCAAACATAGTATGTTTGAAATTAAATTAAATTAAATTAAATGAAGTTACATGTGTAACAATAAACTCGAGCAGAAACACGCATGGTGTTGGTCAAAGGTCATTTACTCGATGTCAGTTTAGAAACTGGGGCGCGGTTACTGCCTATAATCATGTGGTTATGCATCGAGGCGTCTACGCTTATGGACAGAGTCGAGAAAGAAAATGAACATTTTTAAGAACTTTGCCCAATTCTGTGAAAATGGATATTAAAAAAAAAGAAAAAAAAAGAAGGAGGAAAAAAAAAAAAAAAAAAAAAAGAACAATGAAACATCGAGCTGGTAGAACAATTTTCACGATGGACATGAACATTGTTGGGTTGCCGATGTAGGCTCCCCTATATATTTTTTTGTTGTTTTTTTTTTGTTTCGGCATGCACATGTTTTGTTGTTTTGGCGTGCACATGTTTTATACAATTGTCGGGCTTGTGTGGCATGGGGAGGAGTGTGAGGGTGTTGCGCTTAAAATGTTCTTAGGTGAACATTTTGGAAAATGGGAGGGCGAGGAATGTAATATAACAATCTGGCCCCACCCGAGGAAGGCTGATGCAAGCGAGGGTGTTTCCGGTCATTGAAAGGAACGGATGTTTGTTTGACCTTATTTCCGGCAGTAGCGGAAATGGCTACAGAGGCAAACAGAACAGGTGTCTCTGAGAATTACGTGGGCGTGCATGGGCGAGGCAAAACCGGAAGAAAAAGTCCCGGTTCTGGAAGATTATATAAAGACCTCGTCACACGGATTCGCCAGTAGTAGAGTAGTAGTAGAGGAGCGACAGAGATCGGCCGGTGAAGAGAGACACAACAGATACGACTACACTCCCGTCAACCCATTTGAAGCGCGCTCTCTCAATTCTCTGTTCCCTATTCTACACGGTCCATCGTCATTAATAAAAATATAACTTCATATTTTTATATATATGCGTGTTTGTTGTTTGTCGATATACAACAGACGGACAAGGCTCAATGTTGCTTAACTTAGTGATCATATAAAGAATGGTGTTTCAATAAGATATAAGCATAAATTCATAGATAAAATAAAGAATTATATAAAATGAATAGTGGCAAAAATTAAAAGAAAACGTGTACATTATATTCAGGAAAATTATATCTTATATTTTATCAGACATCATACTATTAAGGCACATATTTTTGAAATTGAAATAAGAATAACGAGTCTTCAAAGTTGTTAAATCTTTATTTTTCACATTTAAATATACAAAGTAAAAAAAGTAATAAAATCTTTAAGACAAATTATTTTATTTTTTTTATCTTGACATATTTTATGCTTAGTTTGATATTTTTGACACTATCAATAGATTTTTTTTTATTGAAATAAAATCACTGACGTATCTTCACAAAGAAAGAAAACTTAAAAATGCTATTAGACGGTAATTTTCTATCTTTTTGTTAGTCTATTCCAAGAAATACACATATTTTATTGAATCTTTAAGCTTTATCATTTTCCTTTAATGGGAAACAATTGAAATTTACATACATTAAAATATAATGATCAATAAAATGTTCATAATTTTAATTAGAATTTAACAAAAGTATTTTGATATGTTTTCATTATTTTGCAGTACCAGTATGAGTAATTATGTTTGATATTTAAAAATTATTTAAGTGATAATGCATCATTAAGTTGAATAATCATTGATATAATTCAATTAAAGAAAAAAATTTAATGCTTGAAAATAAATATAATAATTATTAAAGTACATTAAATATTGCGTTGTGGCTCATACCATGTGACATCTGGTGGCTCAAATGTATAAAAGACAATGTGCATTTAGCATGGGGAGTTGTCATTATCACAGACTTCGTGAAGTAACCCCTACTACTGTGAGAGACTGTAAATATTGTATATACCTCTTGGTTGTACCATTCTGGTAATAAAGTAGTTTATCTACATTTCACTGTGTATCTTCATCATTCCATGATACAACATTAAATATACATTTTTATTAAAGTGTATTTCTAGTTTTACTGAACAACTATAAATGTATGTCAAAATTTAAAATTTATGATATCATCATCATCATCATCATTATTTATTTATTTATTATCCACCACACCCAGATGGTGCATAGGGCAGCAACTTTTTGTTGCTGTTTCTGTAACAAACTGTTTTTTATGGGGCAGGGTTGTTAGGCCTGCACCCAATCCCCAAACCTGGAGGACTGGTGGACCATTCTTGGTCTTTACATTTACAGCACCTGGTATTCCCAAATGGTCGCCCATTTAAGTACTGACCAGGCTCGATGTTGCTTAACTTTGGTGATCTGACGGGAACCGGTGTATTCAACACAATATAGTCATAGACAATGATATATTTAGTGTCCTGTAATTTCAGAATTGCTGGAATCAAAAAAGTTTATTCTAACATTATCCATTTTTTAAAATGTTCAATCTTGATATTAAAAGGAATAACACAGGCATGTTTAACTGACTGAAATATGTGATACATTATTATTCATTTATCAAAGCCACTTGTACATTACTAAAATTAGAAGATATAGTTCAAGACTAACAGTCAACATTACAACACTTATCTTGTATTTTCATGCTCTTATAATGCAACATAGACTTTAGCCAAAAGAAGATACAATTTAATAATCATAATTTTAAAGGCTTATGGGCAATATATCAAGACAAAAAGAACAAATATTACAGTAAAAACATTAAACAATGTGAGTATTGGAAATATTATAATCCTCAGATTAAGTAAACAGGATAAAAATAAGAATTTATTATATCAGGAATTATAAAATTAAAAGCATTTTAAAATAAAACCAAAACATTGATTTTTTTTTCACTCTTTGTTGAGATTCATATAATAATGACTTTATAAGTTGATTTTCTGCGAAATAGACTTCCTATATAGCTTGTGTGCATGTGAGAGAGAAATTAATATTAAAAACTTACAAACAATCCTTTGTAGATTTCTTGTAAAACAGAAAAGCCTTTTCATTGAGTATTTAGAAAATTTTATGAACAGTGTCTAACGAATATGAACCATCAGATAATAGGAAAAAAGTATGTACAGCCTTAAGGCCTTTAAATTCAAAGATAATTCATAATTATAATAAAACTGTGGCACATTTTATGGAAGATAACAAGTGTTGCACCTTGGGTAAAAGAAGATTTCAACAGTGCATTTCTGCAAAGAATAACCCACGTGACCCAAATCATCCTTTCATGGCTGCATGTACACTATATTTATAAATGATTCTATATTGTTTTAATTTATTCATTTCTACTCATTAACTGCAATATTACTGCAAAAAATACTTTTGGCTTTTTCCAATAATCATAAAAAGAAATGGGTAATTGTTAGTTCATTTGTTTGTTTAGCAACATATCAACAACTCCTTACAGGTCATTTAAGGCAGAAATTTAATTTTCTTGGGAGCATTAGTAATTTCTTTTTCAAAAGCATAAGGCTAGTAATGTTACTTTTTTTTTTTTTAAATGTGTTGCTGGTATTTTTACTATAAAAAATCTATTTTTATATTTTCATATTGTTTTGACCTCAATTTGGCGGTTAATTATTTGCCTATAGCTGGGACCCTAACAGCTAATACCACCTCAGGTCAGGGTGGAACTGGGAACAACAGCAATTAAGAAGTGGTTCCATGCTCCGTGAAACCTTAAATTTTCCAAACAGAGGCTTTGCTTCTGCATGCAGCTTATCACCATGGAAAATGCTTATTAGCATATTTATTAAAAAGATTAGATGCTATAAACATGACACCATTAAAATAAAAAGTGGATTATTATTTATAGGTACTGTTTAAAATGTTTCAAATTAAGGTTTAAATCTATTATATGCATTTTATCTTAAACTGAAAGCTAAATGACAGATACTTTTATTTGAGTGCTTAATAGAAATAAGGTCCTTGCACTGTTCAATATATGTTCTTTTATAAAATTAAGAGTATCCTTGTGCTTATTGTTTATACATAGCTTAATCAAAGCAAATCACAGAATTAAGACTGCCTCCTCTGTAATCAATAAATTTATAAATAGTTAGAAAGATATTTTTATCAAAAATAAGTTAAAGATATTTAAGTAAGACTTGGCATCATTCAGGTAGTTTGTTTAAAAAGAAATATTTACATGCTTTTTTCAGTCATTTTGAACACAATTTCATTTGGTTTTTTTTGTTTGTTTTTTTTACAAAAGTTAATGAATTATATCAGAAGTCTGCAGACTTTTGCACAGTGTGGCAAACGTTGGCCAAGAATCAAAACAGAAATACCAATTTGAACTCTAGTCAATATTACCATAGAAATTAATGCAATTTTCTTTCTTTAAAGATATTTTAGACACACCTGAAAAAGAATAAAAATCTGTAAGTTATGCACAGTTCTGAACATTTAGATGTCAATATTGAAACGAGTGGAATGAGAGATAACTAAAGAAAAATAACAATATTCATAAAAGACGTTTTAAAGCACAATTTAATCATATTAATTGATCATTTTTTTAGGTTAGCACATACAATAATTAAAATTAAAAAAATATCAATTCCTTGGATGAAACTGAATAAAGTGCAAGCTAAATGATATTTTTAAAATTGTCAGATCTCAAATCTTGGTAAAAAAAGTTAGAAAAGAAAAAATTATATTGTTTAGTGTCAGAGTATAAGCCATCAAATCTTAGGTTCTGTCCCTGATTAAAACTGATTTAGTACTGCAAATATCTAAGAACAGGAAACAGACCTCATATATGGGAGATAACATTATTGATTAATATTATTTAGGTAACACAGCAAACAACTTACAGGCAGTTCAAACAATTAAATAAATGTCATCCTTTCATAAATTATCTAGAATACCCTTACATAAAAATGCAAAGATAATACCAATTTTTATTCTTTGCCTTACATTCTTATAGCTCTATAGTAATTAAGGAAAATGGGAGATTACTGTTAATGCCCAAAGCAACATTTACAAATAAAATATCAAGCAAAACCTTACAGAGTTACTTTATAAAAAAAAAAGCAAAAAAAAAAAAAGTGTGTATGGGTAGGTTTTGAAGTCTATCACAATGTGTTTAGGAAAATAAAGGAAGGTAACCAAGAACGGATGTGAAACCAAGCTCTCCTACCATTCTGAAGATGAGATTTTTATCTCAAAATATTAATGAATAATAAATAGGTAATACCCAACACTTTCTTTACCTTCCTTTATTTTACTAAATACATTGTGATAGCCTTCAAAACCTACCCATACACTTAATATACACAATGCTTCAAGCAAATTACAAAACTCTCCTAAAAACAAAGAGGTATCAACAACAGAAAAGGTGACATTTTCAGACATGTCTGTCTGTAATGTTACTTGCTCTTCCCATTTTAAAAGTACTTACCTTTCCAGCTTATACTGCTGCACATAAAATATCATGCTTTTTTGTTTCATAAACTTGTAATACTTCCTCCAAATCAGGATTTACATCAATAACCTGAAGTATACAACAAAGAAGAAATAAATAAGAATTAAATTTTCTAATGTTTATCTGTCTTATGAGTTTTAACTAACCTTAGCTTCTCAGAAGAGAAAATGAAAATAGGAAGAATGTGTTAGGATCCTTTTCCAAATGAAAGATTTGCTCATCTCGAAAAATCTAAGCTTTTGACTGGGATACTGGATACTGGTAGCAGTGGTAAATATACAACTATCTCACGAACAATGTCAAATTTTGCTTTGTCTAACAGAAAGACCTCAGAATTAAATTCAACATATTAAAAAAATTGGTGCATGAAATAAGCTTGCTAACCCATATGATATGGTCGACATCTATTAATTAGTTTTTTTGATGAAAAACAGAAAAACATTGAAAAATTATATTGTTTGAAGTGAATACATTTTAAAATTTAAACTTTATTACTACTGTTATTTTGATTACTGCTCATATCAATTAGATTTGAGACAATTTTCATTTTGCTAATTTCAATTCAGTTTAATTTAAGTACACAACAGATAATATTTTTCTTTAACTGATGAAATTATAGCATGTTGAGATAAAAGTTGTTTATTTCTGGATATAATTTTTTTTTTTTTTCATCAGAATTGACCAGAATTGGCAGTTACATTATATACAAAACTAATGTTATAACAATTTTATTCACAAAGTAATAACTATTTACAACTGTCCTATTCTTATATGATCTTTCTCGTAAATATTTATATAACCAATTTTGCTGGAAGGGATAACTTTCAATATTAATTTATTTCTTATGAGTCATCAGCTTTTATTGACTTAGTAAATACCTTTTCCAGATTAAAAACTCTTTATTCCTTCTTCAGTGATCGAGTTTAAGGGTTACTGATTTCTAAAATCTGCCGAATAAAGGAGGCAAGAGAATAAAGTAAAATTGTTAAAAAACCCAGTTTTTTTTAATTAATTTGTTATATTCTTTTTACAAGAAAGTTTTTACGTTAAAGAAGAGATTGCATTATATGCAAAAATAATAAGGAAATACAGGATTACATTTTACATACAGTGTTCAATACTTATTGTTACAGTCAAATTAATTTTAATTTAATTTTTTAAAAAATTATCATTTTTTGGGATGTTATATGATTTGTTTAACAGAATTAACCTATATTTTATCATTACAGGCATTAGATTTGGAAATGGCTAAAAATTTAACTAAAAGACCCACCATTTTAGAAATGTACAAAGCAAAGCCCTTTTTGAAAGATATTGCTAAATTATTAAAAGTGAACAGAATGTTAGTTTAAAGGAACTAACAATGAGACTGAGGATGTTAACAACAGGCAAGTACAAGGCTATTCTTGAACTATTCAGACCCCAGAATCCATCAAATCCACCCAGGAGAAGCCGAGAAGAAATCCAAAGAGGTTTCTCAGAACTTTTGCAAAAGAGGTAAATGTGTTCATTGAAACTGTATCAACCATTCTCCTTAAAGATGTCTCCTTACAAACACCAAAAGGAACCGCCGTTATCTGCAAGCTATGTGGAGAAACAAGCCAGATACTGAGTGCATTCGAGCCAGCACACTCTTTAATCTTGTGTTCAGTGAGAAGAAATTTGATGTTCAACTGCATTTTAATAGTCAGAATGATCTGATTTGCTCTCAAGCTGGAGACAGTGATCCTTGGACAGTTGCTCAAAAACAAGGAGTGGCTTCTGTGATGGTGTGGGATGCTGTGACTGCAACAGGAAAAATCCTCTAGTTTTTGTGGAACCAAGGATTAAACTCAACTGAGAAAATTATGTGAAGGAAATTCGAGAGTCATCACTGCTATCTTGGGCTAAAACACATTTAAAAACCAATGTTGGTCATTCCAACAAGATTCAGCACCCTTTTATAAGGCCAAAACTACTAAAAAGTGGTTAGCAACCCATGTTCCTCACTTCATCTTGAAGGGAGAAAAGTATCCATCATCCTTAGACCTGAATCTTCTTTGGTTACAGCATCTAAGGTATCTTTGCAAACAAGGTGTAAATTGTTGGAGCAGCACAATTCTTTCTTTCCTTGATAGTATTTACTTAACTTTCCACTAGCACCACCCCGTTTCCAAAATCACTCTGTCCCAGGCAATATCATGTTTATATTGCTGTAGCTCGTCTCTGATTAGCTTGTCAGCACGAGCAAATAATCATATAATTGGAATATTCTCCTGCGAATCTCTTTTTGTTATGTCCAGTTTCATGGGAGGCAAGCCATATTTTTTTCTCTGCCATCTTGACAATACCTCATCTAAATCATTGACATACATACAAGACAAGTCTTTGCTCACTTTGCTCCACGAGGTAAGTCTTTTTCTTTACTACACAAGGTTTCTGCTAAACCTCACAACAGTTTGGAGTTTCTGAAGGTAAAACTCTTGAAGGAATGGTACACAATCCTCCAAAATGTTATCCATGCCTCATGCATGTCATTTACCAAGCATCTTCAGCAAGTTTAAGTTTGATACAGAAGAAGGGTATACTGAATGGATAGTATATCAAATAAATTTATGAACATTTTTTTTTTTTGCTTTATAAAATATTTACAAATTGTTTTGTTCAATAAAGATGGACAAAAAACTTAGTAACAATAATTATTAAACAACCTGTAAATAAATAAATATAGTAATTTAATCAAGAACTGATTGCAATCATATTTCTGTACTCAGAGCAGTGAACTGGAGATTCAATGTTAGGAGTAAAGCAGAACTTGTCCATTTTCTTTTACTCCTTATCAGAATTCACAGATTTGTATAGTAAATCTCTGAAAACCCTCCCCAAATTATGTACTCACCATGACAGGAGCTGGCAGTGGTCCATGAACTTGCTTCACAAGCCAATCTTCATGCATTTCATGGAGATTTTCAAGTAAAGTCTGAAAAAGAAATATAATGATGCTAACAGTAAATGAAAGAATAATTGTTTATGATTATTTTCTCATGAAAATAAAAAAGTTGTAACATTTGTGGCAAATGTGATAGTTAATTTTTTTGGCACACACCAGTCGGGGTGAATGCATAACAAACATATTAAATATACCAGTTATTAATTTTATAGAAGTATTCTTTTCATTTGAATTTCAGTTGTCTTTTAACTGCAGTGCTTAGACCATTATTCTATGTGTTAACATATGATGAAACTTTTTTTTGAGAAGTGTGTCTTAATATATGACAACTGCCTTACCAATTAGACCATGAACCCTTCCACCTGCAGCCATTCAAGTTTAACACTGTAGCAATGCAATATCTTTAACAAGCATAACAGCCATGTGACTGGGATCCATGACTGGGGACAGATATGTGGGGGATATAAATTACTTTTAAATAACAATTTCTGAGAATGTTTTTAGTAACAAACTTGTTAGTAATATCCATCAGTTAGTTAATTAGTAACTATACCCATTATTAGGAAGCACCTTACAAACATAATTTTTTACTTATTTCTATAAATGCAAATGTACCAAAGAAACAAAAGTAATTTCCTCTACTGGCTCATTATGCAAAAAAAAATCAGTTCATTCACTAAAAATTAGGAACATTTTACATGATACTGCAGAAATAATGTGTCAATGTATTTATACTAATTAAACAAATGAACAGAAAATATAATTGTATAGTACAATCAAAAAGCAGGTTCAATATTTTCCAAAATCATGTATCAACAAGGTTTGAAAATACTTGAAGAAAATGCATAATGAATAATTTTGAGAATTTAAAAAAATTTATTTTGATTTTTGTCACATCTTTAAGTGTCTATCTTTGTTTTTAAAGAAGATGAAAATACTTTTTCCACTATGATAATAGATATTATTAGTATGTATAGTTTTAATAATAATTAAAATCAATTTAAATTAACAGGATAATTAAAAATAAAAATTACCCAAGAAATGTTTCTCTGTATGTCATTTTTTAATGTAGCTTCATGAGCATATTTTTACTAAGTAAAAAAAATAATTTTTAAAATTGATTATGTAGCCAATGGGAATTGTATAAACATTTTTTTCTTATAAACAAAATTTTAAGATAATTTAAACATTTTTAATGTTTGTTTTTGATTGTTGGTTTAGTAGAATCGACAATCATTTTCGAAAAATACGTTTGTCAATATAACCCTGTGATTTATTTTTATATTGGAATGATGCATTTTAAACTAACAAAGATTTTTCTCAAAAAATTCCTGCAAGTTTTCAATTTAACAGCAAAAACAGAAAACATCCACTGGACTGTGCTATCCAGGGGAATTTTTTAATTACTACAATCTATTTTTTTTAAAATTTCTATATTCTTAAAAATGGTTGTAATACTAAATATTTCTTCTTCTTTAAAACAATCTTTTCTTGTAACATAGCCTGCAGTAGCATTTTTAATATTTTTAGAGATCCTAGTGTCAAGACCAAGTAAGTTATCAAATATTTACCATATTATTTCATTCAGCAAATATCCATAATTTTTAGCACTGGCTTGGATAAAAGTTATAATCTTTAACATCAACATTCAACTAAAGAAGTAATTTATTTTTTCAATATGAAATTTTTCTATAACATTTTGTACTGTTATAAAATATATAACACCAGAACCTTGTCATAATTTTCCAAATTCAACTTTTAAACACTGAGATAAATTCACTGTTAAGCAAATATGTACAAACATCCATTAAATAAATACATGTATGTTTAATAGCTAAACTAGTGTCCCTTGTAAATAATTGAAATCTTTTTCTTTGCTTTACTTCTATTATTTTTTATAATTTTTCCAAAATTAGAAAGAAATCTCAGAGATTCATCATCTAAATCTGATATCACTTTTTTCAATGAATCATTTTTCTTCATATTATTTTTTTTTCAAATTGCAGTTATCAATGATGATGATTGTCATCAGCTTTAATCATTGAGGTGAAGCCAAAAGCGGAAGAAACAGACATGATCCTTTTAGTGGGCTTACAGATAGCTTGACAGTACCCATCTTCTCACTAATCTGTTGACCAACAGCTGAAGACCATAGAAAATAGTGTGGGTCACCCTCAGTCTGTACACTATGCTCTCAGGTTTTGAATTCAGGGACTAATTGCCACCCAAGGCTATAGGATCTAGTCTGTCCTGCTATTTACCCATAGCTGTGTGTAAAAGAAATGGATTCATACCTTTCCCAAGTGTATTAGTATGTAAGTGAATGTAATGAACACTTGAATTTGAGATTGGATCACCAATTCCTCAATCCGAATCACTATCCATTAAACCACCAGGCCTCTTTTCAATGACACCAGTGCTGAAACATTAATATTTGGTTTTTTGAAATAGAAAAAATTTGTTATACTGGATGAACAGCTGATATTTTTATTTACAACATGTAACGGCTGACACAAAATCATGTTGATCAATATTGTTAAACAAATTTTTAAAACTGATAATTTGTTTTTTTTTTCTAGAAACTGTGCTAAAACCTTATTTTGCACATTTCACACAGAAGCAGAAGTTTTATTTATAGTCCTTGGTTTTTGTTGATGACTAGGTAACATACTTTATAGCAAGTGATCAAATACTGATGGTAGATTTTGGGGTTGTCCTTTTCCTCTAATAATTTTTCATATCTAGATGAAAAATGCCTTTCACAAACAACAGTCTTTGGTTTGTCATGAGGTATTAACTTTAGCCACCGTTCTCGCTCATTCTGCTCTTGAGGAAAACAAAATACATGAATCTTCTTTTGTTTGTTATAGTTACCATTAAATTGAATAAGTTTGATTATGATATTAACTTTACATAACAAACTTAATGACATTTTTCATTAATTTTGTTGTGTAAAATGTTATACATTTTTGTCTTCTATTTATGAAGGGCAGTAAAATTAAAAATTCAACATATTTTTTAAAAATACCTTAGAAAAAACACAAATTATTCATTAAAAAATTACATTTCATAATTAATATGCTCATTGTTATAAAGACTACTATCACAAAGAAAAATATTAAATTAACTTTATGAGAACATTTTTACTAATGGCACTTTTTGGTCAATTTTGCACCAAAAATTGTTTTTTATAATAAACATAAAATTAAAATACTACAAGTTCAAATAAAAGAAAATAAACAAATTACATACCTACTTCAGTGTTTTAAATAATAAATGTTAATTGCTCCAAGGATAAAAGATAAATATTTATTTTTAAAAAGACTAAATCCTTTACAACATCACGTATTAAGATTAAAATCAGTATTTCCCAGACAACCAAGATTGCACGTGCTTTCTGGCCGGTTCAAGTATCACCTTGCTGTGTAGCCAATACATACATATTGCAATAGTTGTATTATTTGTTTTAATTTCTGAGATAAAGCTTTGTCCCTCATTAAGAATCTTTCAGTTAAAAAATAAAATGAACTAAATGTTTAAGTGAAACAATATGTTCTGTTTTGGTAAACAGTCTTGGGAACCTTTATTCACAAAAAGACAAATTAATAGCAGTAAACAAATGCATAACTTGAACAAACATATATGCTTGTTATTTAAACTTTCAGTATTGCAGTTTTTACAAATATTCCAATAAACTGACAAGACTAGAAATTAATTCTGAAACCAATTTTCTAAACTCTTTAGTTTGAATTCAAACTATATTTATACCAATATGATGAGTCAAAGAAACACACACTTTAACCAGATAGCTTTTGATGAACATGTCAAATTATCTCGTTAGAGAATAAAGCTAAATATTCCTTGGGCTTCAAATTGTGAGAATTCAGAACAAAGTAGCAGCTCTGAATGACACTAAAAATCACATCACTTACCAAAGAAACTTGCTAGATCATGTAGTTATGCATATAGTATCCTTGTCACAACCCACAAAACCCAAAACAAATAACCTATAATGAAACACATAATTATATTAATTTACAATAATTACTGCACAAATAGATGTGCAAGTAGCAGAGAGTGAAGAAAATGAAATCAGTGAGCTGAGTTTAAATTTTAATGGAGTCTATTGTGTCCATTTTCACACAAATACTCTTGGGAAAGGTTTGAATTTGTCTTTATTCTCTATCTGTTATGGATTATAACACAAAGATAGGTAGACTGGCAGCCAAACTAAGAGAAGGAAAATTCGGAATTCAAACTAATTGGGTATATAGACGTCATTTGTAGAGTAGTGAACTTTTGACTATTTAGCCTTTAGTTTCCCCATGATAGATATGTCTCTCTTATGAAAAGCACATTATTTTTAATTTCTTTTTTTTTTTAAACCACAAAAATTATAGCTTGTAGTGACATATTTTATAAAAAAAAATAAAAATTAATATTAATTAGTAATGCAGAGCCATTAAGCAGAGTTAAAGAAATAATACAGTGTCAATTCAAAAGCTCTGGACTAATTTTTAGTTAAGATAAGTATTATAATAAATTTTCAAGAATTCACTATGAAAAAAAAAAAAGAACAGATTGTTTAAGATTCCACATAGAATTTTACCTTATCCTAAATCAGAATGTTTTAAGAAGATTCATTAACATAATATCAAGTATAGAAATGTCATCACTGTAATTATAAATATTCACTAAGTTTAGCTTTGTCCAGTTCTTGAGAAGAGAAAGATTGTATTTAATTGATGTTCTGAATGGGCAGAGACCATTAAACTTAGAAATCAGTATTTAAAATCCTGAATAACTGAACATTCCCCATCGGCACCAATAGGCAAAAAAAAGCAGACAACTCTCTTGGCTGCAGAGTAAACCCAGCCAAACTTGATATTATCAATACATTAGAGATTTTACAAGTATCAGGTTAATTACCAGAAAAAAGAAGTCTTTTTATTTTACATTAAAGTCAAATTTTTTTTTTCCTTTTAGGAATAATTGGTAAGCTTCTTTTTGTATTTCATCCCAATATAGAAAAATATACCAAATAATGAGTAAAGTTGATTTAAAAATACAACAACAGATACATTTTTACTGCATAAATTTCTGCCAAATCAAAATATTTCAGATACTGCAAACTTAAGTATTTTGTGAGGAAAAATTCTTACCACAGGAACAGATTCTTCTTCTTTTCGTGCTCTTTTTTTCAAGCGATCATAACAAATGTAAGGATCTGCTTTTAAATATACTGTTATAAAAATCAAGAAAAAAATATTCAGACTAAATGTAAAATTAGAAAACAGAAAACATACAAAAAATACAATGTATACATTAAAAAAGTAATCCTCGATTTGAATGAAAATGCAAAACTAGATTTGAATGTATTTGAATACAAGTTTGCATTAAAAATAATTCTTAATAATTGAATAACATTGAAAATTTAATTAGAGGGGCATTTGACATAATGGTTATTGGTGCAGAAAAGGAGATCATTGAGCCATCTTCAAGTTCTGGCCAAGCTTACTTGCACTTTGCATTAATGCCCTTAGAAAACGCATGAAACTATTTCTTCTATCTTGAGTTATGAGTAAAAAAGTACAGCAGACTAGTGAGAAATTATTTGCTATTGGTGAAATGACTTGCAACATTTTATTTTGTAAAAAGTGTGTAAAAGCTAAGGCTTATGTGCTAAAAAAAATACTACAAACTTATTTGGTACTTGGTACTGACTGGACAGAATTATTCATGTTATGGGATTTACTTATAAATATTTATTGCAAAAATATAAGTGGACAAGTAACCAGTTTAAAAAAGCAAAGCGAAAATTTAAAAGGAAGAATTGAAAAAGTGTTTTCTGGATGTTATGTCTGTTGAGTTGAGTTGGTGTTTCAAAATCAAAGCAAAATTTCAAGTGAAAAAAGGGTCGATGCCAGAGTGTGCTATTTGCAGCCTTGGATCAAGTCAACAAAGAATTAGACAGATTTGAAAAAATTGACCATTCCAGCAATGTATGTAAAGAAAAAAAAAATTGTGTTTATGCTGAGTTTTTGAACGTGTTAAACAAATTTGTCTATACTTCTGAGATGAGGTGTTGGTTTACATTGTTCAGACTATTGAATTCAACTTTATTGCCATGTTTACAACATTTCAGCCGTTGTATACTCTGGCCTTCTTCAGGTGATAGGAATTTCAAATCAAGCCCTTTATTACAACCACTGGGGTACATCATTCTCATTCCATGTGCAGTGCCACTTCTGGTAGTTATCTCTCTTTAACTTAACTAAGTTATTTGTTCACCACTGAATAATAACATTTTTAGTTAAGATAAGTATTATTATAAATGTTCAAGAATTCACTATGAAAAAAAAAAGAACAGATTGTTTAAGATTCCACATAGAATTTTACCTTATCCTAAATCAGAATGTTTTAAGAAGATTCATTAACATAATATCAAGTATAGAAATGTCATCACTGTAATTACAGATGTTCACTAAGTTTAGCTTTGTCCAGTTCTTGAGAAGAGAAAGATTGTATTTAATTGATGTTCTGAATGGGCAGAGACCATTAAACTTAGAAATCAGTATTTAAAATCCTGAATAACTGAACATTCCCCATAGACAAAGTAGAGCAAATTGATAATAGAGGTCTTTAGTCAGTATGTAACCAAAAATTGTTTCCATGTATAAATTTATGAAACTTTTTCATTGCAAATATTGTCAACTCCTCTTTTTTTCGATCTGGCTGCAGTTTTTTTTTTGCTTGTAGTAGTGAACATGAAGCATGTAAAATAGCTTTCATGTTACCATCATCATCTTTAAGTAGAATTACCATTACTATTCGATAAACACTAGCATCTAAAAAGTGTTTTCATGTTCGATATGTTGTTCCTGAGATACACTTTTATTCAATATATCAGATAAGCAACTGCAAAATCACAATATGCAAGCATAGTATCCATAGCTTGTTGAAATATAGTTGGAGCACTTTAATCTCAAAAGGAAGTTGGTTGAACGTATACAATCCCTTATACATATTTATCATTATTAACTTGACAGATTCTTTCTGCAATTATTGTCAGTACATCACAAGTTGATCTGGAGAAAGAAAACTCATATTGCTTCTTTGAAAAAAGACCCAGTGATGTGTGATGTTTAACCAATTCAACATTAATTAGGGCCTCTTGGAATTTCTCAAAAAGAGGCAGAAGGTTAATAGTTCATCAGAGTTCTTAAAAAACAAGAATAAAAACTGATGAAGACTTCCAGCAGGCAGGAAAACAAAAGGCTGTGAGCCATTTGTCATACCATTTAAAGAGAACAGGAGCCAGTTCAAAAGCAAACATCTTAATGACTATTACAGGAATATCATCAGGTCCATATTTTTGTGGGGATCCAGATTAGGGATGATAGCAGAAACCATAGAAGAGTTTATATGCATATCACTTAACAGTTGATAAGTGAAACATTCAGCTTTATCAGAAAAAAATGTTAACAGCTCAAATGGATTAAAAAGAGAAAAAAAATAGAGACCTTACACTTATTTAATACACTATTACAGAGCTGCCAGTAATCATGAGAGCCAAAGTTATTACATGCAATATGCTGCCTTGTTCTCTCAGTAAACATACTTAGCTCCTTTGAGAACTAATTTATAATTATTGAGTAGCAATGAATAGGCATCGGTTGTGATAGGAGCTGCCATGCAGGTGTAGACAAAAATGTTGGTTCCTGTGGGTTATAGTGGCAAAGTATGCTGGTGTGAATGATAAAGAAGATTGAGGTTTCACATGATATAATTTTATCTTTACAGATACACTTTTAACATGAAAATTATTAAAAATAAAATGGAAATTTTTAATATTGTTTTGGGTAATTTTACAATCAGATCTGTTTTACGTGTCTTCATTCTGAAAAGAATACATTTTTTTATAATTATTATTCTTCAACCATTGGAATAAATTTCTTATTACAATTCTGCTTGTCTCTTCCTCACTCAGTACAACCATTACAGCATGCCAATACCTCATAAATGACGAACTATTTCATTTTGATTGTATGAAAAGACATAAGATGCTCCTTGGTTTCAATGCAGAAAAGAAAGAAAGGAAAGAAATGCCCTACAAACACCTCTTAAATAATGGACTGTTTTGACTGCAGAAAAAGGCTGAAGAAACATACACTGATTTAAATGAAAGAAAGAAATAAATCAAAATTCAAACAGAAAACCTGGGAGATTTTCATGGGTCCTACTAGTATAAAATATTCTTACCTATCAAGTTCAACTGAATATTATGAGCTGACACCAACCAGTCGAACCACTGGCTCAAAACTGCATACTCCAAATTTGTAAGAGTACCACTGCAAAAGAATAGAATAACTTTTAACATTTTCATTATATTCGTAGTAACTTAAAAATTATTTCACTACTTTAAGAAGTTTTGTGCACTCTCTAAGAGGTTCTTCCTAGTCACAAATCTACGAGTGTAGAGCATACAAAAAGGATCACTAAATAAATCTACCCACCAGGATACAGAATAAAAAAAAGAAAAAAGAAATCAAATCATTTTCATATTCCTGGTTGAATAACAGCTCATTATAGATTTCTAGTTAATTTGATAATCTTTCAGGAATTGTTAAATCATATTCCATTCTCTGGTCAGACCAAAGTTAAGTTTTTTAAATATTAAATAAAAGAGTAGCTAAAGAATGTATCATCTATATAAAAAAGCTTTTTGTGAAATTTTGTTGGTATAAAAAGAAAGAAAGAAAAAAACAAAACAAAACAAAAAACTGTCCACTTATAGTAGCAACAAACATCTGCAACCGATTTCCATCTCTCAACCGCAACACTTGTAGCCAAATCACAATTGTAACAGTCAACTAGAAACAACAAAATGGGGTCACACATCTAACCTTCACTTCTAACCAGCAAAAATGTGTGTTTGTCCACCAAGCTCAGAAAATTCAAGTCTCCCCCACAAGCGAAAAACAATGGCTTTTATTCACCGAGAGATCTTTTTTGATTGGTCATACAATTCTAGTCCTTAAAGTAGAATTTTGCTAACTACTTTTTGGTAATTTGATTTTTGGTAGATTGCACACAAAAGACAAACTCTTTTTTGAGGTAGCTGATGATTATTTTTTTCACTACAAATTTATTTAATGGCATCGCCCGGTTCACACTCCACCCACATCTATTGAACAGGTGAAGAGGCTCACCCCTTGTTCCTTGTTTAGGATGTGGTTTCCGGTTTTCTCTTTTCCAATCTTTTCACTCTTTTCTTTTTTTTTTTCTCAATTGGAGTAGATAGACTAAACTATCACCCAGTTCACACTCCACCTACGTCTATTGAACAGGTGAAGAGGCTCATCCCTTGTTCCTTGTTTAGGATGTGGTTTCTGGCTTTCTCTTTTCCAATCTTTTCATTCCTACGTAGCCCCCTGCGCTTCAGTGGTGTTACCGCCTTGCTCAGGGTGATATGATTAAAAAAAATAAAAAAAAATAATGAAATCCTTGCCATTGAAAATTAACATTTAATACTACCAATATTTTACGGAAACTAAATTAAGGTTCTGGCAGTGGGTAAGGTACCTGACATAGAACAATGATTAACAAAATAGAAATCACCACTCAAATGAGTTCAATCCTCACAGTGCTTTGCTCCTGTATTTCTGACTAAATTATGATTAACAAATATTTGTTCACTTCACCATGTAGCAATAGCTAGCAAGCTAGTTTTTTCAGATTCTTACTAACTATAATTAATGTAATCCTACATTTGTGACTTTGTATTCTGCTAAGCTAAGTTTGGTAAATATAAAAAATCTCTGGTAGGCTTGTGGCTAAAATTATTGTACACTAGCAGTATAGCCTGGTGTTGCTCAGGTGTAATGAAAGCTTTAAAACTACTCCATGGTCCCGGAGCTCAGACTCTTTGGACATTGGCACGAAAGACTAAAAAGCAATAGTTGTTTCCAGTTAAAGCGAAACCGTAGACTGAAAGAAAATTGAATGGATGTAAGTCAAATTTTGAGTTTCTGGTATCGATATCAAATAAGTTTCTTCGTCATAAACTGAATTTTGAAGGCTAAATAAGTCCTCTGAGTAAATGGTATCATGGCTGAGACTAAAATCTACAATTATACCTACTTAGAGTCGGACCCGAAGCAAAAACTAAAATAAAAGGGCTGAAAAAATACAGACATACAGGTAGATAAACAGACACACACACACACAAACATCTTGCCTTTTACATACATATATATATATATAATCGATTTTCTGCACTATTGTAAGAACTGCAACCTTGAAACTTCTGAATATTGTTTCTTGTTTTTGTCTATGAGTGTATCAAATTCAGTTAAAATCGGACCACTCCTTCTATGATCCGATTTTTTTCGATTATCAATTTTCGATATTTATCGGGGGGTACCTCGACACAAAACCTAGCTAAGAACACTCGCAGACGCTTATAGTACAACTGTGTAAATTTTCAAGAAAATTGGTTCAGCCATTTCAGAGTCTATAGGTAACAGACACATACACAGAGACAAAGTTCCATTGATAAATAAGTTTAGATTTTCCATTGGTGTACAAGGTTAGTGTTTGAGTGCCAGTAAAAGCCACAATTTTGAATGTTGACTTTCTAAGCAGGCAAGTGTTCTTCACTTGAAATGATAATCCCCTATCTACATAGCCTTGTGTTTTAATAAAACTAAATTTTAGTAATTATCTAGCATTTGGCTAGAATTTCAGAAATGCTTACTTCAATTACATTTGCTTACAACATACACTACCGGCTATAATTATTAGGCCAACTCAGTGTTTTAAAAACATGATGTATTTCATACTATTTTTTAGTATTTATTGCCAAGTGAATAATTGTAAATGAAAATAGAATGGTTCTTTTGTTAATACTGCACAATAACATGTGCATCAAACGAATTTATAAATATTCAATAATTACCTATATTGCAGTTTCATCAATGAAAGAATGAAGAAAATTTAGGGTGATTCGGACAAGTTCATCTTTGCTTCCTTGCCTTGTAAAATTTTGCAAAGTAATAATAACAAAAGAGCCATTCTATTTTCATTTGGCAATAAATACTAAAAATAATATGAAATACATAATTTCTATAAAAAAACCTAGTGTGGTCTAATAATTATGGCCGGTAGTGTAAGTATGTAGAAAAAGATTGAAAATAAGTGAATTGATTAATATTTTAATTTATGCTTACAGGCCATAATCAAATGAAAGAAAAATAATTTTGTTCTCACCTTTGAAAACTATTCTTAACAAAACAATGATGTGTACTATAAACTGAACGTTCCAACATTCTGACAGATTTGACCTGAAAAATTGAAGGAAAAATGTTAAATTTTACATTAATAGCATTCTTTTTGCTTAAAAGAACAATAACTATGTGGAGTGAAGTGAAGGAACATAGATCAGTAAATTCAATAAATTGAGTTTTCATTTTTCAAATAATATCAGTCAGTCAGTTAAGTGCCATACATAATACACGCTTTGGGTGATCATATCTCGAAAGAGACATGACTGACTGGGCAGAAGATTATCCTGTAGTAGGTTGCCAGCTAAGGCTATAGAACCCAATCTGTCCTATTATTTAACCCATAACTGGAGGGAAGAGATTGATTAATACCTTTCCCAAGGGTATTTGGGCACAAATGAATGCAAGGAATTCAAACTTGGTTCCCCGATTGGTACTTTGATAAAATTCTTTTACAGAACATCAACCATAGTGTTGTTTAGTATGTTAATATGTTATGTTAACAGTGTTGTTTAGCATGTTAATCTCATGAACCACTGACAGTACAGAAATCTAATAAGAACTTTTTTCTCTCTTGACTTTCCCAACCCAGAACTGTACTCTTGAATTGTCAGAAGTGGAATGAAGTTCATTTGGGCAAATCCTAAATTTGCACTGGCCCTGAGACCAGAACTTAGAAATTTAAGTTACTGCTAAAACAATCTACAGACTTTGAAGGGGATCCCAGTATCATTTGATTTTAAGTGGTAAGGGTTAAAACTGCTGTATACAACAAATCATATATAAACCAAATCATTGTTACATTTTTAACCAGAGTTAATTCTGTAATCCAAAGGATTCTTTTTTTGTTGTTGTGTATCTCCTAGCTGTTGGACTAGTTTTCACTTCAAATTTGCTTTATCAGTGATCTTACTCTCTGAGATCAAAAATACAACATGGCAGGGATGTCAATGGTTGTGAACAGTCAAACATCAGCTAAATTAATTGGAACCATACCACCAACATGATACCAGCAGTAAAACAAGTGATGCATTAACAAGTGAGAAGTCAGCTAGATGGTAACCATAGTGGTCTGAAGGAACTTGAAGATCACTATATCTTTTATAGGAATACATTATTGGTTACCATTGACTAGGACCAACTTAGGGGGTTATCTTCCAATCCTGTTACTA
This sequence comes from Ascarosepion bandense, assembly GCA_037127315.1. NCBI lineage: Eukaryota > Metazoa > Mollusca > Cephalopoda > Sepiida > Sepiidae > Ascarosepion > Ascarosepion bandense. Next base: position 1,808,356 of record JBBBDQ010000266.1, read on the forward strand.
CTCTGTAGTAGTGGGCTTTATGCCTGGCACCTTGAATTCAAAATCTAAATCTGAAAGTGTACTTCTCCATCACCCATGTTTCCTCTGTGCTCTGATAGGATTTACAAGAAACTTTTTCACTCAGAGGATTTTGTCTCCTGAAAAAAGAAAAAATATAAAAGAACTAGATAAGTTTGAGTATTTATTTCTGGTAATGACTAATTGTTATTTTTTGCTTTATGCAAATTCTTTCTCTTTAGAAGGAAGATTGTAAAGAAATAGTCCATAAATTTTTTGTCCTTATACACTGCCAACTTATGTTTAAATTTAATTCTTATAAATTGTACAATTTTGTTGATTTTTCTGGTAGTTGAATAACACTTTTTTAAAGGTTATGCACTCTCATTTGAACAACAAAACAGTGAAATTTGAGTGTATGAGAACTGACTGACTGTTGTAGAGAAAACCACATTGCCATTGAAGAAAGAGGGGTTAATGTTGAATATTTTAATCCTAATTGAAGGAACATGTTTTTATTATAAACAGGTATTTTTTTTTGTCAATATGGAAAATCATTTTCTTTTTATTATTGACATACATTTGATGAAGGTCAGAGGGCACAATGGCTGAAACATTGTGATAATAAAAACAAATGGGGACATTAATTTGAATGTAAATAATATTTCTTCAGATAAAAAAAAACAAAGGAAGAGAAGCAGACTAAAGAAAAGATGTCATGCCATTGGTCAGAAGTCATAACATATTTCAAAACTGATTCTGATGAGCATTCAGTTCAACCAATCACCGGTAAGACAATATAAAATATCAAAAAACATTCTCAGGAAGTTGATTTCAAAAGGGAAAAAAAGAGGTCAAAATTTAAATAGTATGTAATATATATTATTTAATAAAGTAATGGTGTACTTTGAGGGAGGGTCTGGTCAGGGAACTTTCAAATCCAACTTTTTATGCTGATAGCATGTCAAATGGTTTCATCAAAACACTATGCTCTACTATGTTTTCTGCATACAATGGCATTAAAAGTTAAAATTTTGAACAGAATAAATATGGAGACAAGAAAAAAATGAAACGTCAAAATGAGTATCAGATTCCCTATGCATCACCTCTCCTGAAAAGAGGTCTAATACTTTTCAATGGCAGTGGCTCATATCAAAGTAAAATAAGCACTTTCTAAGTTTGACTTAAAGTGACTCTCATATTCCTTACTATGTCATAATATCAATATAACTGATTAGATGTTTGCCAAACTTATTTGAAAATACAGTGTCTGATGATAAATTTATTCAGTATGATAGACTGATATGTTATGACAAGCTGAATTAGGACAATGCATGACAAGCTCCTCCTGCAATATCACATGTTGAATTCAGACAAGTCCTGTTCCCAGTTAGATTAAAGTCAGCAATCAATGAAAAGCATCCAGACTTGACCAATGGTTTTGTCTTCTACCAGACCTTATATTTCTTTGTAAAAATTGGTAAAGCTTAGCTGAAATATCCTATTACAGCCACTGTACTCGCTTGAACTAGAATTTTTGGATTACCAGATATTTTGATCACTACACAATTCCCTTACTAAAGACTTCAATTCTATCAAAATCTATTTAAAAAATCACTTAGATCAGTTTATTAGCAAGAAAGATGCCAAGTTCTGGAAGGATGGAATCATGAAGATGCCTCAAAGACAGAAAAAAGTAGTGGAACAAAATGGCACATAAGTGGTTGAATAAATCTCTGTACAAATATTTAAATGTTATCTTTGAAATTGTTGGTTTCAATAATTGTGAATGACTGCAAAACACTTGCTCCTCCCATTTTAAGCAATGAGACCAGATCATTACATATGTAGTTGGTTTATAAGATCAGATCTTTTCTAAGATAAATGCATGCTGGGATTGTTTTTTTACCAGTCAGTAAAATAGGACAATTTGCAGTTTAATATAACTCAGTTCTGATCTACCTTGTCTTGAAGTCAGAACACAATATTCATTCTTTTCTAAGATAAATGCATGCTGGGATTGTTTTTTACCAGTCAGTAAAATAGGACAATTTGCAGTTTCACATAACTCGGTTTCGATCTACCTTGTCTTGAAGTCAGAATACTATATTCGCTTGTCCAAACTTGCTTTTGTGCACTGACACCAACCCTTAGTATGTGAAATTTTTACCTTATTACTGTTGATTTATCTTCCATGTATTGTTTGCTTGTTTTATAGTCTTTTTGCCCTGGTCTTATTTGTTTTTTTATTGCAAACTTTGTCAATTTTGTTTGTTGATATTTAATTTTGTATTTGACTATGGCTACTCACTTACTCCACAGAAATTCACTTAAAAAATGCTGAAAACTTTCATCAAAACAATAGATTTTATAGTTTGTACAAATGGTTACTATTGTTTTATTTTTTTTTTATGCTATATCCTTAGAATACTTAAGGATAACTGAGTATTTTAAAATACAGATGTCAAAATTTAGACAACTTTTTAAAGACTATTTGGATAGAATGCAATATCTCCCTTTAGTTCAATATAAAATTTTTAAATGAAATATTTTGATTACATTTCACTTTTTTAAATGAGTATCTTTTTTGTTTTTAATACCACATTAAAAATAACAAAAGTGAAAATATTCACCTAAATTTGTGTAGAATAACTTTACTCTAATTGTAGTATTTCCTAAGGACTTTTGGGCACAAACTTTAACCCATCTTTTTTAGCATAGTGAAAATAATTTTATTTTTTTAAACCATTTTATCCAATAAATTTTACTTTAATTATCAATAAATCTTGTTATTTCTTTTCAGTGAAGAAAAATGAAAGACACAATTGCATGTAAATGCATTACACACATACAACTGCACATACAAAATAGCAACACCAGAAGTGGATAAGTTAGTTATTGAAGAAACTTATCTTTTTTTATCTTAATGTCCATAAAAAAATTAACTATATCTTGAACTTTTTACTCTCACAAAGTCATGTAATTAACTGCAGAATGACGTACTGCGTATGTGAACAAATTTTGGCAGATTTTTGGTTGATTTTTCTTCATTTACTGATACTTTCGGTGATGTACTTCCTGTAATGAAAGTAATGCGCTATTGTATTTCTACGCTTATTATTTTCATAACAGGAAGTACATCGCCAGAAGTTTCAGTATAGGAAGAAAATTGACCAAAATTCAACAGAAAATTGCTGCCTACGTAGAACATCATTCTGCAGTTAATTACATGACTTCATGAGAGTTACGGGAGAGAAAAAGTGCGGGATATAATTCGTTTTTTATGAACTTTCAAAGCAAAAAAGGTAAGTTTCTTCAATAACTAATTGTTGATTTGAGTTCAGCATATACATTTGCACAAAAATAATGCTATTTTGAATAAATTTGAAAGGGGAAAAGCCGTCGGCACCTAAAACAAACATTTACCTTTTTTTTCTAAACCTTGGAAGCATCCATAAATTTAGAAATCTAATGTTGTTACTACTCTTTTAATACTACTACTGTTGAAATGTTAACTTATTTTTATTGTTAATTTCTAGTTAACTTCATATATGTGAGTGGGGGGGGGGTGCCACATATATTGTATATACTAAATGTCAGTCAGTTGAGTGCCATACATGATACACGCTTGGGCGATCATGTCTCGAAAGAGACATGACTGACAGGGCAGAAGATTATCCCACAGTAGGTTGCCATTACTTTCTGCGGTAGACTGGTTGCCAACCAAGGCTATAGAACCCAATCTGTCCTGTTATTTAACCCATAACTGGAGGGAAGAGACAAATTAATACCTTTCCCAAGGGTATTTGCACGTAAGTGAATGCAATGAATTTGACTTGAATTCGAACTTGGCTCGAGGATTTCTCGTTCCAAGGTGATATCCATTGCACCACAACGCACATCCCTAAATGTAAGGAGTTGAAATCTGAAAATGTATTTTTTTTTATATCAACAGGTTGAAGTCATATTTTTTTAATCATTTCACCTCAAACAAAGCAATAAAGTCACAAAGACAAGGAATTATTGAGTGTGAGAGCATATGGGGAAAAGAAATAAAACAAAAAATAAACACTTTTAGGAATTAAGAAGCCAATGATTGACACTGCATTTAAATTTTCAAAGGACAAAGTTGACTGGGAAGCAAGAAGCCAGAAGAGCGTTCCATAAGCAATAAATGTGAAAAAATATATGGCTATATTTCAGTTAAGCGCCATATATGATACACGCTTGGGCGATCATGTCTTGTAAGAGACATGACTGACTGGGCAGAAGATTATCTCGCAGTAGATTGCCATTGCTTTTTCAAGGCTATAGAACCCAATCTGTCCTGTTATTCGACCCATAGCTGGAGGGAAGAGATGGATTAATACCTTTCCCAAGGGCATTTGCGCGTATATGATTGCAACGAATTCAACTGGAATTCGAACGCGGCTCTCCGATTTCTCATTCCGAGTCGATATCCACTGGACCACAATGCACATGGCTATATTTAGCTTGAAATACTGCAAAACGATGAGACCTTGAAACTAATCTAGTACTACATTCAAATTCATAAAGTCTAGGTATCATAGAGGAAAGTTCATAGGAACAATCAATCACCCTGAAAGTGTTTACAGAAAAGGCACAGAGAAACTACATTAGAGTAATGGTGCAAAAGTGACTGAAGCTGAGATGCCAGGTCAGGATCAATAACATTTCAGATTCTTCTTTAGATTTTATCAAGAATTTCTAAGTATGTAGCAGAAGCACCTAACCAAATGTAGTAGCAATATTCAAAGCAAGGATGAATGGTAGATTTATGAATATGTAAGATGCTGGCAAGAAAAATTTATAGGCACTTGTGTAGATATTAAGAGCAGGCTTAACCCTCAGCATATCAGCTTGCCCATTAGTCTGTTATGCCCTATGATAAGATTTTTCTACTCAAATTTCTACTAAGACTATAAATGCCTTTTTTCACCTGAGGGCCTAGTCTACCAACTAATTTTGATACATGTTATACCAGAAATTAAAATTCATATTTAAACTGATACACACTACCGGCCATAATTATTAGGCCACTCCATTTCATACTATTTTTAGCATTTAACTTCTAAATGAAAATGGAATGGTTCTTTTGTTATTACTTTGTAAAATGTTTCAAGATGAACTCATATGAATCACCCTAAATTTTCTTCATTTTTTCATTGATGAAACTGAAATATAGTTAATTATTAAATATTTATAAATTCATTTGATGCACATGTTATTGTGAAGTATTAACAAAAGAACCATTCTATTTTCATTTACAATTATTCACTTGGCAATAAATACTAAAAAATAGTATGAAATACATCATTTTTTTTTAAACACTGGGGTGACCTAATAATTATGGCCAATAGTGTATGTTTGAAATTTTATTGATTGTTATATGCATGCAAATGAAATTCCTTACTTGTGGTGCAGTATGCAACTTTATACGAGTTAACAATGCATACATGTTAAATGTAAAGCTCCATCTTTGTCCATCTTGGTAAAGTTTCTCCTAAAAACAGATTAGAAACAATAATTGGTGTTGGAATAACATAAAAAATATTCAAATTATTTTAGTAATAATCCTAGGTCAGTTTATATCTGAAATACAGAGAAAATATTTACTTTCAATAAAATGTATATCATAGCATATAAGGTTGGGAAAACTGTATCACATTTAAACATTTGTATTAATGCACAGATGCAATCAAATTGTTACATTACTGTAAAATTTATTTTATTCATTTAGTGACATCAAGAAAAAATTAAAAAAACTTTTCAAGTTTCTCACACACACACACACACACACACACAGAATAAATTCTGCACAAAATGTATCTAGCCATTTTGGATATTTTAAGAACAGTTTCTTTGGGATCTTATTAAACTACTCTCCCATCAAGTTAGTAGTAAGATGCTATTCATAGTAAACATACATCACATTTTTGCAGTCCAGATTGGACCCCCATGATTGATGGAAACTAAAACTGCCATTGAAAGGAAGGTGATTTCAGATGTTGATAAGATTAAGAAGAATTCAATGAGACAATTGACAGTGACCATTAAAGAGGACTTTGCAGACTATTTTGAAAAGTAGAAGTTAGGCTATGATAAATATGTGACATTAAAATAGCGATCAATTCATAAAAGTTCATGATTATAAGTTATGCTTCATATAACTCTGTGAATAGTAATTATCAGTACTATAGCATGTTGATATATTTTAACAAACGTAAATATATTATCTCCCCCACATACCTAAGAAGAGACAGTTATGAAATTATTTTTCCAAGAAATTAAAATGCAAAAATAATTGTGTTGCTTTATTTGATTAAAATAATCACCAACTTCATTATGAAGGATTTTTTCCTCAACTCTTTAAAAATATTTACTTTTGACCTTGTTTTACAGAGTCAGCTTACCTGTTTTTATGACTAGATTAAACCATTTCTATTTCCATAGAGACACTTGACATCACTAGGCTTTACTTCTAATTCATTCAGCTTTTGAGATCAGATTATCTAAACTTATTTATAAATGGAACTTTGTCTGTGCATGTGTGTGTCTGTTACCAATAGACACCAAAACAGCTGAACCGATTTTCTTGAAAATTTACACAGTTATACTATAAGCATCTGCGAGTGTTCTTAGCTAGGTTTTGGGTCGAAGTACACCCGATAAATATTGAAAATCGAAAAAATTGGGTTATAGAAGGAGTGGTCCAATTTTAATCAAATTTGATACACTCATAAACAAAGACATACGAAACGATATTCAGAAGTTTCAAGGTTGCAGTTCTTACAATAGTGCAGAAAATTTGATATTGATACCAGGAAATCAAAATTTGACTTACATCCATTCATTTTTCTTTCAGTCTACGGTTTTGCTTTAACTGGAAACAACTATTGCTTTTTAGTCTTTCGTGCCAATGTCCAAAGAGTCTGAGCTCCAGGATCATGGATTAGTTTTAAAGCTTTTATTACACCTGAGCAACACCGGGCTACATGGCTAGTTACATATATCTTCAGCTTCTGAGAGCAAATGGTTTAATATGCATTTGGCCTAAGTAATCAGAACATATTCGGCTTATAAGACCAGATTGCTAGATATGTATTTGACATGAGATCAGATATGCCTTGGCCTTATGAAATCATGTTTACATATCCATTTGATCTATAAGACCAGATTGTTATATGAGTATTCAAGCAATGAGACCAGATTGTTACATACACATTTGATTTATAAGATCAGATCTTTTCTAAGATAATTTATTCATTTAACACTACTTGAGTGTGATGATCATTTGCTAAGCTTATCTTAGTGAACAAATGAAAATGAGAGTAGGAACATTATGTTGCATCAATCTTCTGTGTAGAGAGGTATCAGCTCACCTTAAAAATAAGCATTTGAGATCCTGAATTTTTTATTTTTGGTCAAGGACTGATCTCTGGCAATAAAGGGAAATATACACTTACCTCAGCCACAAGGTTGGCCAGATGGTATTCAATTTAAATGAAGAAAATACTAAATTTTTTTTTTTTTTAAATCTTACCAAGTATATATTATGCATACTTTATGCTTGGAAAAACTTTCCAATTTTTTTTTGTAAATAGTTCAGAATGAGTAACAAAACCTCAAATGAATTAATGAGTTGCAATATTTCTGCCTGAATGAGGATGAGGAGTTCCCATTGCTATTGTCCTCATTTTTCTTGATATCACAACGTTTCTGACATTGTACCTTCTGAGCTTCAAGTGTTAGCTGATTCAGTAACCTAAGAGAAATTTTAAATTGAACCTTTTATTTAATCTAGAGGGGTAGATTGTTCTCATGTCATTGCCCAATGACCATTTCTAAGGATATATCATCTAGTTCAGGGGTTTTTCAAAACACACAGCCCACAGGCCACATGTTGCTCTTCTGCGGCCCATTGGGAACCATTTCTGTGATAAATATTTTCCTCAAATTTTAAGTTTAATAAATTTGTTCCTTTTTGCCTTTTATACTTTTGCAGCAGCAGTCTTGAACTTGACCTATGCACCAAGTGGCAACAGAGAGTCAATTTTAAGGTTAGCAGGATCATGCAAATTGCAAGAATTTACAATCATCATGGAAGATCTGAATGCCAAAGTAGGCAAGGATAGAGATAGTGAAATAGTTAGCAAATTTGGACAAGGAACTCATAATGAACATGGAGAAAAATGAGTACAATAGTGCAGACAGAATGATCAGGTAGTAGCAAACATCTAGTTTCAAGAACGTCCAAGACATAAATGGACATGGAGAAGCCCAGAAAGAGAAATGAAAAAGCAAATTGACTATATAACTAACAATAAGAGATTTATGAATGCAGTTTTGCACTGCAAAACATGCCCATTTGCTGACTGAAAGAATGACCACCTTCCATTGACATGTAAACTCATATGTGAAACTATAGAATTGAAGAGGTGCTAAGGCAGCACCAAAACTGCAATATGTCAGATTCTTGAATAGCCCAAAAATATGAACAGTGTTAAAAGCAGATACAATGAACAAAATGAGAATGGAAACTCAAAGTGGGACACATTAAGAGAAGCTTTAGTAACAACAGCAATGAAAATCACCTTAAAACTAGACAAAGAAAAAAAGGAAGGTTGACAGATGAAATTCTTGATATGATGAAAAGGAGACAAAAAACAATGCCAAGGTACAGCACAGAATATAGGACACTACACAAAGAACATCATATAGAACAGGGGTTTTCAAACTGTGGTCCGTGGACCACAAGATGTCTGCAAGGATAAGATAGTGGGTCCATGGATTAACTCATCACGTGAAATTCAAAGTCATTTAAATTTAATTTTGTTACATTTTGCATCAACATGCAGTATTAATTTATTTTATTTGAACACTTGTGTCTAAAGTAAGCTTCAAACCAGTTTTTACTACGTTAATGCAAAACTATAAGCTATTTTTAGTAAAAATTTATGTATAAATTTCATAAGCGTTTATAGTGGAAATATAAAGAGGTCCGTAAGTTAAAAAGTTTGAAAACCCCTGATATAGGACACTAAACAAAGATATTAAGAACAAATGCAGGTAAGATAAAGAAGAATGACTCAATAAAAAAAATGTGAAGAAATAGAAAGAATGAGTATCCCAGATAAAGCAGATATGCATTAAAAAAGTTAAGAGAACAGAACAAAAGACATAATCGTCAACAGAATGCATAAAATCCAGGTACGAGACACTGATATTACAGAAAGACATATTTGTTCAAATTCCAGTTGAAGTCATTGCATTCACTTCCACGCAAATACCCTTGGGAAAGGTATTAATCCATCTCTTCCCTCCAGTTATGGGTTAAATAACAGGACAGATTGGGTTCTATAGCCTTGGATGTCAACCAGTCTACTGCAGAAAGTAATGGCAACCTACTGCGGGATAATCTTCTGCCCAGGCAGTCATGTCACTTTTGAGACATGATCGCCCAAGCATGTATCACGTATGGCACTTAACTGACTGACTGATATTTCAGAGATGGAACAAATACACCAGAGAACCATGAGAAAAGAGAACAACTGACAATATATAGAAGTATTTAAAGACAAGGAAATATTAAAATCTGAAGTGGAATTGGCACTGGAACAGAAACAAAGCAGCAGAAACAACAGAATCATAATAGAAATGCTGGCAGTCTTAGACGATTTTAGCATTAACAAAATTGGATATCACAAATGAAATACAACAGTGATGATATATCAGAAGATCTAAGTAGGATTTCAAAATTATCCAAACTCCCTGCATACGAACAGAAAATGAAGTAAAAATAGAGTATGTGTCTTCTCACCAGATTGATTCAACCTTTACAGCAAGGTGATACTGAAAGGATGTGCATTGTGGTGCAGTGGATATCGGCTCCGAACAACAAATCGAGATTCTGAGTTCAAATTCCAGTTAAATTCCTCGCATTCACTTACACACAAATACCCTTGGGAAAAGTATTAATTTGTCTCTTCCCTCCAGTTATGGGTTAAATAATAGGACAGATTGGGTTCTACAGCCTTGGCTGGCAGCCAGTCTACCGCAGAAAGCAATGGCAATCTATTGCGGGATAATCTTCTGCCCAGTCAGTCATGTCTCTTACAAGACATGATCGCCCATGCGTGTATCATGTATAGCACTAAACTGACTGATCCTGAAAGAACTAGAAGCCCTACAAGGATTTATTACTGATGAACACAATCCTAATAACATAAGATATACAAATGATGCAGTGTTGATAGCAGACATAGGAAGGAACCTGCAAGAGTTCTACAATGGGTAATATATAAAAGAATGGTAGAAGAAAGGATTAACCATCGATTGTAAGAAGATAGAATGCATTATTGTTAACAAAAGGAACAGCCCAACATGCAAATTACAAGTACAACAATTTAAATATATTTGAAGCATTTTAACAGAGGATGGAATACGTGACAGTGAAATCTGAAAGCTCACTAAAAAGCTAAGAAAAGTATGAAGAAGCAGAGAAACAAAGAAAAGATTATTGAACTGTTATGCAACGTAAGTCCTACTACATGGCAGTGAAAGGTGGACAATCTACTCACAAAAACAGACTTGAAGCAACAGAAATATGGTTCTATAGAAAGATACTGAGAGCACAATATACTGAACATGTGAGCAACAACAAAGCTCTAGGACACATGAAGAAAAAGGGTTTGGAAAATCTGATACTGACAAGAGATAGGAAAACAACACATAACCTACCTGGTGAGCTTGAAGTGAATGGATAGCAGAGAGAGAGAACAAAATTTTATGAAGGGCTACAAAGAATAGGAAACTGTGGAGAATCATGACTGCCAGTGTCTTGAAGGGACTCAGCACATAGTAGAAAAAGGAGAAGGGACTGTTGTAGTTCCACTCCATGAAACGGAAGAAAGTTTGAACCCTCTACCACCATATAATCTTCATCAGTTACCTCACATTGTGACAATGTCGCAGTCTTTTTTTTTTAAATTTTGCAAGAAATAAATTTAGCAATTCATATTAGGAAGAGCAAAAATAAGTATTGAATTTTATATGCATTTCAAAACATCTTGATAAGTTTACTATTGAATTGTGTAATGATTATAACTTGTTTGGGGGAGGGACTTACTGGTGATGGGAGGGTAATTTAGATGTGATATAACCAAATCAAAAGGAAATGAGAAAGATTTGAGAGAAGATTGTTAAATAAACTGAAATTTCAATGAAAAAAAGATGTGTTTATGGTCAACTACATAATTGCGGATGTGCGTTGTGGTGCAGTGCATACTGGCTCGAAATGAGAAATTGGGGAGCCGAGTTTGAATTCCAGTTGAGTTCCTTGCATTCACTTACATGCAAATACCTTTGGAAAAAGTATGAATAGTTTCTTCCCCCAATTATGGATTAAATAACAGGACAGATTTGGTTCTATAGCCTTGGCTGGCAACCAATCTACTGCAGAAAGTAATGGCAACCTATTGCGTGATAATCATCTGCCCAGTCAGTCATGTCTCTTTCGAGACATGATCACCCAAGCGTGTATCATGTGCGACACTTGACTGACTGACTGGCATAATTGAAACAAAAAAAATATCCCAGAAGAAACAAACTTTTCAAAAAAAGTGGGAATAATTGTATTTTCTGATGGAAGTAAATAAGGTTGACAAACAATCTACAAAATATGGGATTGTCCAACATTTTGAGAATCAATGATTCTTTTTTGTTTTTTTTAAAGATTATGCATAAATTTTACTTTTTTAAAAGATGTACTTAATAAACATAAACAACTTGAATATGTGCTAAATCTTGTTAGCCTAATACCTCTCTCTCTCCCACAAGACATATCACTCAAAAGTGCCAAACTGATTTATTTCAGATATGTGGGTTTACAGATTCCTAGTTAGGAACATTTCACAGACTCTGTAGTTGGTAACCCTTTCACAGAAGTCCACAGCCCCATGCTTCTTTCCCTCAGTACTTAATGGCTCTTGTGTGTCTGAGTTTGATACCACCTGGTCTAGTTCTTCTTTAGTATTGCTATTATTGTTTACCCCATTTGCACCAAGTCCAAGTACACACAGTCCGGCCCACAATTATTATTACCAAATTCAATTTTTGGGCTGGACAATAGGTACTTGGATTCCATAGAAATGGGGTGAGCAATAACTGAGCAGTACTAAATAAAAATAGATGATGTATCTTTAATGGACAGTGAAATGAAAACAATCTACTCCTGTAGATTAAATAAAAGGTTCAGTTCAAAATTCCGTGTAGGTTACCTGGATCAACAAACATCTGATGAATGTGAGAAGGTACAATGTCTGAAAGATGAAAACAATAGTCGGCATGTAAATAGAGTGCTAATATTATTGTTTGAATTTACCTTTTACTTAACCTTTAGGAAATGACAAGTCTGATCTACTAGCCAAGAAGTCAAATGACAAAAAAGACAACTGGACCCATCAGCCCAATAATACAAACCTCGAGATTAGCAAGCTGGTCTTAATATCAGTCAATCAGATCACTTCCCGCATTTCTTGCACATCTGGGCCTTTCAATGGTGGTTTCTGTGATAGTTTGTGTTCTGTGATTTTATATTGATTTTTTTTTTGTGTTTCAAGTAAGGGCTTGTGAAAAGGGCTCCATCTTCTTGGCTCTGAAACTCCAAATGAAGCTCCGTCTCCAAAAGGTTAAGCAGTATCATTACCAGCAAGCAAGGCAGTGTAGGGATAAGGTAAGTTCAATACCATTTTAACTACATTTATTATTATTATTATTATTATTATTATTATTATATACTTCTGAAGTTTTAGACTTACAAAATACTCGAGATTTATCCAGTTTGTAAGTAGAGGAGCTCCTATATTTTAATTTTCGAGCAGTCTTTTCTTCATATTATTGTTACTATTTTTTATTACAACTATTTAGATACTCTCTAAATGTTAAACAATTTAAAGTACGAATGAAGAAGTAGAAATAATGTCTTCTACATTCCAAAAAAAGAAAAAAGTGCTATTTCCACCAGTAGCAGATTGCAAAATCACATGACTTGATTCTTTGATTCTTTTTTTTTTTTTTTAAAGAATTTGTCATGTGAATTTTTCTATGAAGAGCCAAGCCATCTTTGCCAAACAAGGCTAAGAAGCTTAGTTGAGGAATTGTTACTACTAACATATCTATTGATGATTTATGAACCATTTCATCTATCCAATTTCATTCTGGTCAAGATGAATGAATAAGAAGCACATATTTACACTGTTCATTCATCTTAAAACCGAAGAAAATGTAATTTAAAAGATTAGAAACCATTTGAGAAAGGACTTTATTCAATGTCTTCTTTATGATAAATATTTTTATATTCAGGCACAAACATTACCATCATTCAATTTGTAAATATTTAAGTGTAATTTATGAAATGGAAAAATAAAATAAATTTGGTCTGTTACTTACTAGAGCATTATGCCCATCCACATTCATCCACTGAACTAGAGGTTCTGGAATAATCTGTAAAGCAAAAAAACTCTTAAATTAAATCATAAATTTTTAAAAGAAAATAATACTTTAATAAAGATTATTATTATTATAAAGATTATAGCTGACAGGTTTATTGAAGATGTTGGCTGTTATATTTTTATATTTGCAGTCCTGTGTACCCATTATTAAATTTGATAAATACCAAGTATGTAGCTCTAATAAACATAGAAATATATAAGAGAAGCAGCCAAATAAATCTAAAGCATTTGTGAACAGAGTAATGAAATGTTTCCAGTGTCATAATCACTTCATAACTTCTTCATGAGGAGATAGATAGACTAAACTATCGCCCGGTTCACACTCCACCCACGTCTATTGAACAGGTGAAAAGGCTCATCCCTTGTTTCCTGTTTAGGATGCGGTTTCCGGTTTTCTCTTTTCCAATCTTTTCACTCTTTTTTTAATTTTTTTTTCAATTGGAGTAAATAGATTAACTATCGCCCGGTTCACACTCTACCCACGTCTATTGAACAGGTGAAGAGACTCATCCCTTGTTTCCTGTTTAAGATGCGGTTTCCGGATTTCTCTTTCCCAACCTTTTTACTCTTAAAAAGAAAAAAAAAGAATGCATTTATAAAATTCCATCCAAACATGTTCTCTTTAAAATCAGATTCAATGACTATGAGAAGCTATGTCCAACTAAGATGCAGAAAAGGCTTGCATTACTGTCTCTTAAGGAATATTGCTAGAGAGTAACAAAATTGAAGAAAATAGTATACATTAACCTTACATAAATGTATAAATCAGACCAGTAGAGATTTCTTTGCTGAAGGAAGGAAATTAGAGAGTATTCTCATATGCAGCTGATTAATACCTTATCCTTGTTTTAATTTGCCTGTTTCATTACCAAAATTTAATACTATGACTTTCAACTAAAATTTGAATTTTATTTCAGTATATTTGTTATATGTAGCCGGGATCATTTTGATAGTATCAAGCAGTGTTTCTTAATGTAAGCATTAACACCCCCTTGTGGTCTCCTATGTTGAAAGGGGACACTGAGAGTTTTTATTTCATTTGGCAAATAGTCAACATACTCAGGAAGACAGTGGGGGGCATTTATCTATTTTTTTTTTTCAAATTTTTAAAAATTATCAAATACTGGCTACAAAAGGACATTTCTGAAAGGTATCTAAAGCATTGTGGTGCAGTGGATATCGGCTCGAAACGAGAAATTGGGGAACCGAGTTCAAATTCCATGCATTCACTTACACGCAAATACCCTTGGGAAAGGTATTAATCCGTCTCTTCCCTCCAGTTATGGGTTAAATAATAGGACAGATTAGGTTCTATAGCCTTGGTCGGCAACCAGTCTACTGCAGAAAGCAATGGCAACCTACTGTGGGATAATCTTCTGCCCAGTCAGTCATGTCTCTTTTGAGACATGATCGCCTAAGCGTGTATCGCGCATGGCACTTAACTGACTGACTGATCTAAAGCTTTGGGAAGCTATCAAACTGTTCTTCATTGCTTTTCCAACTTCATATATGGCTGAATGTGGTTTCAACAGTTACACAGCTTCTTACTAAACAACCTGGGAATTACAGAACAAGATCTACAATTACTTTTAAGCAGCATGGAACCTAGAGTAAAAGCCTTAGCCAGTAAGCACCAAAGTCAACCGTCGCTTTGAAAACATTGAGATAATCTATCAAATAAAAGTTTGTTTTTTTTTGCCTTTTTAATCCCTGGCATTTATAATAGAAATGAAAATAATATTAAAATTATTTTTGCACTAATATCCAAGTGTTACCTTGCTTTAAACAATGAATTTAGTATAATATTCAAAATTTAATATGATGGGGGCATTGATAAAAGGTTGTGCCCAAAGGGGGCACCGACTGAAAAAAAGGTTGGAAAGCACTGGTATAACGCATAAATGTAAATAGTAATTTTCAAAGAGGAAGGTGCCCTAATAATTCATATATTAGCAAAACTCATCATGACCTTTTTATTAATATTAATTATTAATGCCATGAGTTTTATCTTCACTGGGTGCTCAACATGTGACCTTGTATCAGACTAAGTATAATAAATACTTAATCAAAAGATTATCATGCATGAAGATAATTTAATAGTAGTTATCCCAAAACTAAAATTTTATTTTTACTTCATCTAAAATCTTTTAATACAGTCACAGAGAACTTGGCAAAACAAAAAATAATACCAAATTTATTTTGATAGCTTAATTAGCAACAAAGTTAATTCAAAGTCTGTCAGTTTTCTGTCTCATGTGCTATTGAAGCAAAAAATCTATTTCAACAGTGCATAACTGAAGATGCAGACTTTAGTTAAAAGTTATTATCAATTTAATGTCAAAATCTTGAAGAAAAATACTCATGGATTCAATAATTATTAGATCAGACCAGCCTAAACACTGAGAAAAACTGTGTTCTCAAAAACAAAATAGTTAAGACAACACAGAAAGGTAATTTTGACTGCTCATAAATCTTATTTCAACAATTAATGCCTTGCAACTTCTTGCTATGAGTCATAGCATAACAGAGATGAAACTAAATCTTTTGTTAGTAGTGCATCAATAAAAACCTCATGTAAAAACAGAAGTGCAATTTACAGTTGGTCACATTTAAGTCAAATGTATACCATCCTGAACTTGTCATAAAAAGTATCCATTGTTGGAAAATATCTGAAATTATAACTTTACTAATTATGGGATGATGAAATCAACAAAACAGTTCTTTTCTCTTTAATATGAAAACATTTTGTTATAGATGGATCTAATTTTGAAAAATTTTGTGAAGTCATGCAATTTTTAACTTGTTAAAAAGACATAGTAATGATAACCCATCACTCTGGTCATGTGAACACCAGACCTCCCCTATTCTGAAGCTGTTTCTCAAAAGCAACACTCTTGTCCAGGTGTCAAATAACATACCAGGGTATAGGCTACACTTGGTGTAGATGGCTTCTTTTCTTCACTGGGATGTGTTACCTAGTTTATTGCAATTACTCATGAGGAATTTACAAGCCATGAATTTTATTAGTATAAGTGAAAATTGATCAAGTTTTTGTCCAGACCAACAAAAATGTATGGCTTGGGAATTCCTGTGTAGACTACACTCTGGTATGGTATTTGACACCAGAATATTGCAGAGGGACATATTATATATGGTGCCATGACCAGGATATTTTGGTAAACTCATTGGCATTATGGAGTTGGGTGTCAGCTATTGTTGTATTGCTGAGGTGAGAGGACGATATCCAGAAGATGTGTGTTGAGTATCTACAGCACAATATCTGTGCTAAAGGATATTAATACAAATAAGACAAACAACAGAAAACAGAACATCAAATAGTAGAAGAGTAGAGAGGTTAAGTTGTTAGAGTTGCAGAGAGCACAGTCTGATACTAATTGTCAATGACAGTCCAAAAACCCAGACTGCTATTAGTCTTTATTTTTTATAGCTACCTCAGACCATAGACCATTCCTTTAGAGCACCAGAGGGATGTTAGCTGCTTTGCAACAGCTCTATTGTATTATACTAAATCTTACTTAGTTTAAAAAAACAAAAATAAATATCAAATTCTTTTTACGGACCCTTTTTGCGAGCCGACGTGAATTTTGTTTATCGTCCAATGGGAAGCCTAGAATTAAATCCGGGTGTGAATTCCTAAATGACTTATTCGGAGCCCCGAAAACGAAATAAAAGGACAACACAAGAAAACAACTGACAGTAGAGAAAACACAAGCATAATTAACACGTCCCTTGACAAATGTCAAGTAATTGTAGTATGGTTGCCTTTCCTTTCTCTCTCATCATCATCTTCTATGTTCACTGAGCCACTTTAATAACTGACCGGTACCTGAAGGACTGAGCGAAGACTTCAAAGATACTCCTAACATACATATGCACAAACTCTTTTCGGTAACTACTGCTATGAATATTTTTAATGACCTTTGTACTAACCAAAAGACATTTAGGGACCATTTAGTATCACCACTGAACTCACTACAGAGTTTACTCTTTTCCTCCTAAATTTATACACTATTCCCATTAAGATTAATATAATTGTTAACATAATAGTACCAGACAAGAATAACCAGGCCATCATATTAATTCCACAAACATTCCAAGGTGGCCCTGTCTCAGTAACTGTTCTCATGTTTCTCATTAGTTGATTCAATTTTTTCAATAGGTCTCAAAAGCTTATAGAGTTTTTAGGGAGTTCTTTGAGTTAGGGATTCCATAATTCAGTTCAGTTAGAAGCTAGTACATCTGTTAGGGACAAGAAGGAATCTTTGGTTTCAACGTTTTCTTCTGCCTGATAATGCAGCAGTAAAGATAAGGTTTCTCCAAATGCAGAGCATCCAACGGTCAGCTGAATAGTGGCCAAAGTGGGTTTTACCATCATTGTACCTTTTGGCTTGTACCTTTTGGCACAATGACTACAAAACCTAGAAATTTGTTTCATGTAATAAATCATTGACCGATTCTTAAAAATGCTTACTGTAAAAATTTAAACTAAAAAAACTTGAAATGTTTAAAAATAAATTTATTGAAACTGATGAAAAAGACTTTCTGGACAGTTGGAAAGATCCTTCTGCATTTCCTTTGCTAATGGTAATTTGTGGTTTGAATTTGTTTATAAGCCTCTGCTATAGACAATATTCCTGAAATACTACATATCCTATCATCATTTGAAATTGGTATTATATCAAAATGCCATTTAAAGACAAATATTGGTGCCAAAAATAGTTAATAATCGTTTCTACTTTTGGTTGGTACTAAAATTTTGATTACAGCACTGGATAAAAATGTAATATCAACTTCTTAGTCAATGTTGCAGTAATAGTATACTGTAATCCATTGAACCTTGGTGTTCATAACAGAAGGTCATTTGAAGTGGTTTTTAATCACAAATGCTAGAGTTGTTTGAATACTCAGATTCACTGTGTGTCTTTTCTTGTTCCATTAAATGAAATTTCATTAAAAAGTTATAACTGTCACATCATCCATTCACCACAGTTTTTAACTTTATCAGCAAGTAATTCAGGGTCTTCTTCAGCCTGATTCTCCCAATTAGAAGAAAAACTACTTTTCAGGTCAAGGAGTTCATCATCCATTGAACAGAAGATTAAATATAAATTTTATAAATTACCTGGTTTGGTTTTTTGGCCGTGGAAAGCACAAATACATAAAAAAAAACACAAAAAACTTAAGGAAAAAATAATGAAAAGACAATGCAAAAGTTGAATTATAAAAATAAAATGCACCCATTTTTATTTAATGTTATTTCTAAGGAAGTGCATAAAAATAACAGCCATGGTGAAAGTGATTTGAACATGACATATTAGACAAATTACAATAT
Source organism: Ascarosepion bandense (assembly GCA_037127315.1). NCBI lineage: Eukaryota > Metazoa > Mollusca > Cephalopoda > Sepiida > Sepiidae > Ascarosepion > Ascarosepion bandense. The sequence continues at coordinate 1,827,238 of JBBBDQ010000266.1, forward strand.
GTACTTTATACAGTTTTAAATTACTCAAATAATGAAAATATAAGAAAAAGATTTAAACTGTGTAATATCCATCAATGAAACAAGTCTGATTTAAAATCAGGGCTCAGCTGGTAATGATTATTGCAGTATACATTCTTTTTTATTCGTGTACCTCAAGTTGTATGAGCACAGAAATATGAAATGAACTTATTGTTAAATACAAGATATTGCTCTACAATGAGGTGTAATTTTCATATTTTTAAGAGTTGAATTTCTATGGTAGTTTATCCATTAAATTTTCAACTCTGTGAGTATCAACCAATGGGGTCAAGAGAAACAAACAAGGAGACAAAATTGTGTGTGCTAACACTAAGTTCAATCGCAGATCTGTTGTGAACAGTTCAGCAAACAATGTAGTAACAAACAACAAGGTCAGAAATCCAACCTTTCCCTCACAACAGTGGAAATGCACTTTCACTCATCAAGCTCAAAAATCATTCTGCCCATGGTAAGCAAAAGCAAGTCTTTATTCCCCTAGCAATTTTTCTAGCCATACCAAACAGGAAAGAAAGAACATCAGCATTATAGCAGCTCTTTCTGTACTAACAATTTTCTTTAATTTTCTTTTGGCAGACCATGCACAAAACACAAACTTATTTTCTCTTTCATTACATCAACTCAGATTTTTTTTATGAAAGACAATTTCAAGCCCTATCTTAGCCCCACCAAATTGATGAGCACCCTTTTTTATTCAAGATGGGAAGATTTTGATATGTGTAATTAGAAAAAACTCAGTGTACAAAACAAAAAAAAATGTTTTGACATCACTATAAATGAATCATCTTTTAAAATGCAGAAAAACATGCAGCCATCATTGAAATAGTGACATAACTGAAAGAGACACGAAATAAAAACTAATCATCATACATGTATCTTTAGAAAATAAAAATTAACTTTAGTTTATAGGTGCAATGGGTATATTGTTTAAATTATGCAAAAATGAAATACTGACATTCCATTTTAACAGATATGTTTGTAGCGTGTAGGAGCTTGGTTAATGTTTCTTTGATTTGGCCTTGTGTCAGACTTTACCGAACTCCCTACATCTTACAAGTTTTATGCAGAATTCATCATCAGAAGGTTGGTTGTCAGCAGGTTGGAATATATGGAACAGTATAGAATAGTTTAAAAATAAAATATACGTTTTGCATTTTAAAATAGAAATTTATTAAAGGAGGAATAACAAGAATTCGTAGAAATTAAATGTTCAATGAGAAAGTTAAGGGTATTGAGAGTCCGTAGTTATTGTTGAAAGAGATAAGGAGAAAGAGAAAGAGGACAATGTCCAAGTTAGTTGAAGTTATATTTTTAGATGTTTCATCTCTCGGCTCCCATCTGACTTTCTCTGACTGACTGACATTGATGAAGTCCTTTTATTGTAATCTAGATTTTTCGCACTTACTGGAAGTCCTTTTTGATCTTGCAAGTCGCTTCCATTTGTCAAAAATCATTTTAACACCTACTTGCAAATTCTGGGTTGACTTTTTCATTAAGCACATTGTCAATCCTTTTCTATTTGGGAAAACCAGGATTTCACACATCATTGTGAATTTTTGTAAAAGTGAAGAAGAAGGTTGATTTTAATTAATTTCTTGCTACATGTTTACCAAAATTACACAAAAATATTTTGAAATACTAAAGAGTAACATTTGTTCAATAAAATCACTATTGGCTTCAACCACAGCCTCCAGCAACTCTTCTGGACAGTCTTCTTGTTTAAGTTGGTGAATGCTGCCATAATCCTTGTCTTTAATTCATCTTTAGTGATACAAGGAGTTTTGTTGGTTTCTCACTCAATTGCACCTCACACATAATCAAAGGGGTTAAATGTGTATGCAGAAATTGTCTGACAGTCATGACTGGATTCTCGTGTTTGTGACATGGTGCAGAATCCTGTTGTCAGACATAATTTCTTTCTAGGAGCCATCCTCTTGACCCAGATGTAGGCCTCCATGTCGAGTCCAAAGCTCTGTGGGAATGGAGACATAACGTCACCATCACTAGTAATTACTCTAAACACCATGATGTTGAATGGATATTTGATTTTCATCGCACTTGGTACATTTTTTGGGAACACAGCATCCTCTTCACTGTCCTAAGATTGATATCCAAACACTCTGAAATGTTTGTACTGCAAATGCCAAGCAGTAAAGCATACTTTTTTTCCCAAATTTCTGGTGAAGTGAATTGGGTCATGGTGCTCTTTTTCTTACAGATGTTGCCCAACTGTCTCTAAAAAAAAAACCTACTATACTTTCAATTGACATGCCTGAAATTAAAAATATAAAATGACAATTTATCCATTGCACCCTGTATAAACTAATTTTATGAAAAAAGCCGAGAAAATAAAAAAAATTGAAATTGAAGGGAATCTTGCTACTTTGTCATGTTTTTGCAGTGTAAACTTGAGCAGTTTAGGATATTTATAGCCATTAATAGTTACTAGTTACAGAAAGAACTTTCTGCACATGTGTGAACAAATTATCCTTCTACATGATTATTCACATGGCAGTGAGATGTCATTGAGTTTGCATATTGTGTAAATGCCACATTCATGGTTATAAAGTTTTGTTTGAGACTTGTAAATTTGTTTATAATAAATATTTGAATGATTAAAGACTTTTGTTGATAATTCAGTGAATAAAAATTTGGTACTGATGCTTCAAAAATTGCTGGGAATCCATTGAATGTTCCAACACCGACAACAATTGATACATATTGTGTAGGGGCCTCGGTTATGCTTTGTTAATTGGCCACGTCCGAAGTCCCCACAATTTAAATTTCCGAAGGTTGAATTTTGAAATGTGAAAGGATAAAATATCTTATGTGTATATTAAGTAAAGATTTATTTACAGAATGAAAAAAGATGTAAGAAGGAAAATATGTGTGAAATTTTGTTAACTGAACATTATAATATATTTGAGAAAAGAAAAATGTTTATTGAGAAAATGCATGCTGTTTTATAGTAAAAGTTGTTCGTAAGGAAATGTAGGTATTTAAAATGTCCACAGAAGTTTAGAGTTCATGTTTGCATAGTAGCAGAATGTAAAGTCTTTGTTCCTTCCTCAGGTTGCGACAGGTTGAGAGAAAGAGAAGGCAAAACAAATAAAGAAGTGGTACTTAACACGGGTCTATTTTGTCATTGCGTTGTCCTCTTTAGCGTGGCGTGAAAATGAAAAAGAGGGCATTGAAAGTGAGGGTGAGTCAGCTTGAAGCTTCTTCTTTACATGGTGAGATGCTGTCAGCTACTGCTTCCACCTGACGAACTGATTGTGAGCGGTCAGAGGACCTCCTTAAATATAGAATTCTGGTCATGTGGGGAGGCTCCCAGAATTATTTTTTCTTTAGTTGTGAAAAAAACCGTTTCGCTGACTTATTTTTAATTTTTTGATTTGTCACTCCCAATCAAGAATAAGAATATGATTTTTCACACTGACTTGTGAATTTTTCTTAGTTGAGTTTTTCCAAAGTCGTTTGAATCCGATTTTGTGGGTGTGCAATTTATTTTGTGCATTTTAGTTGTTTGATGGATTATATAGGATTTGTATCCTATAACAGCAATGACTACAACTGATAGCGCATGAGAAGATATGGTGATTTCATAGACCAACTGGAAAGTATAGTCATTTTAAACATCAAGTCTACTGATTCTTCATAACTGATGCAGGCCTTACTAATGGGGGTCATACTTGTGGCCTTGTGTCAAACTTAATTGATTAAATAACAAGACAAAACATTACATTATTTAGACTTGTTATTTACCCTACAGTTCTACAACTTTTGACTTTTTCCAAAGCTAAAATTGCTGTTGAAAAAAAAAACAAGAAAAAAGAGATTTCAGATTTGATATGAGATTAATAAGGCAACTGAAAAAGAAATTTGTGACATAATATCTGTGATCAGTTTACTTGCATTGAAGATGATAAATCATTTTATCTCCGTTTTGAGTGTTTGCAATTTTTTAATGACTAGAAGTAAAATCTGCAAAATGGAATCTTCTAAAAGTTACTGTCAATGGTTTCGCCATCTTTTGTTTATTACAATTTTCTGGTTTATCTAATCAAGAAAAAAAAAAACTTTATTTTCCCATGGATTGTGCACTTGAAGAATGTTGTGGAATGTATCTTCTGAAATTGTGGTTATAATAAAAGGTAACAAAAAGAGAGAGTTTTATTCTCTAAACAACTTTTGTGTTAGTGTCATAACCAAAAGAGAATAAAATCTAATCTATCTAATCTAAATCTAAACTTATTTATAAATGAAACTTTGTCTGTGTGTGTGTCTGTGTGTGTGTCTGTCCATTACCTATAGACTCCGAAATGACTGAACCAATTTTCTTGAAAATTTACACAGTTGTACTATAAGTGTCTGCGAGTGTTCTTAGCTAGGTTTTATGTCGAGGTACATATAAAAAATCGATAATCAAAAAAAATCGGGTTATAGAAGGAGTGGTCCGATTTTAATCAAATTTGATACACTCATAGACAAAGATATAAGAAATGATATTCAGAAGTTCCAAGGTTACAGTTCTTACAATAGTGCAGAAAATCGATAATATATATATATATATATATATAAAAGGCAAGATGTTTGTGTGTGTGTGTGTGTGTGTCTGTTTATCTGCCTGTATGTCTGTATTTTTTTCAGCCCTTTTATTTTAGTTTTTGCTTCAGGTTTGGCTCTAAGTAGGTATAATTGTAGTTCTTAGTCTCAGCCATGATATCATTTACTCAGAGGACTTATTTAGCCTTCAAAATTCAGTTTACAACAAAAAAGACTTATTTGATATCGATACCAGGAAATCAAAATTTGACTTACATCCATTCATTTTTCTTTCAGTCTACGGTTTCGCTTTAACTGGAAATAACTATTGCTTTTTAGTCTTTTGTGCCAACATTCAGAGTCTGAGCTCCAGGACCATAGATTAGTTTTAAAGCTTTCATTACTAGTAATAGATAAATTAAAACTTTTTGAAACAAGTGACACTTGAGCAGTTGTTAGAGGTTTCCGTTCACAGACTTGTATAAACACAGTCAGAATTGTAGTCCCAATACAGCTCTTGCTGAGGGATAAACTACTAATCAGGTAGTTCTAGACTGCCCATTGGTGTGTACATGTTGTAATGTAGAAAATGCTATAGGGTTGGCAAGAAAGAGTCAGAGCTCTCTCTTGCTGGTTGAAGGGAAAATTGGATTTGTAGTCCATTTAACAATGGACTACAAAATAAGTAGCACTTGTCCTAAGCATCACTTAACTGCCCCTCTTCACCCAGACCATGCATGTGAATCACTGAATGAACAATCAAATATATTGAAAACAGGATTTGAGTCATTATTTCTCACCTTTCATTTCTCTTGTGAATGTACAATGGACTTTTCAGTTTTCATGAACCCAAATGCAAACAAGAATAGAGATGCAGGGTGGCATTATTTAATTGGTAAAAAGATGAGAGGGGAGACTTGCATGTTTACAATTTTGCAGACTATTTAAAAATGTGGAACAGATAGTAGGATAGATTTCTAAGGTTACTATTAGGATCACCATAAAAAAGGGTCAAAAGTTACCTCCCCTGAACAATTCAAGGAAGTTCGTCCCCAGCTAACAGGTGCATGCCGGGAGACAAGGAGAAGGGACTTCTGGCAGAGGCGAGCAAACATGGCAGGCTGAGGTTTGCCATGCTCTCTATAAACACACGGTGGTTCAACATCTACAACTGTTTGCTGTACTCATGTTTCCACAATAATAAATTCCCTAGTTATTTCCAATACTCGGCGAGTGCGTCATTTTTCCATAACTATTTTATTTTGTCATGTTAAAAACATAACAGTTACAAGTGGAGTACTTTGAAGTGGAATAAAGTGCTTAATTTATGCTACTTTTTCATTTATGTTAAATATCTAAATTGTTTCTGGATAGAGCTTATAAATAATAAAATAATTGTTTTGTTATTTAATCAATTAAGTTTGACACAAGGCCACAAGTATGACTCTCATAGGTAAGGCCTGAACACATACTGATAATCTTCAAGGCTAGTTTACCGACCATTACACAACAATGATGTGCCTAATAAAACCTGGATTGAATATTATTAGTTGGGAAATACATGAATCCCTCTTTCTTTCACTTTCCTATGAGTAAATAGTAAGGTAGACTGATCTCACTGGCTTTGCTAATGCAACTAGTCTATGAGAAAAACAACTCTGAATTTAAAACCATAGAGAAAGGAACAGAAAACTGCTCCACTATCTTTCCTGAAAAGTCATGGCTATTCACAGATATTAAAAAAGGAAGGAAACTGTTGAGAGCCATAAACATCTATGTCCTGAAGAGACATGGTATTTAAAATAGGTGATTCTATGGTTATAATTCCTAGAAATTATGAAATACTTATTTATGTCTCTATTATAACTTTCTGAGTTTAAATGTAATTCCTTATTTGTGAACGTAAAAATAAAATGTATCTGTTATTTGAACTATTGATCTTGTTTTTGTTATTACCAACTTTCAATCATTTCATTTGGACGATATAGGATTTATTTGCTTAGCAAAGAAAAGAATGGAATGCATCTCTGCATATAATATGAAAGCTGCTGTCATGGTTTTGCCATCTTTTTATTACAATTTTCTGGTTTATCTAATCAAGAAAAAAAAACAAAAAAACTTTATTTCCCCATGGATTGTACACTTGAAGAAGATTGTAGAGTGTATCTTCTGAAATTGGTAACAAAATAATAAAAGGTATCAAAGAGATTTATTCTCTAAACAACTTTTGTGTTAGTGGTGTCATAAATGAATTTAATCAGGACATGAATATTTTTGTAGTGTTTCTTCATGTAAAGTTACAAAACATTTCAAGCAGTATAATGACATTTTTGCATTTGATAAAGGGAGACTGACAATAGAGAAAAATATTTCATTTTAAATAACGGCATTTGGAAACCAATGTAAAAAAAAAAAGGCCAAAATACTTAACTGATTTCAACAAGTATATTTTACATTATTTGGACTATTGTCCTCATCTTGGTTTCCATTTGTATGACATTTTGGCCGTTGTACACTCTGGCCTTCTTCAGGTGCTAGGAATTTTGAACCGGTTCCTTTATTACGATCACTGGGGTATACCATTTTCATTCCTTATGTGAAGCCTCTTTTGGTCGTCATGAATTACCTCCCTCTAACTGGACTCTCCAAGTTACTTGTTCACCACTGCTATAGCCTGGTATTGAAGTCACAACTCTTTGTCACTGGAACAATGTCTATATCCACTGAGCCATGTGCCCTTAACAATGAGAACAACTGAATTTCTGGGACTTATAAACCTAATGTTCAGTAAAAATTTTTTATGAGAGTTCATATTGCAATTTAAGTTTACATAGTTTCTAGTGGCATTCTGGAAACTACGTAAACTTAAGGAATCAGTACATATGCTAGACTACAGAAATCTCCTAAGCCAACCAAGCATAGAGATGAATACAATATGGGAACTAGTAATACGGAGCACCAACTAAAATCATTAGTGTCAAAAATTGTAATATGAGTTCTGGTAAAAAAAAAAATACTAGATAAAAACCATTAACATAAAAAAAATTGCAATATGAACTCTGGTAAAAAAATACTAGAGAAAACTATTAACATCAAAAAAATACTAGAGAAAACCATTAATGTCAAAAATTGAAATATGAACTTTGGTAAAAAAAATGATTACTGAACATTAGGTTTATAAGTCCCAGAAATGCAGTTGTTCTGGTCCTTAAGGACACATGGCCCAGTGGATATAAACTAGTTAGTTCCAGTGACTTGACCCAGAGAGTTGTGAGTTCAAAACCAGGCTACAGCAGTGGTGAACTAGTAATTTAGAGAGTTGTGTTAAAGGGAGATAAATCATGACTACCAAAAGAGGCTTTGCACAAGGAATGAGAATGATATACCCCAGTGTTCGTAATGAATGGTTTAGTCCGAAATTTCCTAGCTGAAATGTCGTACAAATGGCAACCAAGATGAGGACAATAGTCTGAATAATGTAAATAGTGTAAATACTATCTCATCTCAGAAATATAGACAGACAGGTACATTTTAGTAATTTTGGTCAATGTGCTACTTTTTAGTTAAATGATTTTGCTAAATGAAGGAAGGAAGGATATAAAATGCTTATAAAGTTTTGTTGCACTGGCCAAAGGTAGATACTTTTTTTTTAATAAGGAAATTATTCATGCAGCATAGTACTTTAGTAATTATCAAAACATACAAGATATTACCCAAGTTTGAAGAATTTGAACAGCTTGTGTAAACAATGATATAAACTTTTTGAGCCAGTGTACTAACAGCAAACAATGATTAAATTTCAAGGAGAGGGTAGAAATTCAGTATTAGGATAATCATTTTTAACATGGTTCAATTTTCTGAAATTCTAAATAGCATTTCATAGATTAGGTATATGTAAAAATTGTACATATTCTTTGTAACATATTCTATGTAATACTTACATACAACTGAATAGAGAAATAAGAAATAAGACTTACCTCAGTAACGCCAAACTTCTTGAAGTAATTTAAAAAAGTTGATTTTCCACAACCTATGTTACCTTCAATTGAAACCTGTAAAACATTTAAACATCATTAATTTGATGTTAAAAAAAATAGCTAATCACAATAAAAACTCTGCCAGCCAATTATCAATAAATTTTTAATTATAAAAACATGTTTACTACTTGCAACCAGAAAGCTTCAAAATGATTAAATTAAACATGAAATCAATGCCTCATCATCTCTATTTAAAATGCGATGACAAGTAGTCAGAGTTGAATTGTTAAAAGCAACAAGCTGGAAGTCAAATTTCTAGCATATCTTTAATGAAGATAACCCAATACTAATTTATATACATTTCAGAGTAATACATTTTAATATTTCAAGTACATTACACTAAACACTTTACATAGATCACACTACAAGTGTATTTTATTAATATCAGTACTGCATGCATTCAATAAAAATGTGATAATGGATAACTTACCAATATTAATCCCTTTGTTTTCAAAATAATTAAAAATATATATATAATCAATCATTAACTTCCTTCTCATTAGTAATGTTATAATGAGCATACAATTGTAAAGGTAAAGAACAAATGAACAAGGATTAAAATTTCAATAATGTGTATGGATCAAAATTCAGAATATATACATAGTTGTGTGAAAGATTACAAAAATTGTTCATATGTCGTTCTTTAGTTGTTATCAGTAAGAAAAGGAAATAGGTGTAAGGGCCAAGAGTTGACTAATTTCTTGGGTTGGTAGGCCAAGGTCACAGTTGATGTTGAGAGAGAGGCCTGGAGCAGATTAGTGAAGACAAATGGTGTGTTGTTGGTGAGGTTTAGCATATACCTTTCTTCAGGGTTGAAATAGACACCTGTGAGGTGTTTAATGGCTTGGCAGTTGTGTGATGAGCCCAAGCTGTTGAATCCAAACTCCAGAGCTGTGAAGTTGGAACACAAACCTTTGACTCAAACTCCTCTATTTTTGGCACCTCCAAGTCCTCTTTATGTAATCAAGTGATTATGGCCTATATATCTCATAAAGCCTATGCAATGAGGCTTTACAAGATATGTAGGTCATACTCGAGTTAGGAACGTATGCATAGTATGCATATGCTCCTAACTTGAGTAGGTCTATATCATAATAACTGGTTTATATAAAGAATAAAGATATCATGGCTTTTATATCATACCTATTCAGTTTTTAATATTTTCTAACAGAATTAAAGACAAAATCTTTGAAAGGATATAGAATAAATAATAAAAATAAAAATGCTACAATGTAAGTTGTTTTACATATTTATATATCTTTGTAAATAAGAAATAAGGACAGAACAAAAATAAAACTACTTTATAATAGAAGGTAAATTATAATCTTTTACAGAATTTAAAAGATATAACAAAAATAAAAATTCTATAATGTAAAATTTTATATATATATATATTATATATATATATATATATTTATGCTCTCACACCTTGATTGAGCACTCTGGAAGAATGGTAGACTTTGAAAAACAGTAGCTACTCTAGCATTTACGCATTGTTCATTCAGCAATGAATTAGAACACTCTCAGCTATTGGGCGTGTAAAATGATAATATACATGCTAAAAAGTTTGCCTTCTTCTACCGAGCACCCATAGCTCAAATGTAGAATCGCTGACTGACGCCAATTTGTTCAGGTTTCAATCATGGGTTAAAAGCAATCGGAGTCTAATTGTACTGATGAGCTGTGATACAGCGAAACAGATCTGTCTGCGGATGACTATATATATATATATATATATATATTGGCAAATACAAATGAACTACAAAATAATAAAATTACTTGAAAAAAGAAGTTGAGATTAATTTCTTTAAAGGAAGTAGTAAATATACAGTAGAAAAAATAGCAAGAAAAATAAAAATTCTATAATATAGAACATTTTATATATATATAGCTTTGTACATAAAAAATAAATCACTGTTATGAAAATAAAGTTCAATTGAAGTTAAGGTTTTTCTAAATAAACTAATATATTGTTCTTAAGGATGTGCGTTGTGGTGTAGTGGATATTGACTTGGAACGAGAAATTAGAGAACCAAGTTCGGATTCGTTACATTCACTTATGTGCAAAAACCCTTGGAAAAGGTATTAATCTACCTCTTCTCTCCAGCTATGGGTCAAATAACTGGACAGATTGCATTCTATAGACTTGGTTGGCAACCTGTCTACTGCAGAAAGTAATGGCAACCTACTGCAGGAAAATCTTCTGCCCAGTCAGTCATGTCTATTTCGAGACATGATCATCCAAAGCGTGTATCATGTGTGGCACTAAACTGATTGTTCTTAAAAATAAAATGGCTTCTGCTACATCCTCCTTCATAGAAGCCCTTAAATCAGATTTAATTACATTTAGAGCAGAAAATGGTCTTTCAGCAATGATTTGGGCGGGTGGAATTGCTGTTACAGTTCTAGCTACATCTTGAATTATCTCTGGATAATGAGAGATGACTTCTACAGTAACTTTTGATGACCAGTCATACTGTTCTACATCTTTTAAGGCATTAAGAACATCTTGCTTAAATTTTATTTTTAGAAGATCTACTGGTGTTACTATAGTTTGTATATTTAATTGCTGTCACTTCACTTTTGAATGCTCCATTTTGTCCAAAACAGCTTTAAAGTCTAATTCTTCATTTGATTCTGAAGAGGTTCCTTCCAAGTTACTGATACTACAAGTATTTTCTTTAGTTTCAGCTTCAGATGATCCTTTCATGATATGCTATTTCACTCAGTGCCTGTTTTCCTTGATCAATTTGCTTATTGCTTAGTAAAATTCAGTTCATTGGATCAATTTAAATAACACCTAACAAAATTTTATTGTCTAGCAAGAAAGACATTTTTCTTTCATTGAAAGAACAATACTGTCGGCAATTAATCCTCCTTTTATGTTCAGGCTAAATATCAACTTTTCCTTCTCCAACAAGAATAACACCTAACAAAATTTTATTGTCTACCAAGAGAGACTCTATTTGCCATTGTCTAAGCTGGCCTATTGGTTGCATTCTGCATGTGATAAGTCTGGTAAGATTAGTGCCGCTTAGACAAGTTCACAATGGTGATGACAGACAGTGATGGTAGTGATGACAACAGTGCATCAGTGCCAAGAAGCAGCCTCTCAACCTGCTACTGTGTCGGTTGTTTATAAGGTGCTTTCTTTTAAGCAATTAAAGTTGCTTTAGAGTCATCTTTTTTTCAGCAGGAACATTCATGATTGGCTATTGTTTTTTTTTACGGGGATTTATTTTGTGGACTGAATGTAATGCTCAGAGCCCTTGTGCAGAAAACAGGTATTTTTATTTTGCTTTCTTAGCATTCACATCTGGCTGCCATGTAAGTGAATTATTGTGGAGTATAATAGTAACTCAAGTTAGCCCAGAGATAAAATAGTCTTCAGCAAGATTTACATTTTCATTCCTTATTCTTGAGAGCCTGTGACAGTCATATCATTTAGGGTGCAATGACTTTGTAGTATCATATGCAAATTAATAGACAAGTATAATGTTATAAGGAAACATACCTATTCCTCAGATAATGGACTCTCCTTCCTATATTAATAAGAGTTAACAAGAAGTTAACAGGGGAAGTTCATAGGAGTTGTCCCCAGTTTTCTTTTAGTTTAATCCCCCACCCCTTCCTGCTTTAGGTGTTCAAGAATGTTAGTTCTCTGGTGGATGCGTGGCGTCTTTCGTTATTGTTATGGTGTTTAAATGTGTGAATGATTGTGTGAGTAATTGCTGATTGGATAAGTGGTATCATTTATATTCCTAAAGCCGCGCATTATTTTTCGTCCAAGGAACTGACTTTTCTGTCACAATATTAGAGTAGTGGGTTTTTTTTATTACTAATAGGATTTTATTTAGTTTCTTGTAAATATTGTATTTCATTGTATATAATCATTGGGGAATTTTAAATGCTGTTATTTTTTGCCCCAGCCCTCCACTCAAAATTGTACATATGGGAGTTAAGTAGGACTACATAGAACAGCTGAGGTATTATGGTGGACGTGATAAGAATAGTAAGTAAAAATGTGGTATTATGGTGTAAGGTTTATTGTAAGTGTGTCAGGGTCGACGAAAGGGAGTAGCTAAGTTAAATTAGGACAGATGAAGACCAGCCTTCCCCATCCCCAATTTTGGCCTTGTGCCACATTTTTTGTATATATACAAAAATAAATATTGAAGTTCATAAGAGTTCTTTAGAGTTCTATTGGAGTTCAGTAGAACTACTAACCAGTTGATATTAGTCAGCAGTTAGCCGAATACTAAGGAGTCAGCTTTCAGTGGAAGATTACCAAGCTCCTAACATTTTGGGTGCATTAAGTCGATTAGCAACCAACATAACACGATTATAACCTTCAGTGTGAAAACTACTCCACAACATATAAATACAGAATAATTGGAGAGTTAAGAATCAGAAAAACCTGTCATCACAAAGGTCAAAGAGAACTGTGTTATGACTACCACTATGCACAAAGAAATGCAAAACATAACACTTTATTAGTAAATATCATTCAAATAAACCCGTAGTAAAAATTTTGCAAAATTATAGTTTCTTCTGGTTTGTAATCAATTCCTGCAACCCATTTCCTTTAGTAAAACATTCCACTAATTGTGTCTCCTGCTTAATACAAAAGTAACCATTCTCAATGTCATCTGGTTATGCCTCTTTATATCTTCATCGAGACTCTCACAAGAGAGCATTCAACTCTGAAATCTATCTATTTTAAATGCGTGACCCACGAAGCTGCCATTTTTTCTTTTGAGACAGTTTACAGGTGAGACATGCTCAAATCTGTTTTTCTCCTGGAGGGAAGCCATTTTCTCTAGCATTCACCGTCTGTTGCAGAAAATACATGCAACCTTAGGCCTGTTTGCCCTCTGTAGTAGTTCACTATAAAACCATACAGCTGTATTATTTTTTCTCCAATCTCTACTATGCTGCTAATATCTAACTTACACTGTTAATATTAGATGTAATAGTGTTTGAAATTAACAAGATGAAGTATTCATTAATTATTCTTAACTTTTTGACTAGTATTTCTTAAAATAAATGTTTATGAAAAAAAATCAGTCATGATTCTAATAAATTTGGAATACTTTTACAGATGGCAACTACTTTAAAAAAAAATCAAACAGTGTATAAAGTTCTTGATAAGGGATTAATTCAATGATAAAATTTTGTTTTTCTATATGAATAATGATTTAGGTTTACTATCTAGTCTGTTTATGTAACTAAACACATTCATCAACTCATACTTTAAACAGATTCAATACATTTTAATTTAATATATTAAAGATGACCAGTTAATTTTTTAGACTATTTTTAACTTGGTCATATTTCAACAGATTTCTCTTTCATAATTTACAGAAATAAAATGTTACCATTCATAAGATGAACATTTTGAGGGGAAATTTTAGGACTACTTTGTTACAAAATGACAGTTCTTGTTATTGCAGCAAAAATAAAAATTTACATAGCCTGTAATCTTAAAGATTTAAAAATAATAATTTTCATAGAAACTTATCTGCAAATATTTTTAATATAACTAGTTTCTTTGAATAAAGTTTTGAAATTTGTCTTTAAGAAACAAAGGTGAATTCAAAAATATTTGAACTGACTTGTTTTTCAGCTACATTTTGTGTTATCAATGCTAAATAATGAACATTTTCCAAAAGTCTGTAAAAATAATATAACCTTACCCAAAAACATTTGTTATGACCTTAAATAATCCCATAAGGATTGATAGGTCGTTAAACCTTGAAACAAACAAAAGCTAAATAATGAACAGCTACACAATAAAAGAAAGTTTGTTTTGCTGTTCTAATATGAAATTCAAATATCCCCAATATAATTTTTCTAGCAAATTTGCTAGTTGTTTATGTAACCCATATCACACATAAGATTTATTAAACAAATAAATGCAAATTTTCTTTTCTTATAATAATTATATAGAGAGAAACACAGTAATTAGTACCAGGATGAAAAAAAATGAAAGAAAATAGATCAATTTTTAGCTTTACTTATTAATGGCCATTGACTTGTTCGTATCCTGCGGATTGAAAATCATGGAGAAAGAATTTGTCATTGAACAAAAATTAATTTAAGTATTAATGATAAAATAGAGCTCTTATATGTAAAACTCTGCTTATTTAAACTTACTGTATATTTTGGGGAATCAGTATCACAATTTGTTACAAAGTCGGCTTTTGGTAAAGACATGTTTTCTGCAAATAAAAAAAGTAGGAAAGTATTTTTTAAATTAAGAATTTACTTATATTCCACAGCATCAGTCATGTACTTTCATATATGCAAAAAATAAAAAGAAGCTTATTCAAACCTACAGGCACCAATCAGGTTAATGAATAATGATAGTATTTTTAAAAACATAAAAGATAGTAATACTCTCATAATATCAAAACATAACTGCAAAATAATACTGGCATTTGTTAGTGTATATCTAATTCAGCAAAATTCTACATTCCTGAAGCAAATAATACAGGATAATTAAATAACTTGTGAGAAAGTAGAGCATATACTTTGTGGAAGAAGATGTATGGTATTGGATGTGCATTGTAGTGCATTGGATATCGACTCGGAACGAGAGATTGGGGAGCCGAGTTCAAATTCCAGCTGAATCCATTGCATTCACTTATACGTAAATACCCTTGGGAAAGGTATTAATCCATCTATTCCTTCCAGTTATGGGTTAAATAACAGGACAGATTGGGTTCTATAGCCTTGGTCTGCAACCAGTCTACCGCAGAAAGCAATGTCAACCTACTGCAGGATAATCTTCTGCCCAGTCAGTCATGTCTCTTTTGAGACATGATCGCCCAAGCGTGTATCACGTATGACACTTAACTGACTGATGTATGGTA
Organism: Ascarosepion bandense; assembly: GCA_037127315.1. Classification (NCBI taxonomy): domain Eukaryota; kingdom Metazoa; phylum Mollusca; class Cephalopoda; order Sepiida; family Sepiidae; genus Ascarosepion; species Ascarosepion bandense. The sequence goes on from JBBBDQ010000266.1 coordinate 1,842,731, forward strand.
AAAATAATTCTTCCTTTTGGCTCTGCTAAAGAATATGCATTAAATTCCTGCTTTTTAGAAGCTAGAATTTAGATAAGTTTATTATTTAAATGAAATATATATCATCATCTTCTGTCCTTATGAATCCAGTTCTTTTATTGTCTTTTCTCCTTAATAAGATTCTCTCAAGTTTCTTTCATTCTCAGTAGTTCCTTGTGTTATAGTGGCTTTATCACTCTGGAGTAAAATGATTAAATAAAAACAAAGATAATTTAACTTTTATTTAATAGCTTAGTTCCAAAGTGATACCTAAACATTAGATATTGCCTTGCTTAGTTCCCAATAATTCTTGTGCATTCCTGATGATACCCACTGAAAAAGATTTTGTCCTGTAAGTGGGAGCTAAAGAATTCTTTACTCACAGAAATAAGGCGTGGCCTCAATGTTTTCACATACACACAAGTGCACTTCAGCTGGAGCATATCTGTTATTTTACTTGAAGTAAATCAACAGTTTATTCTGAGCAGTGGATATCGGCTCGGAATGAGAAATCGGGGAGTCAAGTTCAAATTCTAGTTGAATTCCTTGCATTCACTTATGCGCAAATACCTTTGGGAAAGGTATCAATCCATCTCTTTCCTCCAGTCATGGGTTAAACAATAGGACAGATTGGGTTCTATAACCCTGGCTGGCAACTAATCTACCGCAGAAAGCAATGATCAACCTACTGCCGGATAATCTTCTGCCCAGTCAGTTATGTCTCTTTCGAGACATGATCTCCCAAGCGTGTATCATGTATGGCACTTAACTGACTAATTTATAGGGAAACTCATTTTCACTTCTAAGTTCTTTAAAATTTTTATTTAATTTTCATAAGGATAAATCTCTAAATTTTAAAGAAAGAAAATATTTTAATTAATAATACAAGCAGCAACATTTTAATAAATTAATTTACTAAAACTATTACTTTACTGTTAGTGTGTTATCAATATTCAAATTAAGATAAAACTTCTTTTATTAAAATATTACTTATTTTATTAAAAATAAATGATCTACTTTTAATGAAAATATTTTCTTGTATTTTTTTTTACCCACAAGCTGCACCTCAAGAAAGATTTTTCTTTGAATCACTCTGGCAAAAAATTTAGGATGCTAAACTACGTTAGTTATTACCTGATTTTTTCTAAAGTGGTAATAAAACTTATGAACTAATTATAAAGTTTATAGAAAGGGATTTTTACTTTATATTTACATCTAAAAAAAAACTTTGAAGGTGTTACCTTTTTTAGTTTTCCTTTTAAAGTTTAAAAAAAAATTGTTGGTTTGATTAAAATTACAGGGAAACTTATTTCTAAGGAAATTTTTCTTCTATGTGGCCTGTCCTTTCAGGATGTAGGCGATCATGGCTTTACACGTCTCCCTATCCCTGGTGGCTCTTAGCATGCCTTCTCCTGTTATGCCATGCAACCCTCGTTCCATCATCCACCTGATTAGGTCCTTCAAATATGTCATCTGTTGCTTTCCCCTGTCTCTTTTTCCCTCTATCTGGCCTGTTAGTATCAGATTCTCCATGCCCTCTTTCCTCATTGCATGTCCCAGGAACTTTAGCTGTCTCTTCCTGATGCTCAGTATTAATTTCCTTTTTGCTTCCATCATTTCCAAGACCTCATCATTGCTCACATGCTCAATCCATATCTGCCGCATCCTTCTGTAGAACCACATTTCAATTGCTTCAACTTTTTCCTTCATCTTTGATGATATGGTCTAGCATTCGCTGCCATATTGAAGAACTGACATCACATAGCAATCCAGTACTCTTTTCTTTGTTTCTAGCAAAATTTTCCTGTCTCTTAATACTCTACTCAACTTCTGGAATGCATCCTTTGCTGTGCCAATTAGATAAATAGCAAAAAAAAAAAAACTTCAAGTTCTGAGACATTTAGCGTTGCGTAGGTACCTCCACTCATTTTTGATATCTAAGTTTTAAAATTAATTTTAATAAATGAAAATATTTTCTTGAAGCTTTCATTTTAGCTTTAATTGAAAGCTAAGTAATTAAATTTATTATTACTCGTAAGCAAAATACTCTGATGTAATTCAAATAGAAATTATATTGATTAGAATCTAAAATCTTTGAGAGTTTTCATTTTAGAGGTTATTTTTCAAATTTTGATGGGTTTGTAAACAAAAGTTAATTCTAGTCAAAGATGTATATTTTATTTTTGCAAGATTTAAAAAATCTTGCAAAAATAAAATATACATCTTTGACACGTTTATGGAGAATTAGAAAATTTAAAGTTAAATTAATTTGATTTGAAACAAGTATTACTTGTTTATAGCATGAAATTTAGAATAAAAGTACTTCTTAATTAGGAGGTATTCTTTTTGGCGTGTGACGTGATTGATAATGGTCAGATGTACTGACCAAAACTGACATAAAATTTATGAAACCTTACTGAACGTTTTGTTTTTTTTATAATCATATTGTCCCTAGCAAGGCATTTTACTGCCACTGTTTTGCAGGGGGTTACATAGGAGGAAAGTTATGAGAAAGAGTGACAGGTTATAGGGGGTGTCAGGAAGTGGGTAAGAGAAGCATGAGAATACTGATGAGAGTGGAGTGGACGGAAAAAGAAGCATGAGAGAGAGGATGCTGTTTAGTGAGATAGATGACTATTGACTTTACATTTAAAATCTTGGAGATTGTAGCTGTCAGGGAAGTAAGTAAATGGAAGGGAATTCCACAGGTGGGAAGTGCGAGAAAAGAAGATGCTGGAGTAGAATTTGCGCTTACAATTTATTGGTTTCACAGTAAAAGGATGGGACCTAGTTGTTAATCTTGTGGCTTGAGTAAATTCATATATAGGGGGCACCAGTAAGCTAAGTTTATCGGAGCTGAAGCCATGAAAGTATTTGTAGAAGAGACACAGGGAAGCCACATTGAGCTGGTGAGAAAGTGACTGTATGTGAGCTGCTAAGTCGGGATTTATCACATTACAGATTCTCCATTGGATTTTGTCAAGGACACCTAGGTGGATAGCAGGAGCACCCAACCAGATATGGCAGCAGTATTCAATGCCCAGGCGGATGGTAGATTTATATATGTGCAGGATTGTTTCAGGCGGAAAAAACTTCCTGGCCCTACACAAAAAACTGGCTTTCTTAGCAGCGGATTTAGCTATGAATTCTATATAGTCATTCCACTTGAGGTCTATTGTGAGAGTTAACTATCTAGTAATTTAAAAAAGAAACTAACATAGTATTTTCAGCAATTATCTATTATTTATTGAATTTTAGTTACTTTAATAATCATTGGTACTTCCACTCATTTGCTGAAAAAGAGGCATAGTATGATGAACATCACCAAATTTAATAAAAACAAAGTTTTATCGTCAAAAGAGGAAAGGTCAAAGAATTTTTAATCATTTTTTAAAATTTTTTCTAACACGTTCAAAATTTTGTTTTTTAGTCAGTGAGAGACCAAATTTTTATCAGTTGTAATATTTAGCAAGTCAGTTAAGTGCCATACATGATACACGCCTGTGCAATCAGATCTGAAAGAGAGACATGATTGATTGGGCAGAAGATTATCTTGCAGTAAGTTGTCATTACTTTCTGCAGTGGATTGGTTGCCAGCCAGAGTTATAGAACCCAATCTGTCCTGTTATTTAACCCATAACTAGAGAGAAGAGACTTATTAACAATACCTTTCCCAAGGGTATTTGGGCGTAAGTGAATGCAATTAATTCAACTAGAATTCAAACTCAGCTCCCCGATTTCTCATTCCAAGCTGATATCCACTGCACCATAATGCACAATATTCTTCTTCTTCTATGTGCCCTGTCCCTTCAGGGCGTAGGCAATCATGGATTTCCATGTTTCCCTATCCCTAGTGGCTCTGAGCACGCCTTCTCCTATTACACCATGCAATCCTCGTTCTGTCATCCACCTGATTAGGTCCTTGAAATATGTTATCCGTTGCTTTCCCCTGTCTCTTTTACCCTCTATCTGACCTGTTAGTATCAGATTTTCCAAGCCCTCCTTTCTCATTGCGTGTCCCAGGAACTTCAGCTGTCTCTTCTTGATGCTCAGTATTAATTTCCTTTTCATCCTTTCCAAAACCTCATCATTGCTCACATGCTCAATCCATATCTGCAGCATCCTTCTGTGGCACAACATTTCAAAATTAAGAAGCTCATTTTTTCTTGTTGGTGAAAAACATTAATTTGGAAATTCTTGCAAAAATCAAATAATGGTCGGATTTTGATGACACTGTCGGAACTTATTCACAAATGACTGAAATTATTTATTTTTATGAAAATCTTTTTCGGCGGTGTACAATTCTTTCATTTCCCTTCCATCCATGTGTATCATCAACATTCAACGGGCTTTGCAAATCCTCGCTTCAAAACTTAAAGTTTTATTTTTAATTCCTAGTTTCTTTATTTTTGAAAATCTAATAAATTTCATTATTATCTCAGTTATTAAACTTAAATTAAAATTTAAGAAAATAATTTATTTTATATTAAAATTAATTGTATTTTTTCAGAAAGCATCTTCAAACATAAGGATATCCGCTTTAGTGACTTAGTAAGTGTATAAATTCATAAAATTTAATAGATTGAAATTTTAAAACTTTAATCCTCACTCAGTCAACAACAAAAAATAATCACTTAAATTTAAAATTTAAAATCAGAATAATACACGGACAAAAAAAAAATTGTCATGCAATATACTTCGAATATAACATCTTTTCACTTACTAATACTAAAAAATCAATTCAACCAAAAATATCACCAAAACAAAATTATTTTAACTTACAAGTAGCTACTCCTCATCCAATAATTTAAAACTTGCATGAAAAACTACATTACTACACGATTATTGTTTAAAAGTTTTAATTCCATACAAGGATGTTTTATCGATGTTTGACTGCAGATTTAATCATCAATCAGAAATTCGAAGTTAGAATAAATTCAATAAAGTAAAGATTAAAAATTTCTTTCATTAAGTTTTTCAATAGACAATTATTCCTCACAAATAAGAGAACTTATAAAAAGATCAATATACTGTCACACACTACAGACATTTGTAATAGTGAGTTATGAACATAAAAAAGATCAATACACTGTAAAAACATTTTTGTAAGACTAAAATTTAAAAAATAGCAAATTTAAAGCCTCAATTTTCAATTAAGATAAACATTATTAACCAATATTATAAATAAAATACACTGACAATTTTTTTTTCTTTCTTTATAAAATAATTTCAAGCCCAACCTTTTCTTACAACACAGCTTAAATGTTGACTTAATTTTACTGGGTTCCGCAGTCCATTCGAATAACGTCGAAAACCGAAAGTAGCATATAAGAAAAACATTCCAAATTCGAAGAAAAATTCTCGGTGAAATAATTTTATAAACAGCTTCCGGTTAGTCGGGATGCTCATTCAGAATCTCATTCATTTTTATTTAACTTTATTTTTAAAGTTATATATCATTTTAAATTTTGGAAATAAAAAATGAAACATTGCTCTTTTTTTTACAATCGTAAAAAAATATATATATATATATATATATATAAGTTTAATTTCCAAAAAGAATTAAATTTTAATCTCTAAAATGTTCCGAAATCACAAATAAACCATCTTTCTTTCTTTCTATCTATCTATCAATATATACAGTGAGATAGGGAAACTTTGAGAGAAAAAAAGATCGGTAAACAGTTCGATTTTAAATCAAAGGTCATTTTCAAAAAAAAAATAAAATACACATTACACCGTCAAGACTATAACCGGAAGTATTCAGCAGTTACAGTTTGTTTGTTTTTTACTTTCAAAATATATTTCATTCAATTTAGTTCATTAAAAAAAGATAAACTATTAAAAATCAACAACTTTTAAAGAATAAAATTCAAATTGGATTTCGATTGTGATTATAAAAAAAAATTAATTAAAAAACTTTCCGGATATTGCCGGAAATACCGTAGCTAAGGGAGCTAACGGCAGAGTGCCACGTTCATTCTTGTTCTTAAAACTTAGTAGCGGCAGAATCTACAATACATCGTTGCCGTATTGGCTGTTCATCTTTATTCTGGGTACAGTTGGATTTTTTTTTATTCCTTTCAATTTTTTATTATTTGAATATATGATACTACTAGCTACCAGAATTCTGTCATGATGAATGTTTTATGCTTATTCGCATTGTTTACAGTCGGTCTTGCTTTAACGCCGACTTCCTACCTGACGTCGGAGGATCAAAACAGATTAAAATCTGTGTTTGAGTCTTCTTCAAGTAGTTCAGACCTAATCACTATTCATTATTCTTTGGCTGGACTCAAAATACTTGATGCTACACCAATTAGCAATGCGCGAATCTGCCAAAATATCAAAGAATCTATGGACCCGTCCAGCTTATCAACTCTGTACCACATCGCCTCTGCTGCAGCCCATCTTACCAATTGTAAGGTCGATATCAGTGCGGGCCTAGACCTGATTAAAGATGCCATCAACCCAACTTCTCCAGTTATTGACATATTCTATGCATTTTTTGCATTGAAAAACTCCGGTAATGCAATCAACGAAGCAGAGGTCATGTCTGCCCTGACAGAAGCCTTGAAAAAGGATGATCTCCCAGCTAGTCATGGCTACGCCTTCCTTGTTGCCGCCGAATTAGGTGGAAATGTGGCCAAATTATATGATAGTATTGAGGATATTGTTGCCCAAGCAGACGAAGTTGAGGATAAGTACTTGCAGTTTGAAGGTGGACTTTATGTTACTTCTCTAGTGGTCGACGGAGCTTACAAGTTAGCTGAGAAGATCAACAAAGCTCCCCTAATCAGTGAAGACAAGGTTGTTAAGTTTGCTAATTATTTTCTTAGTCGTAAACATGTGCATCAAGTAAAAAGTGCCTGTCAGCTGCTCTCAGTGATAAAGACACTCACTACCAACCCGTTCCACATCCCTGTTGCTGTTACTAGAGCTAGTTTTGTTGCTGTGAGTCCTGTGACCCCCAATATTCAGGTACGTGTCACTAATTTGATGGGTGATGTTCTCGAAAAACAAATCAGCGTAATAGCCGATTCTGCTCGGCATATGACAGACGATGCTGTCGTCCTTAGTAGAAAGGTCTTCACTGCTTCGGCTACTGATAAAACTTCGTATGATTTGAATTTTATGCAGGCCAATCCAACTCGTGGCTTCTACAAAATAATTATCAATGTGATACCAACTGAAACAGATAGCCGTCTTCTTGGACTTACGGGAGCTGAAGTTCAGGTTAAAGTTACTGTTCATATTTCTATTGAAAATGTTGAAATAGGAGTTGCTGATAAAGACCAAACCACAGTGGCCAGAACTACCAAATTACAACATCCTAACAAGGCCGCTAATGCTTTGGAAGCTGACTACCACCAAAAGATCATTATGAAATTCCAACTGAAAGATAAGAGCAGTGGTCAGTTGATGACTGCTCACCAAGCTTTTGTAAGACTGACCAACCTTAACACCAAGCAAGAAATTATCTTTGTTACTGAAGCTGATAGCACAATGACCAATAAATTTGATCTTGACATTGGAAATGGTGCCAAAGATTTTGGTTATCTATCAGGACGCTATTCAATGGAACTGATTATTGGAGATGCAATAATTGAAAACCCTTTCTCTTGGTATTTAGCTGACTTGGTTCTCACCTTCCCAGAATCAACAGCTCCCAAGAAAACTATACTTGACCAGTATGCACAAAAACCTATAATCAAGCATGAATTTAAAGCCCCTGAGAAGAGGCCACCTAGAGTGGTTTCAACCATTTTCACCGTCCTTGTTATTGTTCCTTTGTTTGTCTTATTCTTCTTGTGGGCCAAGTTAGGTGTGAATATCTCAAATTTCCCCATGTCTATTAGTGCTATTGGTTTCCACATTTGCCTGGCCGGTATATTTGGTTTTTATTTTCTCTATTGGCATTCTTTAAACATGTTCCAAACCCTAAGATATGTAGGCCTACTTTCTATCCCCACATTTTTGTTTGGAAACCGATTACTTAGCAGTATAGCAGCACAACGAAAGAAATGAGTCTTTCTTTATTATAAATGTATTTTTTCACAAAAATTCATTGTAACATTTTCATTCCAATTTAATAAAAAAAAGTAATGTTTGAAAAAAAAATAATTGAAGACTTCATTTTCAATCATTATTGTTGTCGAAAAACAAACAAAACCTGTTCTTTTTTGCAATTTAATTTCCTATTGTTAAAAGTGCTTCGTTAAACTTGAAAAAGTATTACGTTTTTTGTTTTTTTTATAACTAATTTTAAACACTATGGATGATTTATGTCTTGTTTTTGTGTTCATAGAATTCCTATTCGAAATTGATACTAATCATTAATCAATTCCTTCAAAAATGTGCATATTCATACGTTTATTTTTTAACATTAACAATAACAACATCGACATAGAAATCAACACTGTCAAATACATGACTAAAAAAAAAGTGATCTTCAGACCATGTTGATTTCCTTGTCCTCAATGCACAGTCTTTCACAAAATTATAAATTTTTAACTACGTGTTAAATATACCCCCCCCCACACACACACTTGCACAAAAGAGCGATACCTCAGGTTTCAAAATCAAATGCATTTTCAAAAATGAATCAGCTTTCTTGAAGCTTTTATTTCAGTTTTAATTCCAAGCTAATAGAAATTTAATATTTCCAAAAAACAAAATTCTTTGCATTTCAAATCGAATTTTAAACTAATTGGATTTTTTTTCCCTGGTTATCAGTAAAATCTTAACATTACCCATTTTGGCAAAAATGCCAAGACAACATAATTTTTTCTTCATTGAAAAAATCTTTAAAAAGTGTACTCTTCTGAAATATTGAGAAAAATTAACTGAAAGTTTAATAAGAATTGAAACCAATATTGATTATGCTTGATTTCCTGTAGAAAAGCGTTTGTAACATGGAGTGGCTATTTTTATGAATTTTTGATCTATTGATAACCTGATGTTTTGGAAACTTAAGACTAAGTGGTATATTACTGAAAATTGCTGGACAAATAAAATGTAAACAGTAAACACCTTTATATATAATAACTACCCAGTGATCATAAAAATTTCTTTAAATATTTTAAGCAAACTATTTTGAATTTTAGATACTTTGGCTTTATAGCCTTCCTTCTAAAGATGCTTGTCAAAGAAATATTAGAAAATTATTAATAAATTTTAAATTTATTATAGGTACCACTTATTTTCTGATATGTATGGATGTCCATATTTACAAAACTTGACAAAAATCCAAAATTATTCTTAAAATACTGGGGTTGATGAATTGTAGAGAGCTTTTCGATTTATGATTATTAAATACAACAATATCACTTGACCACTAAAAATGAATACAGAATTTTAAAAGTTTATAAATTTTTCTAATTAAAAACAAATGAAAGCAATTCTTGTAGAAATTCATTATTCATTGAAAATATGCCCATAATTTTATTCATACATAAGTTTTTCTTATTAAATGTTTTATTTCACAACAATTATCTGATTTTTACAAGAGAAACAATTTTTAGCCAAAATTTCCATACATAAACAATTTTTGTATCTAAAAAATACTTTAATTTTTCATCTTAATAACAGATTTTGATTATAAAATGTCTGTTAAAAATTTTGATTTTCTTAAGTGGAGGGAGCATATATTTGCATAGCGAATTTATGGTGAAAAACACTTAACTTGGAAATTCTTGCAAAAAATCAAATTGTTGGATTTTAATGAAGTTTTTTCATAGATGATTATAATTTTTATTTTTTAAAAAACTCTCTCTCATAAATATAGAATGTTTATATCAGTTAAAGCAGGACTCTTTGAAAATTTTAAATCCACAATTTCATTTTATAATACAGAACTCGCCATTTACTGAATATCTTCTAAATTGTAAAATAAAAAATGCAATAAAACTAATTCATTATTTCATTAGAAAAGCTTTTAATTGCTTTATGAATAAAATATATTATGGACGCTCTTGTACTAAATAATTATTTTAAAAAATAATGGATTTTTACAAGATTTTTTTTTTTTCATTTTACATTATATTAATTTATAAAGTCTTAAATCTTAAAATTGTCTCTTTGTTCTGGTTAGGTGATATTGTTATTAAGTAAAAACTATATTTACAAATCATAACTGGCAAAGCTTATTACAATTTAATGACCCCTGCCTCAATATTTTAAGAACTTCAAATTTGTTTTTTGTGTATAAATATATGGACATCCATACAGAACATTATCTGAAAATAAAAGTGATAAGAAAACCAAAATACCTAAAATTGAATAAAACATTAGATTACAGAGGATATTTTCCTAAGTTTTTAAGATCACTGAGTAGTTAAAAATAGGTGCTCATGTTATATACTTTAATTTTTACAGATGTATACACTAGAGAAAAAAAATTACATAAACTTCCATCTATCATTCAAGCTGTTAACACCATAAATAAACAGCTACTGTCATGCATTAAAGAAGTGCATTTCGGCAATATTTTAAATTTTGTAATATTTGTTTAGTCATATTAAATTTCTAATCTGCTAATATTCCTCAAAGTTTCAGAAAAGTATATTTTATTTTTGAAAAACTTTTTTTCCTAATAAAGAGAATTACATAGCATAATTTTTAACCATCCATCATTGCAAAGTTCAGCAATGTTTAGTGAATTCAAACAGAAAACTCCTTCCAGTTAATTTAAATCCATTTTTAAATAGAGCAAAATATTTAGTTTATTGGAAATATTAAATTTAATCTTTTAGCTTAAAATTAAAACTAAAATAAAAGCTTAAAAAATGTTTTTATTTCAAAATTCATTTTAAACCTTAGGTATTGCATTTCTGTGGAGGTAGCTCTTGTAGGGGTGGGGGTCAATTTACGTAGAAAACTGGGCACTCCTTCCATTAGCTTTCATAAAATTTAATGTTAAAAAATTGATATTCGCAATCTGAAATGCTTAATTTTTCATATGAAAAAAAATATTTCGACAAAAATAAGCGTTTTTGGGCACAGTTCCTATTGTACTACTTTACATTATATGGTTGTATATAAAAAAGTTTATATTTTTAGGTCAGTCAGTTAAGTGCCATACATGAAACTTGCTTGGGCAGTCATGTCTCTTTTAAGACCTGACTGACTGGGCAGATGATTATCCCGCAGTAGGTTGCCATTGCTTTTTGCAGTAGATTGGTTGCCAGCAAAGGCTATAGAACCCAATCTGTCCTGCTGTTTAACCCATAACTGGAGGGAAGAGACAGATTAATACCTTTCCCAAGGGTATTTAGGTACTTCCACAAAAATTACAACAACCTAAGTTTAAATTAATTTTTAGAAAATGAAAATCCTTCATTTTAGCTTTAATTGAAAGTGAAAGGATTAAATTTACTATTTCCAGTAAGCAAAATATTCTCTAGTGTATTTTAAACAACTTATATTGATTGGAATTTATTTTCTTTTTTCTTTTATTTCTTTATGGTAACATCAGTCATCTCTCTTCATTATTATTATTTTTTTTTTTTTTTTTTAAAGACATTTGTAAATGCATTCTCATTTTTAATATTGCAAAAATAAAATATATTTTTCTGAAACTTTTTTTGAAGGAATATCAGCTGATTTAAAGTATATATAATCAAATTTGAAACAAATCATAGAAATGCATTTTTTTAGCTCAACAGTAGCTGATTTGACATGTTGATGACAGGTCTAATATTGTTCTACGGAGACTTTGTATGTAATGCATAACTGAAGAAAATGATGTGTGTGCCTTTTTACATAATTTTTAAGTACTCCATAATATTAAAATTTATGAAAATATTCACCATAATCTAATGTATTAAATTGTAAAAAGTTTTACTTTATATTTACTGTAGTGATTGCTCTTATTTTCTGATAATGTTGTGTATGATTGCCCATACTTACAAAAATCAGCATGTTTATATACACACACACACACACACACATACACACACACAAAAAAAAAAAAATTCAAAATTCTTTTAAAAATATGTGTTTAATGATTTGTATTAGACTTTTCTATTTATGATTAGTAAATGTAGTTTTCACTTTATGACAATATTATCAAAATCCCTGAAATTAATACAGAATTTTAAAACATTTAATGTATAATAAATTTTTCTAACTAAACATTATAGTTTTATTCCTTTTTTTATGATTCAGAGCAGACTTTTTGTTTGGTAAGTGGTGTTTCGGTTTGACAAATACAAATTGATGTTTAAAATTCTCCAAGAAGTCCTGCTTTTAAAACTTTTTTAGACTAATATAAATATGAAGTTCCTGAAGTTTTTAATTTCTTTAAATTTCATAAAATTAAGTGGATGTAAGATGTGTAAAAAAAAAAATTAAAAATTAAAAAAAATAAAATAAAATAAATAAATGAATAAAAACATTAATCTGTGAATAAGCCCTGAAAATTTTATTAAAATCTGACAATTATTTGATTTTTGCAAGAATTTCCAAAATTGTTCTTTGCAAAATAAAGCCGGTACATTTTCCATAGTAATCTTTGGCCCACTGTTGACACAAGGAAAGCAAGTTTTTTCACCAAAATTTTGATTGCACTAGAAAGCATTAAAAAATTTAATGAAATAATAAAACATACTTTTGTCTTTCCTCTTAATAACAAATATTTTGACGATAAAACTTTGTCTTTTATCAAGTTTGGGGCCTTCTTCATCATGCTGTGCTCTTTTTTAGCAAAAAAGTGGAGGTACTATTAGTGTTAACCATTGTTTTTCAAAGGAGACATGGTTCATGATTATCCAGAGTGTTTTGGCAAATATTGAAGGAGAAATGTTTCAAGTTTCAATTTATTGAAGACCATTCAGAAATATTAGAAGTCTGTTTTCATTTTTTTTAAGTTAAGAACATTCAAGTTAATAATGTACAAGTAAGATATGTAAATTTCAGTCTTGCCATATACTTATGCAGCTGTTGGAATAATTTGCAGTAAATTCTTATTTGTAAGACATTGTTGAATGTTTTAATTTAAAATTTTAATTTAGTCCATGAAAGAATAAAAATTGGAATTGTGAATCACATTTTTTCACATAGTTTCAGGTTATAAGATATATTTGAATATATGATATAATGTAATTTCATTATGTATAGTTCATTATTTAAGCAGTACATTTTGCTTAGATTAAAATTACATACATTCATTTTCAGTTAGTCATTTTTATAATATACTTATTTTAATGATTTAATAAACTGGAAATAAACCTGAAGCCATAATAAATGCTAAAGACTTTATTTTGCAAAAAAAAACAAAACATTTCTTTTCTTAGAAACTGTTTAGTCATATTTATTCCTGTAATCCACAAGATGTGAAGTGAAGTAAGCAATTATCACTGAACTAGTTCTTATTTCAATGTAAACTTAGTCACAGTCTGCCACTGAGTAAATTAGACACTGGAAGTGCAATGCATATATTTAAAATAATATTAAAGATACTGAGCTGGTGTCCCAGGAAAAGTGTATATTAATAGTTTGTATTAGTTTAATTCTAATATATATTGTTTGTTTATAAAAAAAAATTTCTTTTCATGGAGTGCTGATTAGTAATTTAATCTAGGTGACATTAGTCCAGTTTTCAAGTGTGTTGACGCTTGTGCCAGACTAGACTAAACTCAGTATACCTGTTTATATACCTGTTTATGATAGAATGAGTAAAGAACAGATAGGAAAACTGTCTTTAATCTAACATATTTCACTTTAAGCTTCTTCAGAGATTTTCTTTACAAAACATGAACTTAACAATTAAAGAAAAAAAAAACAAAGACAGTATACTGGAATGTTGATTGGGGCTTGATTCTATTAATCAGATACCTGTTTATAGAATTTTTATAACATACGAGCTACAATTTGTAAACTCTAATCTGAATTTTTTCACAATATTTTAAATGCATACTAAGCATTATAGAAACAGTTTTTATAGTCAATAAATTAATCCAGATGAAGATGTTTTTTAAGGGAAGAAACCAATACTACATATTGATTTTTTAAATGTAAAAAAATGTGTTGTATTAGCAAGATAATATATTTTCTGAGATGGTAGTGTTACTTTTGTATTTGATATACCTTTAGGATGCGGTTTCCGGTTTTCTCTTTTCCAATCTTCTCACTCCTATCTAGCCCCCTGCACATCAGTGGCGTTACCGCCTTGCTCGGGGTGATATGATTAAAAAAAAAAAAAAACATGAGCAACAATCTGCATCTGTAGATTAAAGGGTTCAGTTCAAAATTCCCTGATGGTTACAAGAATTGACATGCACTTGATGAAGGCCGAGGAGTAGAATAGTTGAAATGTGATAACAATGAGGAGGACAGTAGTCCGTGTGTAAGTAATTTTTTTTTTCATGCCCAAGTAGACATTGAATGTATCGAATTTCTTTGATGGAATATCTGGCAATGCTGTAATGAAAGCACAAAACAAGATTTAATAGATTTTATTTTATTTTTCAGTATTTCATTGTTTAAATGGCACAGGAATGTTTAAGTTTATATCAAGAGATCCAAGTTGCTTCATACCTTTTTTGGACTTGTCATTATCAAGTATCCTTTGCAGTATTTTGCATATATAAGGTGTTGTTTCTGTCCAAATAACTGTCAATGAATATTGGAAGATGTTCTTTGCACAAAATGAACATGTATTTTTGTTAATTGATATTCTTCATGGACACCAGAAATATTCAATGATCAATGTTCTATATTGTTCAATAGAGAGAGAATATGCCATATTTGGTAAGTTGAAATAAAATTTTTGGCTTTGTAATCTTCTGCTGTTTAAAGAATCAAACAAAAGAGGGTTCATTTGAAAAGGGGACAGTGTACCAAAACTCTGCTAATTGTATTAGCTATCCACTGCTTTCTTTGCTTGCTGACAGGTTTAAGAAATACCTTTTCTGGTTGATCTGACCTAACAGCATATAGATATTGCTTTGTTTTTTTTTAGTGAAACAAATTACATACACTTGCCATAATCAAGCAAGGTTCAATATTTACCTTTAAAGCATGTTCACTTATTCAGATTTTCTTGAAACATATCTGACAAATGAATGTGCCTTAAAGGCAAATATTGAAATTTGCTTGATTGTGAAGCTCATCGCAGCCAAGTGGTCAAATCACAGCAGATCATACACTACCACAACAAAGATTTTCTTCCAAGTTCACATAAGTGATATTAATGAATTGTATGCAATTTGCAGTTGAAAGTGGGATTTCTATTTCACTTTCAGATTGATTTTTTTAAAAAAGAAAGTCCTCTCTTTCAAAAAAAAAATCTTACAATTTCTATACCTCTTAGAGTAGAATGCATTGTGCGGTTATTTCTGATTACTTTCTATGGTCCACTGAGTGATTGTGAATTACTTTATTAATATTAAATTTGAATACAATAATTGTGTCTATTTACTTAGCTTTCTACATAGAGATTATATTACTAACATCAGAATTATTAAAAGGATTTTGATGAAAGTATTTATTCAAAGTTTATTTCTTTACTATAAAGTCCTCATTGTAATTTGAGTTGAAAAAATGTTTTTAAATCACTACAGAATGTTGCTTGTCTTCTATACTAGCATAGACATTGGTATCTACAGTATAAGATGCTTTTGATCATCCATTACTCTTCACAATATATTAATTCTAATGTTCCAAGTAACCAAACTGTCTATATACCAATAAAAACTATTTTGAAAATTGATATATGACAAATAAGTTTACGGTCAAAATTATTTTCAATAACCAGTATTAAATGATTAACAATGTTTTCCATAACCAGAGCATTGCAATTATAATAGTTGTCATGTAAATAAAAACAAAACAGAAGAATATTTTCACAAAGTTTTGCTAAATCAATAAAATTAAGAATATATTCTTATCAAGCATCTATCAATTTGAAAATTGATATGAATGTTTAAAACAAAATATATTTTTGTATTATTAGACTATTTAATGTTGTATTGCAAAGATGCACTGTAAAATTTTCATGTATCCTGGTGGCTTATACATTTTCTTGCCCATACTTATATTTAATATTATGGTATTAGGAAGTTAAGCTAGGTAGTCTAAAGTAACTGGATAAGCATGAGCCCAACAGAAATATCAGTCTTATTCATAAGATCCAGGGGATATTTTTCCCAGGATGTGTATGGAGGAGGATATAACCTTGAATTTAGTAATTCATTTTCAGTTTTATAAGTTAAAAATTTTAGCAGACACAATTCCAGAGAAATTAAACTCTTATAAAAAGAAAAGAAAAATGACAATTACAACTTGTAGAGCAATGATTCATCATTAATAATCAGTTGGTTTCATATCTCTGCACCCATATAACTCAAGGCACATGTAAATCAAAAAGTGGGTATATTGTGTTTGCTTCATGCAATGCCATTAGGTCTAACACATCGAAATTTGTATTATTGACCAAGTGCATGAACATTGCCAGCTGAAACCCATATTAAGATAGATTTTTTTCAATGATGAATATTACAGTTAAAATCTTTTTTCTTTATTGATGAATTTTAAAACTGTAAGTACATATTGTATTTTGTTTAAACTGTCACTGTCAAATCACTTTCATCTCAGCTGTTGTTTTTATGCATTTTCTAAAATAAAATTAAACAAAATTCATATAAAATAGGAAAACTTTTATATGTATATATATATATATATATATATATATATATTCTCAGTTCTTTCAATTTCATGCTTATTTTTGTCCATAAAAAATTTAAATAAAATTTTTTAAAAGAAGTGTCTAGTTTTCCACTTAATGGTCATTCATTTCATTTACATTTGTGGCTTGCAATATTTTCTCTAATTCTTGGGGTTTAGATATTAAATAAAAAAATTTATTGATATTTCCTTTTCAAAAAAATGAAACTGGATACATTTTGTAAAAAATAAAAAAAAAATTCAAAAATGAACTGGATATGCATAACTTTGGTACCGGGGCCCATAAAAAATATAAATGTAATTAGTAGGTAATTGTTTTGTTCCCCAAAGGCCTTTACCCCTTCAAATCTTTCCAAAACATCCCTATTTCCGTGCAAATGTATATGCTGATCTCAAATCGGTAATTGTTTATTGAAGAAACCTACCTTTTTTTTTCATTTTATCGAGCAGAAAAATATGGAACTTCTTGTTGCTGTTTCTCTCACCCTGTAACCACGGTTCGAAAATGTTATTCACTGCAGACTGAATTCGCGCATAGATTTATGATTTTTCAGTCTTTTTACTTCCATTTTGTGATTAATGTGCAGAAAATGAGTTCCGAAACAACAAATCATGGAGTAATTGCTGCCAAAGGGAGTAAATAGAACGAATTCAGTATCCTACGCCTCAAGTCATTCAGATATGAGAACGATGGGAAGGGGTGAGATATAGTCTGATTTATTTCTGGTTGATAACATGAAAAAAAGGTACATTTCTTCTATAAACAATTATTGATTTGAGTTCAGCATATACATTTGCACGGAATTAAGGATGTTTTGAAAAGATTTGAAGGGGTAAAGACCTTCGGGGGAACAAAACAAAAGTTTACCATTTTTTAAATAAAATTAGTTTCCATTTTTTTTTTCTTTATGGATTAATTGTTTACTAATTTGAGGAATTAGGTCCTATTTCAAAGATAAATATGAAATGGTTTCATTTTTAAAAAATGAATATATTTTATAGTTATTTACTTTTACCAAAACATGTATTACTTTTTTAAAACTTTTTTTTCTTTAAGCTATTATCATAATGGCATTATAGAAGATAAGTATAACCTCTTTTTATAAGTGGGTATCTGCTCTTTTTTTAAATTTTTCATTTTTATATATCAGTGCTTTTGCACCAGCGACCCCTATCATGTTGATTAATAAAATTTACGTTTAATCTTCTGTTCAGTGGATAACGAACTTGATGCTTGAGAAGTATTCTTCTTATTGGGAGAATCAGCCTGAAGAAAACCACAAATTCCTTGCAGTATATGTTGATAAAGGGAATAAACATTCCACTGATATAACTTTTAATGGAACTTTATCTCCATCTACTAAAGGAATGAAGGAAGAAAAGGCACTCAGTGAATCTGAGTATTCAAACAACTCTTGCATTTATGAAGTACTACTTTAAATTTCCTTTTTTTTTTCATTTCAGTGTTTTTAGTTTAAAGATAAATGAGTTTAAAGTATTGCAGCAAGCATTTGTTTGAAGGATTGATTAATGATTCATTTCATAAAACGAATTTCTAAATTTTGTAGTCATGTGGTGAGTCTAAAATAAAAATAACTTTCTTTTCTTCACTGTTTGTAAATTTCGCAAGCCAGTGTGGAAGTATTAATTAACCAATGAAAAGAGAGTAATTTGCAGAAAACAACAAATGTGTCATGTTTCATGGGGGGGGGGGGTGAGACAAAAATGAGTTTGCATTGGGAGCTGACCACATGATCTGAGTTGGCTATTTCCAGTAGGTATGAGCAAACAGAGGATAGTTCATGCTGAACACAATGTAGCAAGAAAATAGGCTGCCTCCCCCTGGCAACCTACATTCGCACCCTCTCACTTTCTCTCTTTTACTGCTTTATCTCACCTTCTTCTTCACCTACCCATCGTACACAAAAAGAAAGGGATGAACAAGACATTACCACTACTTTGTTGATACACTCAGCAAAAAGTTGAACTTAGCCTTTTTCTATACAAATCATTTTAGCCATTATGTTGTTTCTAGAACAAAACAATTACTGAATGAAAGATCAGAAGTAATGTCCAGATGTAATCACACCTATAGATACATATTAGGATCATATAAACCTATATGAAAGTGTTTGAAGATCCTTAAGTAACTCCTTCATAATTTGGAAAATTTATGGTTGTTTAAAAATTTCAGTTGCGTGTTTGTAAAAATCACTGTTATAGATAAAAACGTCAGAAAAACAGTTATTATAAATCGCCTGAAGATACTGAAAGGTTGAAACTCAAGTTGCAAAAATAACTCATTTCAAATGAAAAACATTCAAAAGCTCAACAACATAAATGTATCAAGCACTTTTTTATACAACTGAGTACTGGTCTAATTTAATTATGGCCAAAAACTAATTACATATATATATATATATATATATATTTAGTATATCGAGGCAGCAAGTAATTTTCTAAACATATGCTGTTAAATATAAGAGACAATGAATGTCTATTATGTTTAATCATGAGCCGTTCTAAACGTCATATTTTTGCTTTAATTTCAGTTGAAAATAAAGACAAAAATTCTCCAACATTTGGATAATTATTTATTGGTTTTCTTCTAAGCTCACATGAGCCATCTTCAGAGAGGTTGTTTAAACTGAAATATTATAAAATCCACCATCACCGATGATTTTATTTTGTGTTGACATAAAACTCCACTTGGTAACAGCAATAGTTACCAAAAATAATATATATATATATATATACATACACACACACACACTGGCCATAACTATTAGGCTACCCAGTTTCTTAAAAGAAATGATGTATTTCATACTATTTTTAGTATTTATTGCCATGTGGATAATTCTAAATGAAAATAGAATTGTTCTTTGCTAATACTGCACAATAACATGTGCATCAAATGAAATGTTCTGGTGTCCAGTTTTTGTGCTCTCTTCCCCATGCCAGTCTCTTCTTATTGGCTGGCTGAAGCAAAGGCTTCCTGGCTGCCTTGTAAAATTTTGCAAAATAATAATTACAAAAGAACCATTCTATTTTCATGTAGAATTATCCACTTGGCAATAAATACCAAAAATAGTATAAAATACATCATTTTTTTTAAAAACTGGGGTGGCCTAATAATTAAAGCCAGTAGCGTATATACACGCACACACACATACACACATGTATATGTATATTTGTAAAAAGAAAATGTACGTGTAGAACAGAAGCAACATACAAGCTTGCTGTCTGAACATAAATTCCAATGAGTAAAAGATTGAAAGTCAGGACTGGAAAAGTTATATATTAAAATTGTTTATGAAGGGATAGAGCAAAAGGAAGATAAAAAATGAGGATCCTTTAGAAAACATTTGTGCATTCTTTACTTGCATATAAAACTAACCCAAATTTGTATAAAAATATGGATAAAAACAGACAGCCAATAAACATTTGATACGATAATAATGAGATAAATAATCAAAGACTAGAGAGACTGAAAAAAAGAAAACAGACAAAAAATAGAAGAGCCTAAGCATGAGATAATGAATAATCTTAGTGTTCAACTATTGAATTTACAAAGATCCAACTAATATACTGATGCTATATTTCAGATTATTTAAATTTGTGCTCTGTAAATGTTAAAAAATAGTATACATTCTGCTCAGAGTCCTTTTCCTTGTTATATTATCTGTTATGGAAGGTATGTTACAGTAAAAATGTTTTTAACCTAGCATAGATATAATACAAGATATTTCAATATTTGTCTATACTTCTGAGATGAGGTAGTATTTACATTAGTTACACTGTTCGGACTGTTGTCCTCATCTTTATTGCCATATTTATGACATTTCGACCATTGTATGCCCTGGTCTTCTTCAGGCACTATAAATTTTGAATCGAACCCACAATGGAAAAAGAGAATGACAACAAGCTAGCATTCCTGGATGTACCAATATCTCAAACAGAGAGTGGGTTCAAGACATTTGTATACTGTGAGCCAACATTCCACACTTCACAGATACCTCTCCCAAGTAAGACCTCCAATAGAGGAGAACATGACTAAGGACAATGTGTACTGTGCCATTCCATGTAGCTTCGGAAAGAAATATAAAAAATGGTCCTCCTCCTTAAGGTCAGGCAGCAAGAACATCACAAGGCCGTAACACAAGGGGAGATAGAAAAATCAGGCGTAGCTAACCACAAATGGAGAGAGAAAGGGGATCACCACCCCCTATGGGATGAAGGTGAAATAATAGAGAACGCCATTGGAAACTACATAAACTTAAGGAATCAGCGCATATGCTAGGCCACAAAAATCTAAGCCGTCCAAGCATAGAAATGAATACAATATAGGGAGCAGTAATATGGAGTGCCAGAGAAAATCATTAGCTTCAAAGATTTCAATATGAGATCCAGAAAAAAAGGGTTACTGAGACAGGTTTATAAGTCCCAGAAATTCATGTACAGATGTCCTCAAGGACACATGGCCCAGTGGATACAAGTGTTGGTTAGTTCCAGTGACTTGACCCAAAGTGTTATTAGTTCAATATCTCTAAATAACTTTGGGAATTGAGTTAAAGGGAGATAACTACATGTGGCATTGCATATGGAATGAAAATTATATACCCCAGTGATCAAAATAAAGGGTTCAGTTAAAAATTCCTAACACCTGAAGAAGGCCTGAGCATACAATGGTCGAAATGTTGTAAACATGGCAATAAAGATGAGTGTAAATAATGTAAGATCTTTCAACCTTGTTTCATGATATAAACACTGAGCTGTTTTCAGTTTCATAGGAACAAAGCAATACAGTCATTAAATTTCTCAATGCTTGATTGATTTTTGTTTTCTACAGCTTATCAACCCTTTACAGGTTATTTAAAGCCCAAAAATATTTTAGATTGTAAGAACATTTTTTAGAGATAATAATGTTTTAGTGATACAAGTCTTACTAATTAATCAATAGTTGTATTCATACCTTTCCCAAAGGTATTTGGACATATAAACATGAATACAGTTAACCTAACAGGAATTGGAACCCTGCCCTCCAATTAAAAATTGAGTCATTTTCCATTAGACTACTCACACATTCAAGCCTGCAGCACCTGTTATTCCAATGCTGTCATCTATTTAGGTACTGACCAGCCTTGATATTGCTTAACTTCAAACAGGAATCAATGTTCCAATGTGATGTGGACAACAGCCTAAATTTGTCAATGAGCCAATGTTATTAGAAATGTTATATCTAAACTGTGTGTGTCCGTTACCTATAGACTCTGAAATGACTGAACCGATTTTCTTGAAAATTTACACAGTTGTACTATAAGTGTCTGCGAGTATTCTTAGCTAGGTTTTGTGTCGAGGTACTTCCGATAAATATCGAAAATCGATAATCGAAAAAATTGGGTTATAGGAGGAGTGGTCCAATTTTAATCAAATTTGATACACTCAGACAAAGACATAAGAAACGATATTCAGAAGTTTCAAGATTGCAGTTCTTACAATAGTGCAGAAAATCGATAATATATATATATATAGTCTCAGCCATGATACCATTTACTCAGAGGACTTATTTAGCCTTCAAAATTCAGTTTACGACGAAAAAACTTATTTGATATCGATACCAGGAAATCAAAATTTGACTTAATCCATTCATTTTTCTTTCAGTCTACGGTTTAACTGGAAACAACTATTGCTTTTTAGTCTTTCGTGCCAACGTCCAGAGTGTCTGAGCTCCAGGACCATGGATTAGTTTTAAAGCTTTCATTACACCCGAGCAACACCAGGCTATACTGCTAGTATTCTAATAAGTGAAATCTTGGTTGAAAGTTGCTCAAAATATAATTATAATTAAGAATATATAATTGAACTGAAAGACATATAACAAATCACTTGAGGAAAAAGAAACAAAATTTATGCTATGTAAATAAAATCAGCTAATTCACTTTGCCCACATAAAAATCTTGCTCCTTTAACAAACCACAACATCTGGTTATTTAGAAAATTTAATCTAAAATATATGTATACTTTTATAAAATGTAATCTTTAACCAACAATGTTATAAACATTCTTCTTTTATGTGCCATGTCCCTTCACGACATGTGCTCTCTACTATTTTACATCCTTTGTAGCTCGTTGTTGCTTTTTTACTATTTTTCCAATTCACTGATCTGATAACAATTTACACACACTTATTAAGAAGTTTACTTACTGTTTCTCTTTGTACATCTTGCTTTTAATAAGTTCTAAAGAGGGCTTAGAGAATTTGATACTTACTATAGCTGAGTAGAGTATTGAGAGACAGGAAAATTTCACTAGAAACAAAAAAGAGAGTACTAGATTGCTATGTGATGTCAGTTCTTCAATATGGCAGTGAATGCTGGATGATTTCATTGAAGATGAAGGAAAAACTTGAAGCAACTGAAAAGTGGTTCTACACAAGGATGCTGCAGATATCGTGGATCGAGCATGTGAGCAATGATGAGATTTTGGAAAGGATGGAAATGAAAAGGAAATTAATGCTGAGCATCAGGAAGAGACAGTTGAAGCTCCTGGAATATGCAATGAGGAAGGAGGGCTTGGAGAATCTGATACCAACAGGCCAGATAAAGAGAAGGAGAGACGGGGAAAACGGTGTATAATATGCTTGACGAGCCTGAGCAGGTGGATGGCAAACAGGGGTTGTGTGGTGTAACAGGAGAAAACGTGCTAAGAGCCACCAGAGATAGGGAGACATGAGAGGCCATGATCACCTACCTCCTGAGAGGACAAGGCACATAGAATAAGAAGAATCCAATTCTCCAAGCCCATTTTTTCCATTATATGACGCATAAATTTCAGCTCCCTCTGATTCTAAGTATGAGTGTTCTTTTTGTTTCCATTTTCCTTATTGCTCAGATACGATCATTATTAATCCCAAGAAAAAAAAGTAATTGGTTTTGAATTTTTAATGAATTCTGAATTCAGGTTGAATACATCTTTTAATATCTTTTTATTACATTTTTTTAATCTATACTAAGTTTAGTTGTGAAGTTACCCCAATTGAATTTAGAGTTAAAATTTTTAGAATAAAAATTTAGTCAATTTATATGCAATAAATTTTTGAAGCCAAAGTAAATACAGCTGAAAAATTACATTTTTAGGTGAACTATGGTTTTAACGAATAAAAATCAAAGATTTTAAAAGAAGAATTACAATTTTGTGGATAATAATGCTTTTTTTTTAAGTGTATATAATTACTATAACAGCTTTCCAGTTTGTTGGAAACCTCTTCTGTAGTTCTTGTCTTTAAGAACTTTGGTGATCTTTTGATCTCTTTAATTATAATCTCGTAATGAGAGCACTTGTAAGAAATAATTATTCTCCTATTGTTTATCTCATTATGGGCATTGTCATATCCATGATATAACAACACTGAAGTTCACTGACGGGTCAGAATAGAATGGCTAAAAGGAAAATGAATGACAATCATGCTTCATTATCAGAGACTTTTATATGCTATGACATACACCAAACTATGAATATGTAAAAGTGTCCAATGTTGAGAAATATACATCACATCAACTGCAAAGTGAAGTATAAGCAGGAACACATGGAAAGGTCTTATATATAGCTTGAAGATACTTCTGACCTGGATAAGCCATTTTTAGGACTTTAGATTTAAATGGGCCAGATTTCTTTATGTCCTAGGCCAGATTTTCCTGTGTTTCATTCTTAAGAAATCATGTAATGATGGTTGTGTTGATGGACCACACTTCTAGATCATTTCCTATTAATGTGGGTGTCTCCCATAACTATCCTTGGACCTACATTCTTTCTTAAATTCATTAACAAACTTCCTGACGTCATCAGCTTTCAATTAGGTATTTATGTTGACGACACATTTATTTCTGACGTAATAGTAAGACCGATAGGCCTAACAAAGTAAAACTAGATGTACTTGAAAATTACCTCCAATCAGTTAACAGGAACAAGGAATGATTTGTAAATTTTAACATCTCCAAAATGAAACTGCTATCTTTTAATCCTCATAGAGAATTATTTTTGTCTTCCATATGTATGGCTGATGCTAACCCCCAGGAGAGCAACTCATTGTATCTTCTTGGTTTCATATTTTCCACCAACTTGAAGTGGAGTGAAGATTCTGAATCAATTGCTAACTGCTACAAACGTTGGTTTACTGTGTTGTGCTCGGAAATTTTTTTTTATCATAATCCATCTTGCATATTTATAAATCTGCTGTTTATCCATGCATTGAATATTGCTGCCATATCTGATCTGGTGGTTCTGCTATATAACTTGAGATTCTTGATAAACTTCAAAGAATAGTCAGTAATGTTATTAGTCCTGACCTGGCATCTCAACTTCAGTCACTTTTCTCTCTGCAGTAATGTGGCTTTCCTGTCTTTTCTATAAATATTTCCTGGCAATAATTCTAATGAACTTTCCTTCTTGGTATCTTGACAACATAAATTTAAGCATATAACTATATTTGCAACTAGGTTTCTTGTTTTACTGATGATGTAATCATAATTTCCAGTCTAATAGCTTCTTTTTTTTACCTGTAGAACTCTCTTCCAGTTTCTTGTTTCCATGTCACCTACAATCTTCAAAAAGTTAAATGCAACATCAATAGTATCTCCTCTCTTCCTGAATCCTCTTTTATTATCCTTTCTCCTCACTAGTCTTCTCATCCTCTTTTGTTCCCAGCAACCTCTTGTGTCTTAGAGGCATTATTACCTTGCTTGGGGTGAAATGATAAAAAAAAATTCAGAATGGACAAATATGGATGTCCTGCAAAAGTCTTTAGTCAAGGTTATACAATAAAAATCTGTAAAAACATTAATAATTTTTAATTACCTTAGCATTGTAGGGAGAAAAAACAAGATTAAGGTAGGATAAAGCAAGTCGTAAGCTCTTGGTCATCACTGATAGAAACACATTGCTAATGAAGGTGACTATGTGCAAAAACAACAGTGTTATTTCAGTCCTGTATACATTGTAGTTTCTGTAATAATAAATAGTAGACATTACATTTGGAACATTTCTTTTATATATATTATATATATATATTTTAAATTCTTTCCAGATATTATAGGGACAGACACAATGGTACTTATTTAAGTTTCAAATAAGAATAAATAAATATAATAATAAAACAATTTTGCATTATAAATAAAGGAAAATCAAAAGCAATTCATGGCTGTTAAAAAATATTTATTACTGAAAAAATTAAGAAATAAAATATTACAAATTAAACTAATTCCTGCAAAATCACTTTAATTCTATAGAATATTCAAAATCATTTCAAGGGAGATAAATTAGATAGCATCCGCATATATATCACTAGTTGAACTTTTATAATGTTTCTTCATACACTATGAAACATAAAACATGGCTAATTAGTTTTGCCTTTGCACCATACAAACATTAGTAAGTAGTATTAAGTAAAATGTACTACAGATATATTTCAGCATTTCATTAATTATTTATATGCAAGTAATCCACTATCCGGTGCTGGTTGTGCAATCAGGCGTTGGATTTCTTTAAATTTAGGATGGGCAGCATCTTTGCAGAGACCTAGCAGAGCACTTTCACTTGTAGTCAAAAAGGCACCAGCTTCTTTCATTCGGTCAAATGCATACATTCTGGAAAAGAAAAAATATCTATCTATCTCTCGCTCTGTATATTATATAATGTATAATTATTATTAACCAGTTATTGGTCAGAAATAAATTAGACCAGTATACAGTTGTATTAAAAAGTGCTGAATACATATACAATGTAGAGCTTTCAAATATTTTCATTTGGAAGTTAGCCAATTATATTCAGGCATTTTATATCAACTCTATATAATATATAGATACAAAACACCTGAAGATACCGAAAGGTTATCTTCTAAATGAAAATATGTATGTTACTTCAAACATTATTTTTAGTGAATACACATATTTGAGTAGATACCCTGTTTTTAAAGTATTTATTATGTCTACTTCTGTTTATTACATCTAGAAAATATGAAAATATTTCTTTAATGTTTATTCCTTAAAAGGAAAAATAGAAAATTTGCTGGGCTGTTGGCAAACAGTCACATGCATGCTGGATCAGATGGCAGTTTCTCCTAAGTAGGGGCACACAGGTTTGTATCCTGCCAGAAGACGGATTTTCTTTATTAAGCTTTCTCAAGTATGCAGGCCAGTAGACATAATGAACCAAATCCATTGATTCTTTAGAAATATATATAAAATTGTAAAATGACAAATTGTTTCTACCTACCACAATGCTTGTCTATGCTATTGTCACACACACAATAAATATTGTATTACAACTAAATTTTTGAGGAGACCAATGTTGAACTGATTAAGCCAGAAGTAAGAAAAGATTTGTGAAAATAACAGTGCTAAGAAAATTATTATAAATTATATTAGTTGAATAATTTCAAGAAAAAAATGGGAAGGGATGCTGATCGGAATTCACTCTGAGATTTTCTTCATGACACTTTGGACTGACATCTTTAAACTTCAAATTGAGAATTGTGCTACTGAGATTTCCTCTTGGATCAAAGCCAGCATAGATGCTTTCATTCCTCCTTGGAAATAACAGGTGAAAAAGCCTCAATTTTCTCCATAATTTACACAAACATATTCTGCCACTATAATCCACAGGAACAACTATTTTTGGCTATATCATCATGACAGCTCCTGTCAAAACAGATGCCTATTTGTTGCTGTTCATAATAAATGTAACCGAGTCCTCTAAGGATCTAATTCTGTTTGCTGAAAGAATGAGGTACCATATTGCATGTATCAACTTTGGCTCTTGGGATTAATGGTAGCTCTGTAATAGTGTATTAAATAAGTGTAAAGTCTCTATTCCTTCTTTCTTCAATCAATTTGAAGTGTTAACATCCTCTGCTGATAAGGCTAAACGCTTCACCTGTAAATTCTTCTTAATCTTTACTCTTGACTCATTTGCTTAACTTCCCACTTAGAACTGAGTCTCTATTGAGAGATATGCATATAACCCCTTCTATGATTTCTGCTATCAACTCTAACCTGGACCGCTACAAAGTATGTGGGCCTTATAGTATCCCTGTAATAGTCATTAAGAAGTGTGCTCCTGAACTGGCTCCTGTTCTCTTTAAACTGAGTAAAAAATGCCTTGTTGCCGCTTGCTTTCTTGCCAGCTGGAAGTCCTTATCCATTGTTCCAGTTTGTAAGAAATCTGATGAACTGTCTGACACTTCCAATTATCAGCCTATTAGCCTTCTATCTCTTTTCAGGAATCTCCTAGAGGCTTTAATCAATGCTGAATTGATTAGGCATCACATGCCACAGGGCCTTTTTTCAAACAAGCTATATGAGTTTTGTATCTCCAGGTTAACTGCTGGTGTATTGACAATAATTGCAGGCAGTCTGTCAAGCTCTAGATAAGCTTGAAAGCTTTCAACATGGTTTGGCATACAGGTCTTCTCCACAAATTGAAAAGTTAAGGTGTTTCTGGACGAATTTTTGAATTGAGATCTTTTCATACTAATGCAGGTATCCCATAAGGCTCCATTCTTGATCCTACTTTGCTTTTAATTTTTATCAATGATCTTCTCAATGACATCAGTTCTCATACATGGAATCTAAGCTGATGGCACAACAATTTATTCCTGTCACAATAATAAGTCTGATCATTTCAGTAAGGTCAAATTGGCAGTTGATGTCCAAAAAAAACTTCAGTCTGTTCTTAACTGGGACAAAGAATGACTTTGATTCCAAAACAAAACTACTCTCCATTGATCAGCTGAAAGACCCTTCTCTGCTTTCCATTGGCATGGCTGATGTTAACCTCCAGGAAAGCGACTCATTGCACATTCTTGGCTGACATGAAATAGAAAGACTATATTGAATCCATTGCTAAGTCAGCTGCTAAGAAAGTTGCTTCACTGTGTCATGTGAGAAATTTTTTCTCTCCAGAAACTATCTTGCTATAAGCCTACCATTCATCTGTGCTTAGAATATTGCTGTCATGTATGGTCCAGTGCTCCTGCTATCTATAGCTCCTTGATAAAATCCAAAGAATCTGCAATATTACTGAACTTGATGTGGTATCTTGGCTTCAGTCACTTTCTCACTACTGCAAGGTTGCCTCCCTGTGCCTTTTTTAATAAATACTTTCATGGTAATTGTTCGAATGAGCACTATGGTGCCTAGACTTTCTTAATTTAAGTGCAGTACTAGACTGGTGTCGAGATCTCATCAACTTGCAATTAATTTTCCTAGATGTAATTGTAAATTTTAAGCTGACAATCTCTTTTCTTGCACTTCTCACTTGGGGAACTCCTTTTTCAGCTCCATGTCTTCCATCCAACTTTGATCTTCAAAATGCAATTTCACTGTCTTCTTCTTCTGTTGTTTTTGCTCTGGGCACCCTAATGTGGTATAATGGTTAGCAAGCTTGTCTTGTTAGCACCTATTACAACTGAGTAGTGAGTTTGATCCTCACTGGGTACCTCATACTTTCGGCCTTGTGCCACATCTAAAATCAACTGTGGTCTTTGCTCCCTAGTAATGATTCTGTTTCTATTCTCCTACACCCAATAAACCATTGTGTTTTAGTGGCTTTAGTGCCTTGCTTGAGGGGAATTTGATAAAAAAAGAAAAGGATAATGGTTCAGTAATGTAAAAAATAAATTCAAGATTTTAAATAAAATTTGCACTACTTAAGTGAAAATAAATTAATAAAGAAAAATAAATGTATAGATGTTAGTTCTTGAAATTCAATTACAAAATGAAACAATACTTATTAACTCTTCCTGGATAAGAGTTGTTCATAATCCATTAATATGAATTCACTCAACAACCACATTTTAATCTCCTCAATTTATATTTTTGGGAGATAGTACTGATTGAATGATTAAAGAACTATAAATAATAGAAACACTACAGAAACTTGGGAAATAAAAATGCAGGTTGATGAAACAAAAAGATTACACTCACACAAATTTAAGACTCTTAACCTGTCATAAGCTTTAAATTTATTTAATTAAACAAAAGCAATTATATATACATGTGGTATTTTGTATTTACTTTCATAATATTGAGTCAGATACATGGTACTGCTATATATTTTATTTTGCCATCTTAGCTCATCCAAGAGACACAACTGCTTAGCACTAAAGAGTTCCTATAACATACCTCTTATCCGATAAAAATAAAACTTCTATGCTTTATAAACTCAAGGTCATAATTAGAATAATTTTGATAATGTGAAATCAAATAGATACAGCAATATATAAAGCAATAAAATATTGTTATTTGAATCTAAGAAATAAAACAATGAAGTCAATGTTTTTAAATTATAGTATTTGTGTTTGATATAAAGTTATTGTCTATTTTCCTCCTCCATGCAGATATCTTTTCATATTAATATTATTTGTTTATTTATTTGTACTTAACAAAATCATTAAATTTTGTTTGGAGGTTTCTTGTTCTTGTAATATTTGTACCTAGTATGTTTGAATAATAATTAAGAGATACAAATATTAACCTGTTAAAACAAACTTTATTTAACTTCGTCTACATTCTTGTGGGAGTCCCTCATGGCTGGTGTGAAATCTTTTGAGGAACTAAAAAAATTGAACTGCTACTAGTTGCTGGTCAGTAGGGATGGGCCAGAGAGAAAGAGATGGAGTGAGAGATGAAGGGATTTCTGGGATAGTAGTTTGTGAGCTAGGTGGAAGCACCTGGAGAAGAGGAGGGAGAAGAAGACAAAGTTAATTTGTTTAGGAAGTATTATTTCTGACCTCTAGTAAGGGGGTACTACATTCTCATAGGATAGTTTGATGATGATGTTGATCTGTGCCTGCAACTATATGGATTGAATATGCTGACTTGTAATAAATGGAATATTAATGATTGATGTTGAGGGGTCACTGCTGATATGTGATAGTGTTGCTCGATCATTTTACCCTATCCATTGAGCTGGCAAGCTGAAAATAACACTTGTATGTGGTCTGTATACTTCTTGTAAGTATTGTTTTTTGCATCTAAGCAATCTTCCATTGCTGTGAATTTTGATAATGCAAAAATGTGCCTCTGTGCATTTATCTACAATTGTTGGTTGCCATGGGCTACTTTCTTAAAGAACAGACTCTTTACTGCCTATTACCAATTCAGGAAGATCCTTTATATTTCTATTATAATACTGCTGCTATATGCTTTAGTTCAACATCTTGACCCGTTTGATTCATCCAAGGGACGCAACTCATGAATATTAAGAATTCCTATTACCATATATGTCCAGAAGCGGCTTGATGGTAAAATCTCAAAGGAAATCCTATTAATATTAATTGTTAAAAATTAAATATTCAACCTGGTTTATTCAGAAGGCTCAAAAAATTAAAATTATTTATTTACAAAGTCACTATATATTTTTTACATATAAAAGTTTAAAATTTACAGGTATGCATGATCATTTCAGTGAATTGAATTCATTTCATTGGTGATGAAGCAAATTCAATTCACTGAAATGATCATGCAATCCTGTAAATTTTGAACTTATATATATATATATGTATATATGTATATATATATATATATATATAAAGGCATGATGGATAAATTGTCTTAAAATATATTGAAATCTTAAAGATTTTAATAAAATCAACATTGTCTTTAAACATAGTCTCCAGTAGACTTCAGAATCTTCTGCAACTCTTCTAGACACTCTCCTTGTTTAAGTTAGTGAATGCTACCATAATCCGTGCCTTCAGTTCCTTTTTAGTGTTACAAGGATTTTTGTTGATCTATCACTTAACTGCACCCCACACGTAATAATCAAGGAAGGTTGTAGTCTGGGGAGTTAGGTGGCCAGATGTAAGGGCTGATGTGGTTGCAGAAATTGTCTGACATTAATGACTGGGTTCTCCTGTTTGTGTGGTATGGCGCAGAGGCCTGTTGCCAGACACAGGGTCTTCCAGCAGCTACCCTCAGGGTACTTGATGAAACCCACACTAATAAATTTAAGAGTTTTTTCTTATCTGAACAATGTGAGATTTCTGAGCTGTTGTACCTTTGTAATCCTCATTAGATTCAGCCATATCTTTCCGAATCCTCTGCATTATCTCAGATTGACACCCAAACACCATGAACGGTTCATATTAGAGCTTCTGGTGTGAATGCCAATCCGTACAGCGTGCCATTTCCAAATTTCTGGCAGAGTGAATTGTGTCATGGTGCTCTTTTTTTCAGACAGTAGCTCAATCGACCCTACTATACTGTGCAGTTGACAAAATCAAAAACAATGTGCATGTGTGAAATTAAACATTTAAAATGGCAACAATTTACCCATTGCACTATAGAGAGAGTTGTGTATTTGAGAATTAACCTTTCTTTAACAGATGTTTTGTTAAAGAACACTGACAATGTACTTTAGTTAGGTTTTTATTATATATTTTTCTTTTTAAAGCTTATTTTGGAATTATGACTACATCTACATTTTGCAACTTTTAAACTGTCTACAATAACACTTAAGCACCATTTAATGTAGTAAAATAACTAAAATCCTTGTAAATAGCTAATGGATTATCTAAAAGTGCTCGAAATAAACAAATATTTGGAGAATTAAGTTCAGAATGGGAAAAGTATAATAAAAGCATGATGTAAAAAGAAATTAAAAAGTTGCATAAAGTGCAGAAAAAAGATTTTTATTTTGTTACATTAATAGCTGTATGTATTCACTATACAAGAAAAGGTAAAAATGTGTAGAAAGTATAACTGACCTGTCAACCATTGTACGAGATGAACAGCCATCAACAATAACATGCACCTGGTAGTCTTTTTCCAAAAGGTCGAGAACTGTTTGCTGGATACATGCCTGGGTCTCAATACCACACAGCAAAATGGTTTTCCTATCTGGAAATGAAAACAATATATATCAGTAAGTTTATTGTAACTTTCATCACTAACATTTTCTAATCTGTATTTTATCTGAAGAGACTGATTTTTATGTAATAGTGGTGGATTTATTTTATACAAAACGCTACCAAAGTCATCAGAAATTTCCAAACAAAATGTTTAAAAGGCTTCCTGTCAAAGTTGACAATCAGTGTAACAAGTGTTACAGTTATCACTGCCTTGTGGTAATTATGGGAGAGTGGTTTGCCCAAATGCTCTCCTATACAGTCACCCAGAGATGAAATAATTTTTGTCAATGAGACAAATGCAGTGATGTAGAGTCATACTTTTCTCAAGTGCTAAGTGAATGTAAGAATCTTCAAGGCTGATTTGAATCTGGTTTACCAGTTCCATTTTTTTTTTTACTGATAATCATGATGCTATCTTGCAAAATAAAAACATCTCTATGTGATTATTAACTAACCTATTTTCTCCTTTAATTGGTTTTCAACATCTGGAATAATCATCGAAAATCGGGTTTTGGGGCAAACTGTTATTCCAGTGACATCTAACTCGGGAACTGTGTGTCCAAGTCCTACAAAGGAAGAATAAAAAAAGATTAAATCCAATAATAAATAATCAGTTTTAATTGAGATCTTATTAAACACAAGGATACAGAATGATTTGAAAAGAGTATTCCTCAATGTATGAAAAAAATAAATAGACCATGTTTCTAATTTGGATTAAATAAATTTTAGTCCACTCAAATCATTTTTCCTATTTCTTAATAACATTGTTTAAATAATAAAAAAAAAGCTTCTGATAATATTTAATTATCATTTGTAAAATATAGAAATACATCACCACAAAATATAACAATAAGAGCAAGATATAACTTTATTTTTTAGAATTTTTTTTATTGTCTTATCCATCTCAGGCCAAAAAAATTAGACTTGGATCATTTTTTGTAGATGCCCTGATTCTAGGATAACAGGTATACTATCATATATAGATTTACGTAGTAAACTAGGAATAAATGGTTTTGGGTATGATATAGAGACATTCAGTCAGTTAAGTGCCATAATGTGATACACGCTTGGGGCAATCATGTCTCAAAAGAGACATGACTGACTGGACAGAAGATTATCCCACAGTAGATTGCCATTGCTTTCTGCAGTAGACTGGTTGCCAGTCAAGGCTATAGAATCCAATCTGTCCTATTATTTAACCCATAACTGGAGGGAAGAGATGGATTAATACCTTTCCCAAGGGTATTTGTACATAAGCGAATGCAAGGAATTCAACTGAAATTTGAACGTGGCACCCCGATTTGTTGTTCCGAGTTGATATCCACTATAAGGTAGAGAAACTACAATATCGACAAATATGTTGCAAGTAATTCTTGATTGAATGTTGAATATTTTATCTGTGTTTGTGAAAGTAACCAATTGATAGGTGATCCAGTTAAGTTGGGCGTGTGCTAATGATTGGAAATTATTGTTTTAATATTATTGAATGCCTTTATTTTATTTAGTGTAATTGAACCTTTTGTAGCAGTCCTCATTTTTTGTTATGGTAATGATAACACTAGCTCTGCAAATTTGAAGATTAAAAATTTATTATCATTAAAAAATTACTGATTTTTTTGTTGTTGATTTAACACCATCTGCAATTATATTATAACCTAAAAAGTTTAGGGAGTCAACATTAAATTCACATTTAGAAACAGACACTTTAAGGTTACTTTTAATTAAGATGTTGAAAACAGCATCTGTATCTTGCATGTGTTATTGTTCATTTTCAGTTTTATATGAAGATTAGTATGTCGTCTAGATAAAAACACATTTTAGATTGGCAAATATTTTACCCATGCATCGCTGATGAGTTGCTACTGCATTTTTTAAACCAAAAAATATGTAGTTGCATTCTTGAAGTCCTGGGGGAGGGGTTTATAGCAGTCTTTGTTGATAAGAAGAAAGTTGACCTTTAGCTTTAAAGCTTGATAGCCAACATGTGTTAATAATATGTATTTTTGAATGTAGGGGAACACACCTATTCTATAGTGAATAGACTCTCCCACCTAATTTAAGTAAGAGGAACAAAGGTCAGTCGATGTTGGACGATAGTAGTTGACAGTCAAATATAAAAATAGTCAGCGACCTGGTAAGATTACACTGCGTAATACATATATAAAGTTCTTAACATTTTTTACATCGAACCTATTAGGACTGACTTTAACACAAATATAAGCCTCCACTGTGAAAATAATTCCACAACAGAATGTCTATGAAGTGAAAAAAATCTCTGGATATTTAAGTTATTTTATTTGAAAATATTATTCTTAAACAATTGGTTATATAAGGTTAAAGAAAATTTATTTTCAAACATAGTTAACAAATTTTTGCTTGTTCATTACCCTTTTGGTTACTTGTATTTCGTTAGGTATTACATTTTTACTTGTTTGTGCAAAAGTAGAATTTTTGACTTCACACTCACAGGTTAGTGTGCATGAATAAAACATTATTTTCATCATTTAAATAAAAGGTAGGGATTATTTTAGAAAATCCAGTTAATTAATCCTTAGTCTTAAATTTACTAACAGACTTCTCAAAATACATCTCTAGGAGAAATATTGTATTTTAAAGAGATATTTTAAAATTTGTTGTTTGTATTTTTCGTACACAATGGCAGTTTGACGAAAAAACATGCCAAGGTTTTTAAAATGGCTAAAAAGTAAAGTTACTTTATATATGGAAATTAATTTTTCTTTGATTTGAATTAGCTTTTTACTAGAGGCCATTATTTTTCAAAATGCTGTCTGCCAAAGTAAACAGATGTGTTCCCATTCTCTCCTTGAATGAAAAAATGGCTTTAAAGAAAATCTTAAAGGAAAGTGATTCTTATATATTATTCTATTATATTACTATATTATATTATTTATTAATGTTATTACATTAAATATATAAATGTAACTTGAATATTTATTTGATTAATTAATTATTATTGATTAATTATTTCATAATATTTAAATGCATTATATCATATATATATTATAAACTGAATTTCAATTTAACACAAATGATTATTAACTTAGTTATTTACTTTTCATGATTGAATGTTTGTTTTTGTATATAAAGGAAGACAAATTTTTTGCTCTTAGAAGAGACGCATTCCTATGTCTAATGCCTAATTTCTAACGTAGAATTTTTAAGCTTTAATTGTTTTATTCGATATGATAGAAAAAACAATACGATATAATTTTTATGATATTTTTTCTTAGGAAAATTACGTTTTTTGTTTTAGTTATTGATAACACTATTTTTGATGAGCTTAATGAATCAATAACTGAATATACAAGGTTGTCATAGCCAGGGGTGAAAGTGGGGATAAGCTCCTACTATCTATAAAGTGCTCCCATGGCATGCTTGTTCAAATAGCCACTGACAACTAAGTCCAGCTCCTGGCAAGCTCACCACAAAACTACTTTTACAGACAGGAGAAGGGGTGAAAGGCAAGTCACTGGCACCTTATAACAGGTTGCTTTGGGCAGGTGGAGCTCATCAGCCTGGGAAGGCAGTTCATCTACGAGAAGGGAAACCCTTATTTCAAACCTCTGCTGTCTTGTGGTCATATCCAATTATGGAAAAGGCTTCAGGAGTAAACCTCAAGGTAAAATCTGAAGTTGGAGTCCCTAAGGCAGTTTACTGTTGTATTCAACTAGTTCTAGCAGCTCCTGCAACGGCACTGGTCCCAAGTTGTAACAACCCTGTCGTTCCTTTTGTCTAATCAGTGACATAGGGACATGCTACATAGGCAACAGCCTGTCCTCCATATCACATAGCCCAGACTTGCATCTGACCATACTACCCCAAAACGCTACACCTGGAGAGGATACTCCATTTCATCTTTGGCATTGAAACAACATGGGGAACAACTGTTACCAGTTATAAGTTACCACTCGATTGGTATAGGGCATAGCACCAGAGGTCATTCTCATCAGTGTGGGAGATTCTCTAATCTCACTGACAGCTACCGCCCACCTCAAGCTGGGCATACCCCATCCAGTAAAGTGTTGTTCGGCTAAGTTTTGCCTTTTTCATTGGATGCATGGAGATTAGGAGACATCCAATAAGTGAATCATAACCTTTGCACCAGGCAACAACAAGAAATCACACCTATCTGAAAACCTCCAGGATATCAGTGACAAGCTCAAAAGGCTTCATGTGGACATTGCTACACTGTGGGAAACACGCCTGGCAGACTCTGGATTATTGAAGAAGAGGAACTACACATTTTTTTTTAGCAGGGAAAGAGCTCAAACAAACCTCACCAACACCTCGTTTCGCAGTTAAGTACAGCCTCCTGAATATGGTTGAACCAGGTAGTAATGGTTTTGAGGCAACTGCATATTAAAAAAACTTTTTTACCAAGATTTTCTAAAAATAATTATTTAAAAAATGATTTTAGCCAATTATGAATAAGTCCTGAAATTTCATCAAAATCCAACCATTATTTGATTTTTGCAAGAATTTCCAAATTAATGTCTTTCAAGTGCCTTGTGTAATATTATTAACCCTTGTAAAAATTACGTCACTGCCGGATAAAAGAAAAATAAGATTTTCAACAAAATTTCTAATGTGTTAGAAAAAAATTTCCAAAATAATTAAAAAATACTTTGATCTATCTTCCTAATAATAACAAACATTTTGCCATAAAACTTTATTTTTATTTAGTTTGGAGCCTTTTTCCTTCCTATACTGTTTTTTCAGTGATTCATTGGAGATACCTCTAGTGAACATAAAATTAAAAGCAGCTCTCTTCTCTTTTTCACTTTTACAAAAATTCACAATGATGTGTGAATTCCTGATTTTGCCAATTGAAAACGGTTGACTCCATACCAAAGAAGAAAAATGAAGGATTTTGTGATCAGATGTTAAATTAATTTTCTAACCAATGAAGGGAAGCAATTTACAAAACTGAGAGAAAAGTTAGCGTTCCAGTGTGAAAAGAGGAATCGGTATAAAGGAGGGAAGGAAAGTCAGAATCAGTCAGTAATATGAAGAGCATAGAGACAACACTGGCACAGCTAGTAAAATGTGACAAAAGAAATTTCAAGGCGGTCGACCCTCTCATGTCTTGTTGACATATATTTGTTCTTCCTCCTCCTTCTAATTTTCCTTTCAAAGAAACAACAAGATACTTTAACTGACTCCTAAATATTAACTAAGTACAATTTCCTTTATTGCTTCACTTTCCTTTTCACTTTCTCGCCTGCCATAAAAACAGGAATGAAACACAGACTTTAGTAAACTGTTTACATACACACAAGAAGTTACAACTATGACCTCTTGATACACATAACTTCTTGCAACTATTTCTCACTGAACTCCTACAAATTCATGTTATTATGTTTAGTCAATAAAATTTTACTTTAACAAACAAAACAATTTTATTCTTCCACATTCCAACATCCAACCTTATCCTTCTGATGATTTTTTTTGATAAGACCCTAAGTTGTGAGGGTGTCGGCTATGTTTATGAATTGGCCTTGTACCAGACCTGTCTGACCGTCCCTCCTGCTTCATAAATCGCTGAAAAAACATATGAATAAAAAAAGGTCCCAAACTTAAAAACGAACTTTTTCCATCAAAATAAGAGGAACAAAGTATTCTTTAATTATTTTTCAAAACTTTTAAATCCTAACACTAACAGTAACACGTTCAAAACTTTGGTAAAAATCTTGTTTTTATTTTCGTTAGCGAAGAGCCAAATAGTTACCAGAGTTTTACAGTGTAAAACTCACTTTTTTCGGTAAAAGACATTAATTTAGAAATTCTTGCAAAAATCAAACAGTTGTCTGATTTTACATGTAACTTCTAGAAAATGTTCTAGAAGTTACAGACGCGACCGTTTTTCTTTTGTTTATTTCAAATTCGGAGTTAAAAAGTATTAAATTAAAATTTTTGCTTAGGGAAATAAATAGTTGAAATAAATAAAAATTAAATTGTATTTTGAGCGATTATTTTATGATTTTTTTAATGACTTCATGATTTTTTTCACATAGAAAGTCATAGAAAGACTCAATTTCAATTACATAGAAACAAATTACGTAAGATTTTAAAGAAAAATTAATATTTTTTACAATACATACAAAATCGATTAAAGCACTAAAATGGATTATCTACTGTTTTTTAAAATTAAGAAAAGAACTTAAGCAAAAAAATTTAAATTTTATTTTTGTTTTTTGTTGCTATGAGTCTCTAAACTTCAAACACACTGGTGTGGTGGTTACAAGAGTAGAATTAGTAAAAAATTAAAATTCTTCTTTTTTGTTAAAAAAAATAATTATGCATTTGTTTTAGGAATTAATTTAAATAAATGCAAAATAATCTGTGAATTAAATTTAAATGTCATAAAAATAGTGAAGTGTAGCAATAACGATTCGTAGTCCTTGAAGAACATCCTGATGAATGAAGGTTATCGGCCTTTACATAATTCTCCTTTACTACGACACTTACGGTGTCAAATTTGTTCTTGGATAAAGTTTGTCCATTTCCCGTTGAAAAATGGGCCACACGAAATGGTACTCTACCAAGACCTCCTATATATGGTTAATATATAGGAGGTCTTGACTCTACAGTACTGATAGAGCCTCCCATTAGTTTCCAAAGCAGTAAATCTTTTTTTTTTTCATTTTGCCTTAGAGAAATTTACTAAGTAAACTTTTTTTTTTTAGATGAAAAGTAGAAAAACTATAGGTAGATAGTTTGTTTTTAGTATGTCTTCGATACGTGGCAAAGAATTAAGTTGTTGTATAAAATTGGTTTTCTCTAAGTAATCAGCGCATAACCTCTATTAGTGGAGTCCTTAACAACCCTTGGACACTCCAGGGGTTGAACTTGGTTCAATTATGCCTCTCTCAACTTTGTAAAAAATCCCTGCCATCCTTACCAAACAGCCGTGATTTTGTTGTGATTGGTTTTAGTTTACATTGTAAACTTTTTACAATTAGGAGACAAGTTTGGAAAAAGTAAGGGTTCACTAACAGCAACAACACAAATCTGATATTGTTGTTAAGTGAACATTTTAACATTTACCAATCAAAAATTGAAAAGTTTAATGTGCGTGTACTAAAAAACAAAAATAATTTCACCTTTAGGATACTGTTCAGTAACAATTACAGGAATTTCTAATATTTTTGCTGCTTTCAACATTCTCGATGATACTTCCACAATCTGCGAAAAGTATTGTATTGAAGGTTTGAACTTTTCCTGCATGTCACACAAGAATAACATGGAATTATTTAACATCAATTTGCCCAACTTTCTGGTAGCCATCTTTTTAAGATTTAAAAAATATCAGCGGTTGCGTCCCTTGAATAATTTTTCAAAATCTACATCAATAAAAAGAGTTAAAATGTCATACGTGAATGCAACGAATTCAACTGGAACTTGACTCTCCAATTTCTCATTCCAGTCCTATATTCATTACACCACGCACAGTGGTTCTTTTCAGTACTCTTCTAAGGAGAGAAATTTGCTAAACGTACCATGCTCGTTCACTGAAAAAACAGCATAGCATGATGATAAAGGGCTCAAATTTAAAAATAAAGTTTTATCTTTTATCGTTAAAATGTTTGTTATTAAGAGCAAAAGATCAAAATATTTTTTAAGTATAAAATAAATAAAGCTAAGAAAAAAGAAATAGGAAATTTTCGTTTGAATCGGGTAATTCCGCCCCCTTTTTTTAAAACTAGGAAAGCAAACGAATTTTTAATTATTTAAAAAAAAATTTTAATCCTTTCTAACCGATTCAAAATTTTGGTAAAAAAAATCTTGTTTTGGTTTTCATCAGCGGGTAACCAAATCGTTATCAGAGTTTAGAATGGATTATGTAATTCTTTTTTTTTTGTCCAGCGAAAAACATTTAATTTGGGAATTCCTGCAAAAATCAAATAATTGTCAAATTTTAATGAAACTTATTAAAAAATGAATGCAATTATTTTTTTATATTATTATTTTTAGAAAAATTTGGTGCAAATATTTTTTTTTTACATCTGTTACTTCCTCCCCAGCAGGTAAATTCATGAAATTTCAAGAAGTTAAATTTTGTAGCAAAAATTTTTTTATTGGTTAAATGCAGGACACATTGTAGAATGTAAATCATCTATTGTTTTTTCAAACAGTTGGCCTCTTTTCAGAAAATCTGCTCCAATAGTAAAATCAAAAAATGCTATACAACTATGACATTATTTCATTAAATAAGCTTTTAATTGCTTTTATAATATATATTAAAGAACTTTCATTATAGTTTTAAAAAATTTTTTTCAATGAATAATGAAATTTTAAAAGAATTGTTTTAATTTTTTCTTTTTTAATTATAATAATTTATAAAATTTCAAAAATTTTTAAAATTCTACAAGGCTTTGTGGCGGTTAGGTTATTAAGTTATTAAATGAAAACTATATTTACTAATCAAAAATGAAAAAGTTTAATACAAATCATCGAGCCATCGTATTTTTAAAATAATTAAAATTTTTTGTTAGTGTATTTGAAGTTTTTTTAGTATAGTATTTTTTGCCTTACATTAAAAGGTCATGTGTTTCACGGTTTCTTCCCATTATAGGAAAAAATTTGGACAGTTATGTCAATTCTGGTCAACCATACTTGTGGCTGCCATCATGCATCAATCACTGATAGCAAAGGTCAGAAAGATCAACACTCCGTGATGAAGAAATAGTTTTATTCTAAATTTCATGCTATAAATAAGTAATACTTGTGTAAATCAGATTAATTTAATTTTAAATATGCTAATTTTTCAAAACTAATGTGTCAGTGATGTATATTTTATTTTTACAAAGTTTTTAAAATAGAGAATTTTGTTTGCAAAATGTGTTGATTGCTCAAAAATGGCCAAAACACTGAATTTTCTTTTTTTTTTAATTTAATAATTTTAGATGTCAATCAATCTAATTTCTACTTGAAATACACTAGAGTAATTTGTTTACTGGAAATAGTAAATTTAATTATTTAGCTTTCAATTAAAGCTAAAATTAAATCTTCAAGATAACATTTTTTTTATTTATCAAAATTCAATTTTAAACTTAGGTATCATGAATTATTGTGCAAAAAAAATGGAAGTACCTAATTTATTCTTATCAAGATGGACCTTTAAAAAAGAGGACTAAGGAATCCTAGCTATTTATTTGTTATGGAATATGAGAACATCTATTAATTCTAGGCTTGAAAAAGTGCTAATATTGAAATTATATTGACCTTTCAACAAGAATAAAAACTCCTGGTTAAACTCAGTTGCAACTTTATTCCTGCTCCAAATACAAGATAAAACGAATGAATCAACAAATTAAAAATAATGAAATGTATGGTGCATTAAAAAATAAAAGCTCTAATGAGTAACTCATAGTAAGGGCCATAACTCATGTTTATTTAAATGTTTTATCTATTCCCCCCCCTACTCTTTTTTTCAAGAGTAAGGGGGAAATAGAGACTGGTTAGGATTGTACATAATCTTGTAGCTATTTTGATAGACTTTACTTGAAGTGATGATGTAACAGCTATGTGCCTTGAATTTGTCTTGATTGCTATATAAGTAGACAAGATCATCAATATGTAGTGATTATTACTGTGCCATTCTGGTACTCTTCTACTTTGATAATGAACTAACAAAGTGATTGACTGACAGAGTGTCTGTCAGTTCCTCTAGATCAAATACAGATTCATTTGTGAACTGACTTTGTTGTGTTCAAAGTTCAGTGAAAACAAACTTGTGAAGGAGGCACAGAACTTAGGCAAGATATGCAAAAAGTTAAGGAAAGTTCAGAAATTGAGCCCCCACCAGATTCTTGAAATAAAATTTCCTCTTTAATTTCGCAGATGGTTTTCTCTGCTACATGGTTTTTGTTTCCGTTATTTTACATGTCTTATTCCAAAAGTTAATTGAAATCTATGTAACAAATTATCGTCTGATAATGCGACGAAACAAGGGATGGATCTACACAGATTATGGCAGGAGGTCCATAAGTCCGTGATTAATGCTAGAATGGCCTGACAGAATGTATCACATTTCTCATCTGACCAGCTGATGTTACACACTCTTTCAACACAGGAACAAGCTGGTGATTGCATTTCAGAACATCAGAGGCAAAAGTAGAACTGAACATGCTGGTGGGCTCCTCAGATGATTGCTGTAATAGCTGATCTGGAAAATGTTTCAAATGGGTGCATGTCTTGCTTATGCATTTGACAGAGATGCTTAGATTTAAGGAATAGAAATGCTGTTTTACCACCATTGCAGCTGGTGACAAATTGGATGGTTCAATAAAATGTGCAGTGAGACCAAAAAACCACTGATTACAGATTGTAGCATAACGTACTCAGTTGTGGGCTGAAATGGAGGCTCTCTCTTGTGATTGATGCAATGCTGAGATAGCGCTTTGTTTTGATGTGGATGAATTTTCTTGAAGGGTGGAACCCTTGTTTCAACTGTGCATGAGGTTTTGTAGATCAAGACAAACTGAATAGATAGCTGACCAGACCGTGAATGGTAGATTAATCTTATTGTTTAGCAGATCTTGTAGACATAAACTGCAACCAACAGAATCCTCTGTTTGTTTCATAAACTGGTATGGTTTTTCATGCTGGACGTTTGTTCAATTTAATTCAGTTGTTCCTATCAAATCACGTAATAAAGGTATTGAACGGGCATGCTTCCAGATCCTTTTACACAATTGTGGATGTCCCTCAAAGCTCTATCCTATGTCCTATGCTTTTTCTGATCTTCATCAATGATCTTTCTGATGTAATCAGTTCCCAAGTAGATATTTATGCAGATGACACCACCATTTACTTCTGTCCCAATGAGAAATCTGCCAGGGCTGACAAAGTAACTCTCACTGCTGCTCTTGTAAAGGACTTCCAATCTGTGGTGGACTGGAGTAAGAAATGGCTAGTAAATTTTAATACTTTTAAAACAAAGCTGTTCTTTTTTTTTAATGATCATAGAGAAGCTTTCCTACCTTCTATCAGTACGGATCATGCTAGTCTCTCAGAAAGCAATACACTGTGCTTCCTTGGCCTCTCTCAGCTAACCTACAAGTGAAACTACTACATGGAATCAGTAGGTACATCCACTGCTAGGAAGGTTAGGTCACTGTTTTGGACAAGGAAGTTTTTCTTGTTAAAATCCATTTTGCATACATACAAATCTTTCATTTTTCTATGCATTGACTACTGTTGCCATATCTGGTTGGGTGCTCCTGCTACTCATCTCAAAGTTCTCAACAAAATCCAAAAAACATTCTGCAATGTAATCAATCCCAGTTTGGCAGCTTAGCTTCAGTCACTTTCTCACTGATGTGACATGACTTTCTTCTGTCTTTTCTACAGATATTTTCATGAGCTTATCTCCTTGGTGCCCTGTCAAATTTACTTGAGCTACTAGATTGACAACTAGGTCCCACTCTTTTACAGTCAGAACAGTCAAATGTACTTGGTTCCCTGATAGCTACTATCTCCAAGAGTTTAAGTGCCACGTCAATTGCCATCTTTTATCTCCTTGATTCCTGTCTTTCTCCTACCCTTTCTTCATCACCTGCTGTGACTTGTTCTTCTTTTTGCTCTCTTCTCATGTAACCCCTTGCACACAAGTGGCAGTACTGCCTTGTTTGGGGTGAAATAATTATTAAAAAAAATATAT
Source organism: Ascarosepion bandense (assembly GCA_037127315.1). Taxonomy (NCBI): domain Eukaryota; kingdom Metazoa; phylum Mollusca; class Cephalopoda; order Sepiida; family Sepiidae; genus Ascarosepion; species Ascarosepion bandense. The sequence continues at coordinate 1,887,028 of JBBBDQ010000266.1, forward strand.
ATCTGATATCAAGTTTCAACTTGTGAAGTCTGATGGTATGTTGCTGGTAGCAGTGAGATGTTGGATAGTCATTTGGTTTGCAATTGACAAGAATGTTGCCACCTTTGGGATAGATGAAAACTATCAGCACTAACATTTATTGACAGCTTACACAAATGATTTACTATTTGTAAATATATGTCTCTGATGGTTTGACTGTCTGATATATGGGCTGAAATATTTAATCACGGCTTTTAGAGCCAAAGCTTCACTTTTAGAGGGAAGACATTTTATGTAGTGTTTCCTTAATTTTGAACTAAAGCTAAGTGGAGTTTCCCTTTACGTGAGGCGTAAAGGTAGTCTGGAGTTCACACTTGCACTCTGATCCATCAGTGATTGTCCACAATTTATGGGGAATATAATTGCATTGTTAGCAATTGGCTCTGAACTCTTGAGAAGAAAAAACACAGCTTATTAGATTTTTAGCTCATTGGATTTTATCTTTGGATTGTTTCCTGTATATGACAGCCTCTAGGGGTGACAAAATTTTAATATAACACACCTGAGAAATTTGTATGCTCCCAGAAAAGATCTGAAACCAAACACTGTGTCAGGGATATTGCACAAGGACTGTGTAGTGACTCTATATTGACTCTCAGAAATTTTACCCTCTGACCATGTCTAATCAAGTATAGTTGTTGCGTGTAGACATATAGTGGTCCTTTTGGGAGATGAAATGGATTTCATTTCTTTCCAGTTTTCTAGGATATAGCTGTTGTCTTTCTTCCACAGTACAAGTCATCCATTAATTTAGCAACTGTTCTTGTGTATAAATAACCACCAAGGACATGATACAGAAGCTCTCTAGGAAAATTTTTGATATGGCATGCCCATTGAACAATGGAATGCAATGACTACTGCAATACTTCAGGAATGATTGAGAAAGTGGGATATGATGGAAGTTGGGTCAAAAATAATGATTTGTTTCCACTGTCCTATGCACCTCAAAATCAACTTATTATCAAGCCTTAGTGAGGCTTAAAGCTTGATATATTGACCTGCGTCTTCAAATTCAGATACAAGTCTGTAATTTCTGCTGAGTTTCTTCACTAGAAAAAGATTCACATACTCAGCTGATTTTTAAGTCAACTAACTTCTTCAGAACTCCAAGTACCTCAAGAAACTCATCACATTTTTCTTGTAATATCTGAATCATGTCTCTGAAATATTGTGCTAATCTACCTTTTTTTTTTTAAGGAGGTAGTACTAGCCCCATGTTAATGTGGGACTTAAATTTGCCAATTGCTTCATTGTAACTGCCAAATTTGGGGTTAATTACAGAATTGTGGGCAAGAAGTAAGTCCAGGAACTTCTGATGGGCGGATTCCCTGACAGCTTTTAAATGGCACAGATGGTCCTTCCTTTATGGATTTAACGGTGATAATGTCCGGTTGCGGTTATGTCAAAGCTTGTTAGCAAGTGAAATTGGCATGTAGTTATTTTTATGTATAAATTGTGGCTTGGTATGGTTGTTAACAATTTTATCCTTTCCATCTAGTGCTTTGATCATTTTAGGTTTGGGCCAGTTAGGCATTGTACTTTTTCAATTCTAGGCTCTATAGCAAGAGTTGATTCTGCATGAAGTTCCCTGAGAATACTGAGTTCTAAATATGATCCTGGCAAGGCCACTGTTAATGTGGGTTTCAACCTAAGGATAAGTGGGTTGATTGTGATGGACAGTCATTCAACAAATATTGAATTGTTAATGAGTCCACCAATCATCAGTTGATTATTGGATGGTCAAATACTGATGTTACTGAATTTCATAAAGGGCATGCCTACAAATGCATTCACATTAAGGTCATTGACTACAAGAGTGTCAAGATTAAATGCATGGTCTTCTTGTTCCAGGCAAGGATCAACTCTTCCCATGCTCTCACAAGGAGTAATTTAATTCGCTCGCTTGTATGGTCTCTTGTGGAAATTGTTGACTCCACATATGAGCTGTTAAAGAGAGACAAAGAACAATGCAATTGTATAGTCTAAAGCAACGGTTGCCAACCTTTTGAACTAAATGTATAATTTTAAATTTGGCAAACTGCTAATATGAATTTAGAAAAAAAAAGTAAATACATTTATATTATTATAATAATAATGATAATAATCGGAAAACTTTTATTTTATATTAAATGCACCCATTAAAGGTAACAAAATTATAGTGTAATTATTCAAATAAAAAAACTTGAAAATTTGAAGTTTATTACAGATTTTTAGTGATATTTTTTTTTGTTTGTTTGAAATCAGTTTGTGAATTTTTGGCTCCAGTGATGTCACTGCAAGATGGAGAGCTGTGTTTATTTCAAGCTGAGAGTAGTACTAAGTATTTATTACTGTGACAGAAGAAAATATCTTTTCATACAAAAATGTTGTTGCTTCATAAAAATTGAAATAATGTCCAAATTTTGCCTGGACCACCAATGGTCCATGTACCACCGGTTAGCAAGCACTGGTTTAAAACACTTTTATAAAAATGATGATGAGAGAATAAAGAGTGAAGAGAATAAAGTGTTGCTAAAGATATTCCCTTACTTAGCAGTTATTGTCAATTAGCAAGAACAAAAGTTAATCAATTAAAGAAACACTTATCTGATTTCATCTTATCTCTTTTTCTGATGCCTGCTTGTTGTGGCTATAGTGTCGCTCATGGCAGGCTTTGCCTGTCATCTGGAGCAGTCTAAAAGATGACTTCAGTATAGTGATTGCTGGCTTTTCTGTCGCTTCAGATCTCTTTTGGCGCCTAATCTGAGTCATACCTATTAATACCAGATAAGTAAACTTTTTCTATCAACCAAGGATCCAAGGGGAGATAACCCATATTTTTCATATTCTTTCAATAGGAGCCTCTATATATGTGGCATATGATATTTTTATTATACTCACTTCGGCACTAGAGTTGATTGTTAAATGGAAAGGAGGATGTTCATAAAACACCTTGAATTGAGCGGATCATCATACTCACGTGGCAGGTTGACAAAGGAACGTTTTCAGTTCTGGTTAATTTCTTCAGTGAGACCAGTTCTGATTCTTCTTCATTTTTGGGCTGAGCCACATGAACGTTGAATATGGCCTTAGAAAAAAATTATTTTGTTATCTTCCAGTAAATATTTACATAGGCTGAGGTAGTGGTCAAAGTTGGAATGCTCAGCTTGTTTGCATAGTGGGCATGTAGGTTTAGTCAGTTTATTAATGGAATGTCCATTAGTGAATTTGTTTTGTCTATTCAGATAGGAATGCATGACTAGGTGTCAATAAGCAACAAACACTGAATGAATGTTTGTAAATAATTTTATATAACAAAGACAACAGAATATGGAAGGAGTTACACATAAAATCAATAAAAGACACTTATCTAATACTGGTTGTTGGTTGAAGCATTCATGTTTCATGAATTTGTAAGTTCAAATCTTTATAATGGTAAATAGACATAATGTCCAAATAAAAGTTGCTGGTTCTTTTCACGATATAAGTGGCATGACACTGGAATGGTGTGAGATTTCATTTTCACTTCAGTTATCAAATTACATCAAAGATGAAATTGATGATTTTCGAGGTATAATTCTTTTATGTTCTACACATCAAGTAATCAAATAAATCCACAATCTTCGAGAATAATATCTTTTTTTTTTTTTTATTGACTATGCATCAAGTCAGTCAGTTAAGTGCCATATGTAATATGCACTTAGGTGATCATGTCTCGAAAGAGACATGACTGACTGGGCAGAAGATTTTCCCACAGTAAGTTAACATTACTTTCTGTGGTAGACTGGTTGCCAACCAAGGCTATAAACCACAATAAGTGAATGCAACGAATTCAACTGGAATTCAAACTTAGCTCTTTAATTTTTTTTTGTTCCAAGCTGATACCCACTGTGCCACAAAAATCCAGGATCTCCAGGAATGACTTCTCTTTATTCCTTACACAACAAGTAAGAGAATAAATTCATAGGCTCATCTTCCATGAGCATATGTTGAGAGTTGATTAACTCACAACCTATTGTGGTTGGAGACTATTGAGAAACTGAAATTACAATTAAAAAAACAAAACAAAAAAAAAAAACACAGTGGTGCATGTCACATGAGTTTGAGTGACTAACTTTTACATACTCCATTAGGAAGTCAATCTGTCTCATTGTGAAGCAATACAGATTCCTTTGCTATTTTTCAATTGAAGAAGAACTAGGAAAAAAAGGAAAAAACAGAGGAAACACAAAGAAAGTGTGTTCCTTAATAAACTGATCATATGTCTGATTTAATATTCACTATTAAGAGCCATGTCACAACTCTCATTCTACCTGTTCCATCTCCATTCACCGACACCTGTTTCAACACCCACTCCTACTCCATCTCAACCTCTGCATAAAACATAATATACCAAGGCAAAAAGACATTGAAGTCTGGAGACAAACATATCAACAGAAAAAAGAAAGTAAAACCTATGGGATAAGGAATTAAGAATTAAAATCAACCTTCTTCACTTTTACAAAAATTCACAATGATATGTGAAATCCTGGTTTTTCCCAAATAGAAAAAGGATTGACCATGTGCTTAAAGAAAAAGTCCAAACCAGATTTCGCAAGTAGATGTTAAATTGGTTTTCTGACCAATGGGAGCGACTTAGCGATCAAGTGCAAAATTCTAAAGGACTATATAAATGGCTTAGATCTGTGCCAGTCAGTCAGAGGATGGAAGCAGCAGAGACAACACGCTAAACTGTAACAAAAGAAGCTTCAAGTGACCCAGACATTTGTCCTCTTTCTCCTCCTTCATCGTTTGCTGATTCATTTTATTTCTTCTCCATTCAAAGACATTCCTACCAAACAACAATACATACAAACATACAAACAAAGCTCTTTTCAACAAATTACTACTATGAATATTCTTCAACCCTTGATACCCTTAGCTCATTACTTGTTTTTTTTTTCATTGAACATTAACTGCTACAATTCATGTTTTCTTTCCTTTTAATAAATTTCTATTTTAACATGAAAAATGTATATTTTTATTCTTACGCTATTCCCCACGAATACACATTCTAATCAACAACCAAACTTCTGATGAAAATTTGATTATAACTCTGGATAAAACTTATAAGTTGTAGGGAGTTTGGTGATGTATGACACAAAGCTGAATTAATAAGCATTAGCCATCTCCCTATGGCTACAAACCTTTGTACAAATTGAGAAGGTGTCTACTGTATGAAGTGACTTTCTTCCTCTATTATATGAAACCTTAAAACACATAAATAAAACACATATATATATATATATATACACACACACACTTAAATCAATAAAAATATGAATTTACGGTTTAACATACCTTTAGTGTCATTTCTTTGTATGTTTTTATTCCTGTGAACACAAGGCTATCCCTGCTGGTATAATGTGAGGGAGCCCACAAAAGAATGCATCAATACCATCTCTATTCTTCAAATATGTACTTTGTTTTCTTATTTCAGTCAGATGCCCTTTTAGAATTTTCTTAAGAATATTTTAATCATTTCTTAAAAATGAACAAATAAACCACATTTTCTTTCCAACCACAAAATTTTCTCAATGGTATATTCCTAGTAATTGAAAACATAGATATCAAATGAAAAAATAATTTTTCCTTAATGACAACACTTTCTTCAGCTAGTACACAATAGTTAGAAGTTTTGTTTCGTGTAATTTAAAAAAAGAAAAAAAGATTCTTGCCTTGATTCTGAAAGACTACTTGAAATTGCACCAGCATATTGTAAATGGGGTGACATTTATCTCTTGCTTTAATTAAAGTAGTTGAAAAGGAACATAGAAAATGGAAAGGGTTGTTTTGTCCATCTTAAGAGTCATCAACATACACTTCATGTTTTAGAGTTGTAATGGTTCTTTCCTTCAGATGTCTAAGGGAAATAATCACTTTTTCTATTTAAAACCTTAGGTCATGTACAATATGAAGAGACTTCTATCCTAGGGTAAATTGGTAGCTTGTTACAATTATTAGCTGATTTTAGATTTGGAAAAAAGTTAGTATTCATCACTGAATTGTTTATATATATATATATATATATATATATATATATATATATAAAAATCAACAATTCAGTGATGGGAAGAAGTTAAAATATGATGAACTGCCGGAGAGTTGCAGGGTTAAAGGCTGGAGGGCTAGCTGCACTCCTATAGAAGTGGGAACTAGAGGATTTGCAGCAAGGTCCTTATGCAAAGCCTTAACAGATATTGGGATAGTGGGAGTAAAAAAAGAAAAGCACTCAAGTCCATAACCGAAACAGCAGAAAGAACAGCTAATTGGTTATGGATCAAAGGGAGAGTGCCTGGATTCCAAATTGTTAGCTAAAATTCCCCGAAATTCTGCGTCTAAATTAATGTTTTGGACGAGCTCATGTGTGGTTCGTCTCTAAATGGAAAGTGGCTCGGCCTGTCGCCAATCGGAAGCATTTGCAAGGTTTTGTACCGGGCCTAAATGTAATTTTCCAGTGTCTGAAAGCGCTTACCAAGGGTGGGCCGGAGGCTGATCATCTCTGGTCGGGTCGGCGCAGTGAGGGAGGTATGATGTTGAAAGACCCGAAACGCCCTAGTGATCCTCGCGATGACATCACTGACGACACCCTCTAGTGCCCCCATTACGGTGCGTATGTTTGAATATATATATATATATATTATTCCTTCATATGACTGCAGACTAGTAGATTTACTTATGTATAAAGATCTGAATAATACAAACTATTTTTAATAAAAACGTTTATCTTATTTTGACTTTTACTTTTTTATTCTCCACACATAACTTAGACAATTTATTTGTAAGCTTTTTCTTTTATTTAAATACGGAGATGCAAAAACTTACCTTTTTTTTTTTTTAAAAAAAATGGATGGACATTATAAAGAAAAAAAATAAGAACTTTTTCAAGAATATATTTCAGATCTTGAATGTAATTTCCTTTATCATCTTTAAACATGGTACCAGCAATAATTGGCTAAGTAAGTATGTCAGTAAAAAGACAAAGAAAGAATCATTTTGAATAAATCACTGGCAGGTGTTGGGGATAAAATATATAGAAAAAGATATTTAAACATTGTTACAATTTTTCTCTCCTCTCTCTTGTATGAACCAAGGTCAATTGCAGTCAGGTTCATTTTCATTGTGAACTCCATGATCCTTTCATTAACTGCACTGAGTAACATATAGCATCAAAACATAGTGGTTGATTGGTTCATGGAACATAGCAATAAGTTCTTATTTACTTTTTAATATCATACGTACAGATTTTTTTTTTTAAACATTTCACCCTTAACAAGGCAATAAAGCCACTAAACCATGATGGGTCACTGAGTGTGAGATAATATGAGAAAAGAAAACATTAAGGAGAGAGAGAACAATAAAGAACTGGAAATAAGAAGTGCGAGAAAAAATAAACTGTTGGCATAGAACTTAGTTACATCTAGCCATTTCAACTGTAAAATGAGGAGACCTTGCTGCCAATCTAGTACTGCACTTTAATTCATAAAATCTATGTACCAAAGAAAACTTTTTTTTTTTTGAAAATTCAAAAAATATGGTACATGGCCATGAAGAGATGGTGAAGACTGGTTTTTCACCCATTTTATATTTAAACTTAGCATGCCACAATCGTTGACCCAAATATAATATTCCTTACACAAAACATTGCATTTTTACATACGACACTTACTACAGACACAATAATAATAATACAATTTCTCTATTAAATTGTAACTAGGTTTCATATATACAGTTTTTTGGGTGGAGGTTTAAATAATCAAAACTAAATCTATATACAATGATAAAATAATATTTATAAAACTAACAAAATTTTTATTAGTAATAAAATCTCCCATAATCCTTTTGAGGGGCTTTTATTGGCTAACCAGACAAAATTAATTTGAGACTAAAAAATCTAAACCAATCACTCTACCAAACACTCAAAAACAAGTATGAAATACAAGTGTCTTAAATCCACTCGAGAACTGATATCACTGTTCCCTGCTGGGGGAAGGGAGAGGACAAAAATAAAGGATTCCAGTGAGCATCAACTCCTAGTTAACTTCAAGGGAAAAAACAAAAAACAGCAACCTCTTCTACCTTATTTTAAACTGGATTGTCAATGTTCAGTCCAAAGGATCACAATTCTTACACCTAACAAACATCAAAATGCACTCCAGCTCAGTTCCCTTCACTTGACACAGTTGTAAAACTTCCACCTACCTTTCCCCAAATTCTAAAGAGAATCACCACCTTTCTATCCTGATCTTGAATTTAAGCTGATGTATAAAGACCAAGATCAGTAGGGAAGATTCTCATTTCAATAGAATTGCTTCTGTTGGGTTGTCCACGCCATTACTTGCATAACATCCAGTAAGAAAAGAGCATATGTTCAGTCAATGGTGGAACAACATTACTAGACAGAACTGGTCTTGAGATTAACGAACTCTCTGCACAGCATGCAAACCAGGAAGTTTTCAATTAATCAACACAATGGGCATACGACAATGCAGTGAATCAAAGTATGTTCAACGATTTCCTACTAACTGCATTGACAACACTGGCAAAATATCCAGTTTCACTGAACAAAGCTTCTTGCTGATATAGAAAGCCCACACGCCAACAGCCAGGTAGGTGATACCTCATCATTAGTGAGGCATTTAATATTGAGTAATAGGGGAGAGAGAGAGAGAGAGAGAGAAAACTCTTTTGTCAAACTGAGCTCATCTATCAGATCATCTTGAATGAATCCCCTACCATAATGGTTTCCAGGACAATAGTTGGATGGCAGTGAGGCTATCCATCACCTGTAAGAACTACTTGAGTGTATTATAACTTTCATGATAGAAAGCACTCTTGCCTTTGTGTAAACAGCAGGCTTCAACCTCAAACGAGTGCACAATCTTTAAAGATGGGAAATTTTTAAAGGTGTTTTCCTTCCAGAATTCACAGTCACCATCTGATTATTTCTCTGGACAAAAGAGACAATGTTATTTCAGTGATCACTGGGTTTTCTTCATCAACAACATATGATTCCTTTTACTTGACATCTTTTAGTATACATTTCATGGTCTCTTTCTTATCAGCATAGAGTTAGGGCAATGGTCTTGGTTTTGCTCAATCTTGCTGAATTCCATCTAGTTAATTTGAGTTTGATACTCTTTGGAATTATTTTAAATCATGACTTTTCAAAGCATTTACTTTTTGAAATTTTCCTAACTTTTCAATCCATCTTTCTGCAGTCTCAACTATTATCATCCAGTTAATAGTCTCTCCTCTTTCTTTTTTTTTTCCAATCACTTTCTGGCAATTCTCAATGTCACACTTCCTTAAAAGCAGTTCATAAGACCATCCAATCATAAAAATTTGATCTGACCAAATAGCTTCAGTGCTTTCCAGATATCACCATAATGTGATCGTCACACACAGCTGCACAAGCCTATGATCTGTGTAAACCATAGAATGGAAAATTATACAACCTAAGAGCTCGATATCGACTCGCTATTCAGCTATTAACTAAATATTTTGCATCTTATTTGGTATTAGTTTGTTCTTTTTATATTCAGCAGAAAATAAAGTGTACTAACTTCATAATTTTTACCAGTGGTTGTACTTAGGCTTCATTTTTTTTCTTGCTCCCAGTAAAAATTACAGAAAGTTCATAACTTATATTCAATGCAAGTTTGAATTATCATAAATTTACATTTATATTTAAATAATGCCAGCAGTACGATTATTTTCAAACATTTTATATTCATAAGAGAAAGCAGTAAACATCTTCATTTAAAACCTAATGTTTCTTTGGGAAGCTTTCTTTTTATAAAAGGCACTATAAAGAAAGCATATTGCAAATTAATGTTTTTCATTAATGATTCAGAATAACTAATTTTAGAAAGCTTACAAGTTATTTATTTATATATATTTATTTTAATACCAAGTCTTTAATAATATTTGTTACAGTTGCTACCCTGCTTGTGATTACACTTTCAATGATTTATTTTCAAAAGATTATCATATAAAGGGATTTTATTTCATTGAAAATAAATTTTTTTTTTATAACAGGAGTCACTTCAGTATTTTTCAGTTTCCAGATCTTATTTAAAATACCTTCAGACTATTGTCCTCAATTTTTTTTTTTTGTTTTTTTATAAATCATCATGTTTTGGTCAGTTGTTATGTCATCTAACTTTCCTTGAGTGTATATTGATCTGAATAATCTGCAGAGAATTAATCAGTTCTTTAATCTACAAAGATCTACTCCTTATGTCTAGGGATATCATCTAGTTCTTATGTTATTTAATACTGTCCAGTTATTGCACACCTGTTTCCACTGAACATAAGTCAACACTGTCTGACCCAGGACTTAAATGCCCAACTACTATGTCATCAGGTTTCATAGAACAATTTACTGAAGTAAGCTTAGAGCTTTAAACATGATCTTGCTTAGGCTGCCACTGCTCGTCTTGTCTGCTGCTGCCTATATACAATAGGTTTACTAAGGAGATCCTTATAGCCTAGCATATGCACTGAATCTTTCAGATCTGTAACTCCAGTGTCAAAATATAAATACTGTAAATAATGACAACTCCTCATCCCAGAAATTCAGAAAAAAATTGATACAATCTTATATCACTTCAGTTATCTAGCTAATACAAATGCTAAAAATAGAAGGCCTTATTTACACTAAACATATCTTCATCTTTATAATCACATTCATAACATTTTGACCATTGTATGCTCTGGCCTTCTTCAGCTGATATTTGCTGGAATTTTAATTTGAACCAGTTATTTAGTCCATAGGGCTATATTGTTCTCATTCAACATGCAATGCCTCAAGTCATCAAGAGGAATTAAAAAAAAAAATCACAGTATAATGCAATTAGAACAATCTACCTCCATGGACTCAGTAAAGGGTTTGAGTTGAAATTCCAACAAATACCACCTGATGAAGGCTAGAGCATAAAATTTCAGAAGTGTTGTGAACGTGACAATCAAGATGAGCACAACAGTCTGAACAATTACATTACCTCATCTCAGAAATATAGACAGTATAGATAAAGGAAAAAGACATTCTCAAACTTATATCATTTAGTTTCTGTACATTTTTTTTTTTTTTTGGTAATAAACAATTTGTCCTTTAGTGAAAAGCCAATTTATATATTTATAAGAACAAAATTCCTTTTCATATTGACCAACTATATGGTTATAAAATTTCTTTACAAAATATTAATTCAAATAATGTGTATTGACATTGTTATAAACACCCTATTTTCTAAGAGAAAATTTATTTTTCTCCAATTCAACAATAGTGATCATAGGTTAATTTGTAAAAGGAGAAAACTTTCCTCCTAGTCTTGAATCATTGTATTTTAACTTTTAAAACACGTTCTGAAGAGCCCATTCCAATTGTACTTCATGTAACTAGTGTTAATTAGCCTCTATGATAAAGTTATAACATCACTTTATCATAAAAGTTTATAATTAAAGCCTGCAGCTGATTCTTTCGGCTGGCAATAAATTGAATTTCTGATCATTTCTCACACACTGTACTTTACTTCTTGATGAGTAATCTTCATATATTTATAAGAACAAAATTCCTTTTCATATTGACCAACCAAATTATAATTTGATTGAGGAAGAGACTGTTGGAGCTAAAGAAAAGAGTAAAGTTCTAGAGCAGAAGTAAGATGGATAGAAAAAGTGTATTGATGAAAGATTTTTTTTAATTATACAAAAGAAAAAAAAAAAAGAGAAAGAGCAGCAGAGAGAAGAGGAGGAAGAAGAGATACAAGGGCAGCAGAGAGAAGAGAAAGAATAGATAGAAAAGTAAAGAGACAGAAAAGCAGAGATGAAAGGGCGGTAGAGAGCAACCCCTCTTATTCTTTCCAATCATAAATTTAAAAATAAAACTAAGAAAAAATAACAGAACCAATAAAATCAAAGTATATATATATATATATATATATATATATCTGTTCTAATTTGTCCAGTAAAGAACAATACTTCCAATGCAAATTTATGAGCATTCTAACCATTTGAAAGAATGTGTGTAATAAAATCAAAGTATATATATATATATATATATATATGTTCTAATTTGTCCAGTAAAGAACAATACTTCCAATGCAAATTTATGAGCATTCTAACCATTTGAAAGAATGTGTGTAATTATAGTATTTACATTATTTGAACTATTGTCCTCATCATTGTTGCCATTTGTACGACGTTTTGGTCATTGTACGCTCCAACCTTGTTCAGGTGCTAGGAATTTTGAACAGAACCCTTTATTATAGTCACTGGAGTATATCATCTCCATCCCTTGCATAGAGCTTCTTCTGGTAGTCATGAGTTATCTCCCTCTAACCCTGTAAGTTACTTATTCACCACTGCTGTAGCCTGGTATTGAACTCACAACTCTTTGGGTCAAATCACAGGAACTAAGCAATATCCATTGGGCCATGTGTCCTTAAGGACAAGAACTGAATTTTTGGAACTTATAAACCCTTCAATAATCCTTTTTGTTTTTTTTCAAACCAGGGTTTATATTGCAATTTATTTTTTTTTAGCACTAATCATTCTCTAGTATTTTTTTTTTTTAAAACCAGAGATTATATTGCAATTTATTTTTTTTTAGCACTAATCATTCTCTAGTATTTTTTTTTTTTAAAACCAGAGATTATATTGCAATTTTTTTTTTTTTTAAAAATCTTTTCACCCCAAGCAAGGCATTCCACTGCCACTATTGCACAGGGGGTTACATAGGGGAAGTGATGAGAAAAAGTGGTTAGATATAGGAAATGTCAGAAGGAGGGTGATAGACAGGTAAGGATACCGAGGATGAGGATTGCGTGGATGGGAAGAGTGTTTGAGAGAATGGATGCGAGTTAGTGTGTTAGGTGTCTATTGACAATTACATTTAAACTACTGGAGATCGTAGCTGTCGAGGAAGTAAGTATGTAGAAGGGAATTCCACAGGCGGGAAATGCGAGAAAGAAGCTGTTGGAGTAGAAATTTCGGTTACATCTTATCTGTTTCACTGTAAAAGTGTGGGACCAAGTTGCTAATCTAGTATCTTGTGCAAATTCGTACCTGGGGGGCACCAGTGAGCTAAGTTCAGCGGAGCAGAAGCCATGAAAGTATTTATAGAAGAGGCACAGGGAAGCCACATCACGCCAGTGAGAGAGTGACTGCAGTCAGTATCGATCACATTACAGATTCTCCATTGTATTTTGTCAAGAACCCCGAGGAGAATAGCAGGGGTACCCAACCAGATGTGGCAGCAGTATTCAATACACGGGCGGATGGTAGATTTATGTATGTGCAGGATAGATTCAGATGGGGAAAAGCTTCTGGGCCCTGCACTTTCATAGCAGCAGATTTAGCAATGGATTCGATATAGTCATTCCACTTGAGGTCCGCCGAGAGTGTGAGGCCAAGGAGGTGTAGTGTTTTACTCTCTGGGAGGCAAGCCTGTTCTATGCTAATGGGAGGTATGTGCGATTGTCTATGATGGTTAATTGATAGCAGCTTCGTTTTAGAAGCATTAAAATTTACAAGCCATTTCTTACCCCAGTACACTATGGATTGGAGGTCCTTTTCAAGTTTGGCAGTGAGGTTCGCTTTTTTGACACTAATGATTTTCTCTGGCACTCCGTATTACTAGTTCCAATATTGTGTTCATGTTGTCAGCTATGCCTGTATTTTCTATTTCCCCTCACGTTATGGCCTTGTGATGTTCTTGTAGCCTTATCTTAAGCAGGTGGCCTGTTTCTCCTTTATATTTCTTTTCACAGCTACATGGAATAGCGTACACACAGTCCTTAGTCATATCCTTCTCTATTAGGGGGTCTTACTTGGGAGATGTACCTGCAAAGTGTCGAACCACTTCTGAAGATCACCCTGATTCTATATGGACCACAGATCCTTTGAACTTTCTCCGATAACCCATTCACATAGGGTAGACAGACTGAGGCTGTTTTCTGAGAGTTGTTATCCTCATGCACCCTCCCTTTCATGTATGTTGGAGTTGTTTTCATGTAGCCTGGATAATTGTTTTGTTGTAGGGTACTACTTATACTGACCATTTCCTGTTCATTTTTGCTTGATATTGAAGGCAGCAGACGATCTCTTATCATTGTATGGGTGGTGAGAATTGAAGTTGAGGTATTGTCTGGTGAATGTTGGCTTGCGGTATATGGATCCTTTAAACCCCATCTCTGTTTGAGTTATTAGCACATCCAGAAATACCAGTTTGTTGTCACTCTTTTTCTGTAGTGAACTGTATGGATAGTCTTATTGAGTTCACATGTTCCAGTAGTGACTGGACCTTCTCCTGCTGTGGCCAGAGTATGAAGGTGCCATTAACCTATCTTAGCCATAAAGTTGGCTTTAGAACTGTGGATTCTAATGCCATCTCTTTAAAGTATTCCATCTATATGTTAGCCAGTGACGGTGATAATGGTGAGCCCATTGTTAAGCCTTCATCTTGCCGATGTGTGTTTGATCCCAATCTGAAGTGTGTTGTTTGTGTGCAGAAAGTCAGCATCTCCATCAGTTTATCTAGTGGAACACTGGTATGCTCTCCTAGGGATGAGTCCGAGGTTAGTCTGTCCCTGACTACCGATAATGCCTCCACTGTGGGCATCTTGGTAAACAGACTCACTACATCCAGGCTTACCATCTGTTTGCATTGGATGGGAGCATCTTTGATAAGTTCCATGAAGTGGGTAGAGTTTCAAACATATGAAGGTGACTTTCCTATCAGTGGGTCAATTATATCTACAAAAAAGTGACCTAGAGGATGGCACACTGAGCCTAGGCTGCTAACAATCAGCCTGAGCAGAATACCGTCTTTATGAATCTTAAGTAGACCATACATGTGAGGTAGCTTGCTGTAACATTGAGACAACTGCCTGTATGTCCTAGGCTGGAAGTGATCCTTGTTTTTGATTAGGATCTGTCACAGGTGTCGTTCCGTTTTCAACATGGGATCTTTCTTTACCTTGTTATAGCTATAGTGGGCAATGATGTCTAAGTATGGTATCCACCTGATGATTGTTGCAAAGTTGAGACCTTTGTTCAGTACTGACTCTTCAGATCTTTTAATCTATTTAGTTTTTGTACTTGGTGGACTTTGACTGCAAATTCTTGCCTGAAGGATTTGTCCAATTCATGCCAGATCGTTTTTTGGTCTTTATCTGTGATCCTGCGGAGGAATATTTTGAGCCTCTGGGGGATATTGGAATGTAATTTTTGTCTCATCCATCAGTTGTACTGGATACGTTCTCGGACCAGGGTGTGTCCCACTTTTTCTGTGACCAGACGGCTTCTCCTGGAATTTATAGCAGCTTTAGGTGCTAAGCCTGTAAGGATGTGTCGTAGTTCCCTGAATTGGTGTAGGAATGTCAGGTGGTTTGATATTCCTGCCAGCTTCAGGTAGAACTTTTTTATTCATCTCCATATTTTTAGTGCATCAGGTCTGTACCGATCATTTAGTATTTGTCTATATTTCTGATATGAGGTAGTATTTACAGTACTTACATTATTCGGACTATTGTTCTCCTCTTTGTTGCCATTTGTATGACATTTTGGCCATTGTATGCTCTGGCCTTCTTCAGAGTGCTAGGAATTTTAAACAATTGCAATGTGAGTAATGTATTCAAATTAATGATTTTCCCACAGCTTAATACAATAAAACAGCTGAAATTATTTTGTCATTGTTAGTTTTAATAAATATAAATCAACCAGATATAAGTGTAAAACACACACATTGAAAATATTTATTAAACAGAAATAATCCAAGATGCACAACATTATTATCAATAGCATTGATTTTCACCACTGCATCATTTTCTTTTAAATTATACATTATAGCCTGTTAGTAATTATTGCTTCTAGTATTAACCCAATATCTCAGTTGACTGTAAACAATCATTGCTCAAGGAGTAATATTAGAAAATAAAGGCTATTTTGAAAGTTTTTACATTTTTCATAGTAACAAGAAAATCTTGCAAGACAATTACTGAAAAGCAAGAAATAATTATTAATGAAAATATTTCTATGAAATTAAGAGCATACAAAGTTTTGTGGGCTTAATCGAGTTTTCATATAAAAATGCTGAGGTATTTAAATATGTAAAATTAAAATAAAATCTTTTAAAGATATTTTTGACTGATAAAATGAGACATCTCAACAAGTAAATGGTCAAATAGTTTTATGACTGCTCATTGTATTTGATAAATCTTTATAAAATATTTAAGAGTGTTAGTGTCATGGAATTTTATAGCTGTTTATCTTCTCATCAACAGAAGAGAAAAAGTATTCGGTTTCAGGGACCAACAAGGATAGGCGAACTGGAGGAAACGGTTTCAGTTCATCTTTTGTATACATGAATTACACGCAGTATGTGAATGCAGGAAGGTTCAATAGGATGCCTCAATTCCAAGATATCCTGAAAAAAAAAAAAAAAAAAAAATTACATAAAAACATAAAATAGAAGGCAAATGAGGGTTTCTTAACTTTTTATTTGTGAAAAACAGATAAAAATTAACATTTATTATATTGCTCTGGTCCCAATGAATGTTTTCTCATTGAAAGAAATAAAAAGAAAAACCTCTTGCCACTGCTTTAAAGTAAACACACCCACCGACTACTTACAGTGCTGACCACTAGGCATTTCTTGACTTGCTGTTGGGTCCAAGTTTACCATTTAAATGTGTCACAATTGCATAAGTACTATTTATGATCACTCCATAAGAGCAAGTGATAATTCTCATTTTTCAATTTATCATGGCTTCATTATCTTCTCATATCCTGGTTAGTATTAATTGACTACAATTTCTTTTAAGCATGGTTGATTAAAAATTGGTGTATGTGAAAAAGGGTGCAGTATGGCAAAATGCATGTACAAGTGTTGAGAAAAAAAAACAAAAAAAAACAAAAAAAACACACACAATCAGACTGTGTATCTACTCGTCTGTTTCTATTAAGGCCTAGTTCAATCTGAAAATGTCAAAGAAAAAGTAGTACAGTGAAGACTACCCATCCTTTCGTTTTACTTTCATTGCTGAACAAGATGGGACACAGAAGCCACAGTGTTTCCTGTATGATAAGGTTTTTGCTAATGTAAGCATGACGTTAAAAAAGCTAAAAGGAGCACCTAACATCTGTTCATCCTGCAAATGATTTAGATAGTGTTGATATATTTTGTGAGAAGGTGGCTTGAAACTTTACCAAAACTTGGATTTTCCCTGACACAAAAGCCTTGCTTTGAAGCATTCCACAAGGTTACTTATGGCATTGCTAAGCAAAAGAAACCACACGCATTTGAAGAGACCTTGGTAAAAATCATGTGCCATTGGAAATGGCAGAGTTGTTTTATGACTTGAGCAGAGGAAACAAATTTAGGCTGTACCTTTGTCAAATGATATAAATCTTCTCTAGAATCGTTGAAATGTCTTCTGATATTCTAAATTAAGTAATGGAAGAATTGGCAGTTAAATTTGTTTTAATATGTGCAAGAGTATCATATTTCAATAACATGCATTGTGGTGCAGTGGATATCAGCTTGGAATGAGAAATCGGAGAGCAGAGTTCAAATTCCAGTTAAATTTGTTGAATTCGCATAAGGACAAATACTCTTGGGAAAGATATGAATCCATCGCAATAGGTTAAATAGCAGGACAGACTGGGTTCTATAGCCTTGGTTGGCAATCAGTGAACTGCAGAAAGTAATGGCAGCCTACTACAGGAAAATCTTCTGCCTAGTCAGTCATGTCTCTGTTGAGACATGATCACCCAAGTGTGTATCATGTACGACACTTAACTGACTGATTGATTGTATTTTATGACTATGAGTGGCCCTAACTTTTTGCATAAAACAGGTTTTTTTTTCATTTTAGATTGTTTGCTTTAAAGTTTATTACTACTTTGTATATGTCATAAGTCAGAGACAAAATTTCAATAAATGAAGTATATTGAATGCAAAGTTGTGTTTACGTGAATATATCTGGGTAAGGGAGCCCATAACTTTTCATCAGATTCTTAAGAGTCCATAACTTAAAAATGGTTAAGGACCACTGCCCTAAATAATTACTAAACTGTTACTAAAGGTTGTTTTCAAAAATTGAACTGATATCCAAACATTTTATAAATATACTTTAAACTTCTGTGTAGAATCAGTTTCAAAGACTAATTGTAGACGCTGACATAAAAGTCAGCATTATTATTTACATGTGAACTATCGTCTTCATCTTTGTCGTTGCTATCATATTTTGACTGCTGTGCCCTCTGGCCATCATCAAGTGTATAACTGAACCCATTATTTAATCTAGAGAAGTAAATTGTTCTTGTTCCATTGCCAATGTCCAGGGATACTTTGTCTAGTTCTTATTTTGCATACTGCTCAGGCTAGTGATTGAACTCACAATTACTGTGTCACTAAATTTACAAACTTATGCTTTAATTCACTGGAACTCTAAACCTAATTTGACTGCCATTACTTATCATATTTGAATGTACTCACTGAAGCTGGGGGGGGGGTCTTACGGCTGCTGCTAAGCTGTGAGGGCCTTCTTAGTAGGCTTAGTATATAAATAAATAAATACATTATGGGAGCCCCTAATAAAGAATGACAAATGACAGTAGATCTTCACCTGATGAAAAGCTAAAGAGTACAATGGCCAAAGATGACAATAATCTATATACAAATAACGATAACTCTGCATCCTAGAATTTCAAACTAGTTAGCATTAAACCATTCTTATATTTCAAAAAGAATATCACACTGAATTTAAATGCACTCATTCAACTTTTGTCCAATCTTTTAAAGAAAAAATGTTATATACATTTTAAAAAAACACTTTCATTCTAACCATGTAAGTACAACTTTAAGAGGAAGAGGAATATGTTTTTAAAATTAATCAAAATTCATAGAAATTCTAAGGAAAAATGTGTATATATTTGTAAAAGTTAAACCTATGTTCCTTCCTTTGCAACAAGAGAGAAAATGTTCCATGAAAAAAATTAATACCATTTATTTTTATAAGTCCAATTTCAGGAAATAAAAAAATAAATCTCACAATAATTCAATCAATCAGATCAATTAAGAAAAAATAGCCTCATCTTTTGTTTGTTAGGTTCATTGAGCAACAAAACCTGCTTACCTTTGCTTTGAAGCACTTCTTTGATTCCCTCATCTTCTTTTTTGTATCTTCAGAGAAAAAATATATAATTTGTAATTGTAAGAAAAATATTTAAAATATTACAAAAACAAAAGAAAAATCACTTTTAAAAATTAAAATTAAGACTGATTTGAAGCAATCAAATGTAAAAATGGACTTTGCTTTTATTTATATAGAAAGGTTATTTTTTTTCTGTAGTAATAATTTGGATTTACAAGCCTGTTACAGCAATGTTTTTATTTTTAATAATTTTTGAAGAAAATCAAAATACCAGATTGTTTGAGCTCCCATCTGAAATATGACAATCTAATTGTATAAACCAGCAAATGTATTTTCTGTGTTGGTATATCAAGAGATAAATAATTAGGAAGCTACAAGAAAATTTGAGATTGTAAGTAGAGAGAATCTGAAACATTTGTGGAAATATAACTAAATCAAAACTAGATTGTAAATATGTTATAAAATCTTTATAATACCCTATATGTGGTCTTCAGTCAAACATTAACAAATATATTTAGCATAAATATACAAGTTCAAATATATTTTAAAAAATGCAAAAACTTTAAAAATATGAAAAAAAATTTTTTTTGTTGAGATTGATTTCTTGCATGTGTGAGCAGTTATAATTTTTTTATTTGATATAAAGTAAAAAAAAAAAAAAAAAAAAACATTCTCATAATATAAAGTATAAAATTAAGTATTTAAGAAAAAAAAATCAGCAATTATATTTTTTCAAGGGTAAGTTCCCGTACATTTTACAAATTAGCTTTGACCTCGAGTAAAAAGGTAAGTGAATTAAATCACTATGAAACTTATCAAAAGCCAGTTTTTATTCAAAGGTAACAATGCTGTCTATTATTTAGGACTGAAATAATGCCTTCTACTATGAGTTGCTTCTAAAGAATCAAAGAAGAGAAAAATATTTCAAGATAATTGTTGATTTCAAGTTTCTTAAAAGACTGATCAAAATTATAGCCTGGATACGGATTTTTCACTTATCTGCCACATTCACCAGGTATTACACCATCAAATTACCCATCATGACAAATTTTTCTTTTTAAATATAATATTCTCTTAAAATAATTTTAGTTGAAACAATAAATTGAGTTAATTCCACTAGGAAAAGTTGGTTCACAGTGTCATGCTAGACAATTTTTCTTATCCAAATCTGTTGTTTCTTTATAAGCCTATTTGTCTGTGGATTGAATGTTGTTGCCAGATATGGTCTGTTATATCTGATAGATATCTCAAGATTTTGGACAAAATTCAAAGAAAAATCTGCAATGTCATTAGTTGCAACCTAGCATCTTCAATTGCATTGTTCAATAAACTTAGTGACTATGTGTAATAAGATCCAAGAGCTAAATTCTATCTTTATTATTTTATTCCTAATACAGGAACTAAACTACTACAGATTTTATCTATTTTTATGAGAATTGGTGGATTAGTTGTACTGCATGACATCACTTGATAACAGTGATAGAAACGCTTGCACATATTGCTAGTATAAAGTTCTATTCAAATATGTTTAGTATCAGTTTGCTGTGTAATAACATCTGTTAGTTATGGCTATTGTTGTCTGACTTGGGTATGAAGTAGTAATAAACATGGAGAAAAATGGAAAGTGGATGGAATGTTAAGAAAAAAAAAGATCACTGTATGAATAAAAAACTTGAATTTTGAAAAGAACTAATTTTACTTCCTTTTGATTCCAGTTTCATTATTCTGTTGGAGCTAACAACCTTTTTATTGTTGCTTATAATATTGAAGACCTTATCAAGGACACTTAGTAATTTTGAAAAGAAATATAGTTCACTTTGATACCAATTTCATAGAAGTGGAAATGAATCATCACAACATTATAAGGAAAAATGTTTTTAATTTTGATATCAATTTTGTTATTTAATCAAAAAAGATTTTATAGGATTAAAAATCTCAAGAGAATTAAAATTCCTGATGCACATTTTTAACTAGGTACCTCCAAAAAAAAAAAAAAAAAAAAAAAAAAAAAAAAAAAAAAAAATCGCTAACAGCATAGTATGAATAAAAAAGTCCATAAACTTAATAAAACAAACCTTTTCCAAAATATTTATATTAAGAGGAAAGATCAAAGCAATTTTTAATTATTTAAAAAAATTTTGAATCCCTGCTAACATTTTCGAAATTTTGATAGAAAATGTTGTTTTATTTGAGTTAGAAATTACGCCTTTATTACAATGGGTTATGTAATGATGACACAACCCACTTTTTTACAGGTAACAAACACATTAATTTGAAAATTCTCGCAAAAATCAAATAGTCAGATTTGAATGAAACTTTCAGTACTCATTCACAAATGAATGAAATTATTATTTTAAATTTCTTGGTGAAAATATTTTATTTTAACTTTGTTACCCCCCCCCCCCCCCGTAAATCCATGAAATTTTAATTAGCTGTAAAAATTTTTTTATTAGTTAAATGCAGGACTCATTGGGGCATATAAATCATCTATGTTTTTTATTTTAAAGTGGACAACCAGGCCGAAAATCCGCTCCGAAGAGTAAGATAAAAATGCAATAAAACTCTGATATAATTTAATTTGATAAACTTTTAATTGCTGGAATAAATAATTATTAAGGACATTATAATCTGAAGAAAAAATTTTTTTCATTTACTAATAAAATTTTGAAATAATTGTTTATATTTTTTTATTATAATAATTCATAAAAGTGTTAAAAATATTTTAAAAACCTGTTATAAAAATGTTGTTGAATTTCTTTTTTACTTAAGAATTGATTATCATATTGCCTATCAAAAATTGAAAAGTTTAATAAAAATCATTCACACATTTTACTTTTAAAATAATTAAAAAAAATTAAATTTTGGAAATTTTTATTAAGTACGGTGTTCCATAGGGGTCATAACAAGTTTTGTAGAGGTCGTATTGTTTTTAGAAGTTAACACGTGTTTGGATGAATTCCCCTTACATCGAAAACGACACAAACCACACTTTGATTCTAATTTCATTCTTTTTTTATTAAATTAAAATTATTCTAAAAGAAATTCAATCTTTTTAATTTTTCAGAAAGCATATTAATAAATAATTTAATATGTAATATCTAAACATAAAAATATTTAATATTTCAGAAAAATATTAATAAATAACATAATATAACATAGTTCGGTTATTTTAATTTAATTCTTTCTTTTAAAAGAAATTTAAATTTTTATTTTTTCGGAAAGCATATTTTATTTATTCGGAAAGCATATTTTATTTATTCGGAAAGCATATTTTATTTTTATTTATTCGGAAAGCATATTTTATTTTTATTTATTCGGAAAGCATATTTTATTTTTATTTATTCGGAAAGCATATTTTATTTTTATTTATTCGGAAAGCATATTTTATTTTTATTTATTCAGAAAGCATATTTTATTTTTATTTATTCGGAAAGCATATTTTATTTTTATTTATTCGGAAAGCATATTTTATTTTTATTTATTCGGAAAGCATATTTTATTTTTATTTATTCAGAAAGCATAGTCTGGCTATAAATCTAAACTAAAATTCTATAAAATATTATACTTGCTGAAAATATGTTAAGTTTTTAATTTTACTATTTAGTTAAAAAACAACAAAAAAAATTTAAATTTCCAAATGTTACGTTTTAAGCTACATGAATTTTTTTGTCACTTTCGGTTGCCATCCAAATGTCATTCACACCTGCTACTTGTCAACAGATAATTTATCGCCTAGATAAGCGCTGACAAGAGGGCTACTATCATTAAAGAGTGATTTATTTCTTAAATTTCCCAACAGTAAGCACTTAATTCTTGTTTGAAATCAGATAAAGGTAAGTTTCAATTATAAAAATCGACTTAAATAACGTGTCAAGGAGGTATATTTTTTTTTTGCAAGATTTTTAAAACAGAAATTTAGCTACTGTTTACATAATGTGTTGATTAGTCAATAATGGTGGTAAATTTAAAAAAAAATTTTTTCAGCAGTTAAATTTGTGATTCAGAGCAATATAATTTCGGTTTGAACTAAACCAGGGTATTTTACTTACTGTAATTAGTAAATTTAATCTCTTGGCTTTCAATTAAAGCTAAAATTAAAGCTTCAAGAAAACATTTTTATTTTTAAAAATTAAATTTAAATTGAGGTATCGAAAATGAGCAGTGATTTTTTGGAGGTACCTATTTTTAACCCATTCAGTTTTAATATCTGCTATGGTGCAATACATACCTGAGTCGATCCTCATCAATACTGTCTACTATGAGGTTCCGTTGATTTACCACATTTATTTTCTTTTGTATTAATTCTTCTTCTTTTCTTTTCTCTGCTTTTGATTTCTTCTCATCTAACAAATGAGGAATATGACATTAATATTACAAAGAATAGAGTGAAAAAGAAAAATAGTGAATATTTCCCATTCAGAGTGAAAAGCTAAGTTTGGGGGTGGAGTTGAAAAGACAGAAACATAGAACACTAACATATTAATCTTCAATAAATAAATACATACAAGGTTTCTGCATGAGGGCTTGCAATTCCTTATCAATCTGTATCTGTTCTTCTTCAAGTTCCTGCTCTTGAGATCTAGAAAACAAGAAAAAAAAAAAAAAAAAAAAAAAAAATGAAATTGAAGGAAAAAAAAACATTTAGATTGTTTATATATCTAAACTTATTTATAAATGGAACTTTGTCTCTGTGTGTGTATCCGTTACCTATAGACTCCAAAACGGTTATACTGATTTTCTTGAAAATTTACACAGTTGCACTATAAGCGTCTGTGAGTGTTCTTAGCTAGGTTTTGTGCTGAGGTACCCCCGATAAATATTGAAAATCGATAATCGAAAAAATTTGGGTTATAGAAGGAGTGGTCAGATTTTAATCAAATTTGATACACTCATAGATAAGAAACGATATTCAGAAGTTTCAAGGTTGCAGTTCTTACAATAGTGCAGAAAATCGATAATATATATAAAAAAATTTTCATTTCACCTGAGCAACGCCGGGCTATAATGCTAGTATATATATATATATATTAAATAACCACATCACTTGGCAAAACACAATAAGTGTCGAAACAAAATAGCTACTTTTGTAGTGATATTGTAACATATCCATGTTATAATTTCTGAATAAATATTAGCTCTACTTTGTATTGAGAACTTTTTTAAAAATAGTGTTTCTTTGGACAAGGAATATTACTCCACCCATACTTGGTTATATATATATATATATATAAAATTTCTCTCACTCACAGTCATTTAAAACATTGAATGTATTCACACTAAAATGAAACCCTTCACAACTACCTAAATTTTGTAATCATAGACATTTGATATAGTAAAGTAATTAAAAGTTTCTCCTCTTTCCAATCATTCTACTTACTAATACAGTTAGGGACAGAATTATTCAACCCACTGTCCCTAATTACAAAGAAAACTGTAATGCCTCAAAAGTTTATGGAAACTTCATGTTAATTCTTTCATAAATGATAAAATGGTGGATTTGAAAGAATGTGTAGTGATGACCACAACAAAATTTAATATCAAACAATAATACAAAAAATACATTTAACATGGGAAAAATTAATGGATGTCTTTCCTTGATCAATTGTGTAACCTTTATTCTTGATTATTGCCCTTATTCATTTTTGATAATTCCTTAAAAGATAAGTACACTAACTGATAGGCATTTTGCAACATTCTTCCTGGGCAATAGCTTCTAGTTCTTCCAAATTTGTACAACTTTTTTCTCTTAATTTTTCTTCAAATATGCCCATAAATTTTCAGGTGAAGACTTAGTGCAGGTTACACCAATTTTGCCTTAATTTTGCTGTCTTCTAAGTATTTTGTAACAATTCATACCACGTTTTGGGTCATTGTCATGTTGGAACATCTAGGGACATCTCAAAGACAACTTTGTTTTATATTATTTTTAAGAATAGCCAAATATTTCTCTTTATGATAACCTATACTCTCACAAATTCTCTTGGTTCAGAACCAACACAATATTTCTAGAGCAGAAAACTTACCACCATGCTTAATTGTAGGGAGGGTATTTTTTGTTCATCGTTTACTTTCCTTCATACATCATAGGAGTTCATGTGAACAAATAATTCTAGTTTGGTTTCCTCTGACCATAAAACAGAGTTCCAATATTTACTCCGATGTTTTAGATAGCTTCTAGCATAAGCTAATCTGCATTTTAGGTGTTGGGTAACAAGCTTGAAGTCCTGCTCAATAAAGCATCTAGTGACTATGAAGCCAAGTTGCCAGATAAGAACCCACAATATTGCTGTTTCTTTATTTTATCAAGGAGTTCAAATAGCAGGAGAACCAGACTATATGTAGCTACAATATTCTAAGCATGGATGAATGTTCCTGATATATATTTAGAGATATTTTATTAAATCCAAAGAAGAATCAAGAATATTATTGGTCCTGACCTGGCATCTTAGATTCAGTCACTTTCCCACTGGCATAATGTAGCTTCTCTGTACCTTTTCTATAAATACTTTCATGGTAATTGTTCAGATGAACTTTTCATCATGGTACCTAGACTATGAATTTAAGTGCAGTACTAGATTGACAGCAAGGCATCACCAATTTAAAACTGAACTGGCTAGATGTAATCTTAAGTTCTATGCTAACAGTTTCTTTTCTCCCTTGTGGAACACTCTTCTGGTGTCATGCTTTTCAGCTAACTTCGATCTTCAAAAATTTAAATGCAATGTCAAATCATTATCTATGATCATCTTGATTACTCCTGTATTATTTTCACTCAATAACCTCTTGTGTCTTTACTGCCTTACATAGGCTGATATGATTTTATTTTTAAATATCTATGTACTTACATATTCAACACAATCATCAAAGAAATCCAAAACCTTTCACTAGAGAATAGAGTTTAAGTATTTACAAGAGAATATGAACCAGATATGAAAACTATTCTTTACAAGATTATCAATGGAGACCCGAAATGAACATTGTGTGAATAAATGCAAAAATAATGGTTATTAACATTTGGTAAACTGATAAAAATATCAAAATCAGCACTTCAACTACAAAAGATTTTGACATACATTTGGTAAGATGGGACCAGTATAAGCCACAAGTAATTACTATACTAGAATTATAGAAAAAGTATTACTGCAGACATTTGTTACTAATTCAGAAAATGTGACCTTTTCTTGGTTGCTTGATACAAAGTTGAGTTTTACTGAGATCAGCCTGCTCTGGCAGTATTTGATCTTATCGTAATTAGAATTTATGTGCTTCAGCAATCTTTAAGATCAGTAACAGCCATTGATATGACCATCAGTAACAAAATGATTTAAGCCTTCACATGAATATTTTATGTCCATTGATAAAATGGACTGTTAGTATTCAAGAAACCTGAGTATATTAAAGTTGCAATTATATTGTTACAAGGCATTTTACTGATTTTCTCTCACTTGGTTTGTCATGTTGTACAACATTAAGTTCAATATTTTTATTACTTTTAATAGAGTACATAAACAAATAAAGATGCAAAACAACTTACTGATAGATTAAATCATTTTCTCTACGAATAAGTTCATTCTTTTCATTGATGATTTGAAACCATTCAACCATGAATTTTTCATCCTCTTCATTTGCTAGAGATTTAAGAAAATTTGAAGAAATGTGTGAAAGCAAAGAAACAAAACAAAAATAGTAGTTAAAAATATTTTTAAGTTCTTGAAAACATGATTATTTTTTTTTAACAAAACTACTTGAAACATAAGATTTTGTCACTCAATTACACACATTCTGATATATAAAGATAGCTCAAATCCTGTTATAAAACTTGTTTACCAATTTTGTTATGGCAATGTACTTAAAAATTATGAAGAAACTTTATATATTACTGTGCATTTTCTTGTTTAAAAATTTGTGAATATTAAAGCTAAAATAATTGCTCTTGTTCTCATGGTATAAATGAAACTAATTTTTAATATATTCACATATTTAATTAGATTTTACTTTAAAAACAAAAAAGATGTTTATCTTCAGAGACAAAAGCTTTAGTGTGTCTTTAACAGTAAATTTCTAGTTTCCTTTGTGCATAAGTACAGTTATTTGAGTTTTGAAAGAAATTTCCAATTCAAGGTATTTTTTCCTGCAAAAATACATTAACATTACTTATTTATGATACAAGAACATTTTTAATAAAAGTTTTGAAGGTTCTAAATAGGATTAAAAATACAATTTAATAAAAATATCATTTTGTCTTTCCTATTATTAAAGATTTTGTCAATAAAGCTAAATTTAGGACATTTTTCTCATCATTTTTAGTAAATCTCTGGAGGTGTATATCAAGTTATATTATTGATGAGATAACATTATGTTACCTAAAAGAAGATTGTACTTGCTGTTTTAAACACTTATGTCTTATAACTGAGTGAAATGAAAGACAATATTCAAATTATGTCTGCTAAAAGAAGAAAAAATATCAAGAGATTAAAAAAGTAATAAAATATTCATCCCAAAAAAAAATTAGATACAATAATCATCACCTGTTCAATTACAGTTAAAGACAAAGTTGAATATGTGTCTTTATGAAAAAATCTTTTTCAAAAGAGACAGTTAATTGTAAGTAATTTAATGCTGCCCAGAAAGAGGATTAAGTGAGAATATTTAGAAAATAAATGAAATTCCTCATTCAACTGATGATTTCAAGTTCAGTTCTTTCAAAAAATTATTAACAGGACTTTCACCAGTTTGTTCAGCTGTTGGCACCAACAAAATAGAATCTATAAGTTCATCGATACTCACCTTCAATTGATCTAGAAAGAAAAAATACAAACAAACAAACGTACAACACATAACATGTATGAAACAGTCACTGTGGTATATTAACAAATTAATGCTATTAAAAGTTTCTGGCTAATGATTTCATATCATAGTTTGAGTAATTTTACAAAGTTAATATAAAGAAGTTAAAAAAAAACTAATGTATGACAACGTTGTGATTATGACTAATCAATGATTTAGTACTGATAGAATTAAGTCTCAACATGTTCATCCAAAAACATATGCCACAAGTCCCACAATATCTTCAAAGCAAATAGGCTTATTTTTGTTATTGTAATAAAAATGTATTTAAAATATGAACTAAATATCAAGAGATTATCAGAAAGTAATGTCTCTCATTTATTTCCATATGAACTACACTATACAGGGAACAACACTTCAATAGAAACAGTTATTACTTATATATTTTCATAGTTACACTCATTGGCTATGCATTTTTGCCAGAAATGAAAATCGACTCTTTATTTGATGGATTAACATCTGTATAGTGTTATTGAAATATGCCATTACTGAAATTCACTAACTGGAGTCACATCAACTATTTGGTTTCTGTAAATGCATAGCAAGCATTGATGACTGTCAATGAAGGAAATTTTTATTATGTATAGAGAAATTCAATATAGTAATTTGTTTGTACTTTAACATCAAATGTCAGTCTGCTAAAGTGCTGCTACCTGTAACATAAGTTTTTTGTTTGACCTCTACTACTAACCATCAACATCCATCTAATATTGTGGATCAATTATAAATTAAGAGACATTATTTTCAGAGCAATCGTCATTTGTTTTAATGCAATTTTATTCACTGAGTCATTTTGGTATCTTAAAGATCTGCAAGAGTTTAAATAATAAAAAAAGAAAAAAACTTGTCATCTAAAGTTATACATATGTAGGGAACCCTTAAAAAAAAAAAAAAAAAAAGACAAAACTACATTTTCTGGAAACAAGGCAGAAAAAGGTATTTCAAATTCCTGTTAAGCAGTGGTTTTGAGAAAAATAAAAATAAGCAAAAAGGCTATTTTGGAGGCTGCAAATGGGAAAGTGCAGGTTTGACAGCAGCAAGTTTCTCTAAGGCTGTAGAAAACAATTATGGAAATTTACATGTAAAAAGACAGAAAATTTAATGATTTAATTGCTTTCAAAAATAGTTCACCTCTCAAATCATCATACAAAGGTTTTCAATAAATAAATTCTATGACCTTAGGGAAAAAATGCTGTCAAGCAAAACTATTTTCATAATACAAAAAAAAAAAAAAACAAAAAAAAAACACATTTGTGAAATGGTCAAATGAAAAAAAATACTAGCAATGACAATGGACAAAAACAGTGTGACAAACTAGAGAACAAAGATGACAACCATTTATACCTTCGAAACAATACTTACAGTACAAATTGTATTTGTTCAATTGTAATACAGAGTCTGTAGAATCACAAGGCAGCTCATCAGAAAATTCTATTGCATCTGAAGAGGGATGAGGCAGTTTTCAAAGTTACAAAATAAAAAAGTTTATAGCTTAGGTTGTATAACTTACTGGTGGCATTTTTTTAAAATTTGTAATAAATACTGTGTAACTTGAAAGTGCTTCTGCTGAGTAGTTCTCTCATGGATAAAAATGAGCTTGTATGTTGTCTGTTTATGCATCAAAGGGAATAATAATAAAGGAATATTTTGTCATAAAATTATAAGCATTCAACAAAGACTGTTGGAGATTAAAGGTTTTTGTAAGAGTGTCAATGACTATGCCTTCATGGTTTATTTGATAACTGAAAAACAAAGTCATCTTTCTGTACATCAACTCTCAAAAATGTCATAGAAAGCTATTGTTTGTTTATTAATCAAGAAAAACATTCTTGGAAGCCTTTTCAAAAATGTCAGTCTAAAAATCAAGCTATCACAAAAAATATAATCTCATGGTATTTCAAAATGTTAAAATTAAAAAAAATTCATAGTGTTTACTTAAGTCTTGTGACTACACAAATAATAGAAACCTCAGTAAAATTAAGTTAAAAATAAAAATGAAATAGAATGTGCAGATTGATAATTAAGATAAAAGTAACATTGTAATTTTTTTGGGGGGGGGGGCTTGAAAAAGGAAAAGAAAAAAATAAGATAAATTTATAAAATGCAACTTGAGAGAAATGTGTGAACCTTGGAATAAATGTCCAAATTTTACTGGAGATTCTAATGAAGTATAGATTAATTGTTTTTTTACAGCTTTTGCAGGTTATTTAAAGCCAGAAAATATTTTTGGATTTTAAAAATTTTTGGTATGTAATAATGATTTTTACTGATACAAGTTCTACTAATTAACCTATAACTGGAGGAGGAGAAGTAAATTCATACCTTTCACAAGGGTATTTATAGGTAAGTAGATATAATGAACTTGACTGGAATTGAAACAGAGTTCCAATTCTGAGTCGTTATCCATTGCACCACTGGCACTTCAAAGCTTACAGCACCTGGTATTCCTGAACAGTCACTCATCTAGGTATTGATCAGGCCTGACATTTATCTTCAGTGTTTCAACATGATATGGCCATAAGCCTTCAATGAAATGTAGAGCTGTCAGCCTCCATTACAGAAGTTGGACCAAACTTAGAAAAAATTGCTTATTCAATTTCATACTTTTGAAGTATTTTCTATCTAAAGTTTAAGATTTTTATTCACAAGGTTTAAACCTAAGTTGGACATTAAAATGTTTCACCAATTTTTCAAATAGAGAAAGCTTGACACAGGATTAAACATACCAATTTTATGTTAGCTGGAATACTAATCTCTGGCACAAGTTAAAAGAAGTTGTGAGGTAGGTTAAAAATATCAAATAAATTTTGATTGAACTGGCACAGCAGCAAAGCACCCAGTAAGAATTAAATTCACTATACAAGGGAATAGTCTACAAAAAGAACTCCTTAGTTATAATGCCATAGTAAGTTCCCAAAATTAAACAGGTATAAAATGAAACTAGCTACCCTATAATAGAAAATGCACTCAATTCCATAAAATTATTTACAATACAGTTTTAATAGCCTGTTGTATCAAAAAGAAGTTAAAACATAGGAATCTTGAGGTAGAGAGATAATATAATCAATGCAGCAGAGATAAAATATAAAATTTATCTTCTCTGATCATTATGTCAACATACAAATTGACTTCAAAATTGATCAGTATGCAAAGAAATCATTCACACACACACACTTATATATGGTGCAATGGAGAAATTGCTGTTTAAATTACACAAAAAATTAAATAACACTAACATCTCATTTTAACATATCTATTAACCAAAATTACACAAAAATATTTTGAAAGACGAAAGAGTAAATTTATTAAAAAAAATATGCCATGCTTCAACTACACCCTCCAGATGATGTCTGAATCAACTGCAACTTTTCTGTGTTGTCTCCTTGTTTAAGTTGGTGAATGCTATCATAATCCTTGCCTTCAATTCATCTTTAGTGTTACAAGAATTCTTGTTGGTCTCTCACTCAGCATAATAATCAAGGGGGTTGCAGTGTGGGGAGTTAGCTGGCCAGATGCAAGGGGTGATGTTGTTGCAGAAATTGTCTGACAGCCATGACTGGATTCTGTTTGTGTGTCTTGGTGCAGAGTCCTATTGCCAGACATAGGGTCTTTCAGCAGCCACCCTCTTGACCCAGAATAGCACCTACTCTTCAAGGCACTTAATGTAGGCCTTTGAATTGAGTCATGACATAAGATGAATAGAGGCATAACTTCACCATCACTCCAAACACCCCCATAATCATCATTAGAATCATCCAACTTTTTCTAAATCCTCTGCACCATCCTTAGATTGATACCCAAACACTCTGGAATGGTCATAGAGCTTCTGGCATGAATGCCAAGCAGAGGAGCATCCAGTTTTCAAAATTTTCCAGAATGAATTGTGCCAGGGTTCTTTTTTCTAACAGGCTGTGCCTGACTAACTGTACCATATTGTGTAGCTGACAAAATCTTAAACAATGTGCATGTACTAAATTAAAAACATAAAAAAATGCAGACAATTTACCCATCGTACCATGTGTGTGTGTGTGCGTGCGTGTGAGAGAGAGAACAGTCTACAATTTCTACAAGCATGCTTTAGATTATGAGACTAACCAAATGAGTATTCAAACATTTACTGATTGTAAGAAAATTATTTTAAAAATTTGGCATTCAGAAAAATGCACAATTTTTGTTTTGTTTTGTAGGGTAGTTATAACTAAGTAAATAATTATAAACCTTATACACACATTTATACACAAAAATACTCATAAAAATGAGAAACAGCAAGACGCAGAAACAACAAAACGAGTATTATTTATTATCTAGATGTTATGTGGTGTTGGAGAAAGAGACTGTAATACTGAATAAAATTGTTAGTTTGGGGTCAAATGTAGATCAAATATGGACCAAACTTATAAGATAATAAAATAAGTGTATACAGTCTTTATTGCGGGTCTTTTATAAATGTGTGAAATGAGTATCCAGATAATTTAGTTGGAAAAAGAAAAGTTTCTGGGGTTTTCTTACCTCAAATTTTTGAGGTCTGCTAGTAGATAAATGTTACTATTATAGTCTGTAAAAAGGTAAAAGTCGAATATTTCCTTGACACATGTGTTGACAGCCTGACCATTTTGACTGCCTGACCCTTAGTGAGAAGGTGTGTGTATATAGAGGAGAAAAGCGAGGCTGAATCTTATTGGTTTAGAAAGAGTGAATTCATGATAATTTTCTTGTTTCATGCAGATATCCACTCAGGAACAAAATAACACAAACAAGAAATATCTAATATCAATCAAACAATGGACAGCTGATGATGGTCAGAGGGTACTTGGGGCAAAAACCAAGATGTTTACAATAGTGTGAAATTAAGTACATAAACAGTGTTTTACCGAGAAATTTCAAATAAGATTTGAAATTCAAACTACTTTTGAAAATCTAAATGCCAACTCCTTGCTCTTGAAAATGTTCTTTGAATCAACATATTTAACAGAAAAACTAAGTTTTCACCATTCTATCTGTTAAGTGCAAAACAACTAAAGTCTTTTGAAAATTCATGTCTTGTAAACATTAGTGTCATTGGTGCTGAAAATCTTAATATAAAACTGTCAGCTCTATTTTGATGCCTTAAATTCAGCATTAGCTGAATCAGATGTAACAGACAAATAGATTTATAGGTATTTACCAGGGATACCCACATTGCAACCTGATGTGACACAAGGTCAAGGTTTAAAGTGGGTCTAACAGCCATGTTGTGCAGAAAATTGTCAAAGCCCTTACTCTTTAAGGGATGCATCAGGTGTCAAGCAATAAACCCAGCCCTCTTCCAAAGAAGAGCTACTGCTTGGAGAAGAGAAAGGCCACCTGGGCTTAAAACAGACACATTCATATCACCCCAGTGGAAAAATGTTTATATAGAACTCAATGGGCAGAACCCATTTCAACTGCAGGTGGAACAGGTCAACTTATTAAAGCATAAATTTACATTAGCTGAAGGTTATCAGTTCAGTTACTTATACTGAATAGTAAATATACATTTGATCAATTTAACAACTTAAAATTATCCTTTTAGTAACTTTTGTACTTATTTGATATGTGAATTAAAAAAATCAAATAAAAATAGTATGAAGAAAAATTATAGCAATTTTATGAAGTTTAACTGAAAGCCAAAACTAAATTCATGTAAAAAAAAATCTAAAATAAAATTTGCTAACAAAATTGAAATTATATCCTTAAGATTACAATCATTATTAATTCTTTTAAATACATCACAAGAAGTTTGTCATCATTTTATAAAAAAGAACTGTCTCTGTTATAAAAAGAAATTTATTTTCAATTTCACAAATCATTTCGTATTTTTCTGATTTGAGAAATCATAATACTCCTATTTTTCCAATATGATAACACTAAACTACTTCTGTAGAAACAAATATTTGAAATAGCTTAAAATATTTTGATAAAATTTAACAAGTTTGAATATTGGCAATAGGATAAGACAGCAATAAGCAAAGAAAGTATTTCAAGTTCAGAATTTAAAATTACAATTTTTTAGTTTGGAAAAGTTGCATTACTGATAATACATCTAATGTACGAACAAGTTTCCTGTTTGAACAAAAATAGATTTTAGTTGTGTTTATGTACATATATAAGTAATTTGCTCAGAAAATTAAAAAAAATAAGATAAATTTCATGACTAATGCATTTTAATTAAAAAAAATAATTCTATAACATAAAAGAATGAAAATTTTGTTAAAATGTAAGAAATTCATAATTTCAGGTTTTATTAATTTATCAACTTTTCAATAGTTCAAAAAGTAAAATTATACCAAAAAATTAATTTTCATGTTTTCCATAAAAAGTAATTTGAAAATTAATTTTTTTAAAAATCTAACGTTTTAAACTTATGTCTAATATATCAAATGAAAAATAATTTTGAAATTATCAATGTTAGAATTGTAATAAAGCTTCCTGCTATCTAGAGTTGATGCTGCAAAAAAAAAAAAATCTTCAGAAAAACCATAATACTTTACAGTTAAAAGCACAGAGCAAGCACATAATTTGTCTAAAATGTTAAAGATTAATTGCTTTCAATTTGTTCTATTTTACTAAGAGATTTGAATTTGCTTCATTTTACTAAGAGAAGGAACTGAATATCTGTATAGTGTCACGTTACAAGAGTTTGAAAGAAATGAAAATACTGCTTAAGTTTAAAAATAACATGCAAAAGAGAGCATCAGCATGCATAATTCTGAGCATGTAAACTGAACTGCAGAAAAAAAAAAAGAAGCAAACCTGTGGACAAAGTTTTTTTTTTATTTAAAGTAATATTCCCATACTGGCCCCTTTGAATTTATTTAATTATTATGATTACCCAAATTATTAATTAAGCTATTACAGGTTAGTTTGTGGTTGAAGATAAGGAACTAAATTTTTCTCCTATTGATAATTTTGGTTTGTATAAAGTAAAGAGTCAATTAATTTCATTACTATAGTAGTTAACCTAAACATTTGTTTTATATTTTTAAGGGAAAACATTCTTGAGCTAGTTCAAGCTAATATTGTTTTCTGGATGTTTGATAAGTAATTCATTTAATCACTGTTAAACAATGCTTTGAACTAGAAAAAAAAAAAAAACAATGATAGAGTTCAGTCAGCACTTGATGCTCTATGAATTTGGTCTTCACCCATTGAATGTCTTAAGTCATTTGTTATTGATGCTCACACCAAATCTAACAGGTTTTGGTATTTCAAATTGTCCGACCACTTTCAAACTATTTTAATGTATAATGATTTCTCATATTTTTTGAAACTTTGATACTAAATTTTTAAATGTCAAGCAATCAGTTTAATAGAAAGTAAAAAAAAAAATTTCTTTTTTGTCACTATTTAAATAAAAAAAAAATGCTGTAAATCATTATATATATATATATATATATATATATATAACCTTTTGAAATAATAATCCACAGGTTTGTCATATTCTTGAGATATATATATATATCTCAAGACTGAATATAGAACATTCACCAATTACTTATATTGTGTGCCTGTTTATAAATGAACAACAAAATAGGAGATATAGAAACTATATAGGCAAACTTCTTCATATCTAACCAGAAGATGTCTATCATAGCATGCACAAAGTTCTAACCCAAAGGAAAAGAGCAGACTTGACTCATTTTGATTAAATGCATTCTTGTGTCAGACATTAGAATCATTATGATTGACATCCACAGCAGTAATAGTAGTACTGTCAGCAAGAAGAAAATGGATCCGCAAGATCCAACTGGATTTGTCTCACCTTTTCGTTTTTGACCAAAGACAAAATGCCAACACTTGCTGCATTCTGACCAGTGACTTGTCTCCCTGGCCTCTGAGTTTGATGCTACAACAAATAGTTGGTCAAGAAATGTTTGTCATTATTGGATATTATGAACCTGTCATCACTACCACCATTTATATGATTAGGGGGCAGATATTATGATATGAAAAAAAAAAAAATTAAAAGAAAAAACTTTGGCACAATTTGAAGAGAAAAATGTGCAAATATTTAATAATTAAACCATTCAACAAATGGTAATGCATACAACACAAGTAAATAATAACATGTTGGATAAATATATCCTTAATTCAGATGATGTTCTGAGGTAAAATTGAAGAATAAAAAAATTAACAAAAAATAAATAAGGTAAAAAAATAAACAGTAAAAATGTATGTTGCATGCTGTGTAATAAAAACAAATCAAAATCAGAATATGAAAAATCAAATAGAAATGAAACAATTCATCAACTGTAATCTTTTATGACATGCAAACCAAAGATCAACTCAATTTCAAAAACGCTATATTTCACAGCTCACAAATTGCTTAGGAGATCAAAAATAGATGAAACTCATTAAGAAGACAAGATTTCATCTTAATATCTATATCAATGTAGAAATAATTCTGGCTCCAATTTACAGTTATCAAGTGTATATTTTAAAAGAAAATGTCATGTTCAGAAACAGGAACCTTTATGTAGGAATAATTATGGAAATTTTTATGCATTAACAGAGATTCCGACATTGGAATAAAACATACCTGTACAGACCTGTTAACCTATCCAACAGATGCCGGAATCTATTTAAATTTTATCAAAGACCAAAATGCTTCATGTAAATGTGTGTGTGGTGTGTGTGTGTGTGTATATATATATATATATATATATATATATATATATACATACACACACACACACACTTAGAAGTTCTTCAGTATTCACATGCTGTTGTCCTCAAGGACACATGGCCCAGGAGATGTAGATGTTGGTTAGTTATACTTGACCCAAAGAGTTGAGAGTTCAATATCAGGCTACAGCAGTGGTGAATAGAGAGTTAAGTTAAAGGGAGATAACTACAAAGCTACCAGAAGTAGCATCACAAATGGAATAATATACCATAGTGATGATAATACAAGGTTCGGTCTGAAATTCCTGGAACCTGAAAAAAGCCGGAGTGTACAATGGCTGAAACCGTGTAAACATGGGAATAGTCCGAACAATGTAAACATGGGAATAGTCCGAACAATGTAAACATGGGAATAGTCCGAACAATGTAAGCATGGGAATAGTCCGAACAATGTAAATACTGCTAAAAGTTCTTAATCCCAAACCAACAAGGGATTCCAAAACTGAAATGTTGATGCTTGGTTAGATTTTGGGTAGTGGGCTAATTTAGTTAAGTTGGTTAATATCGACCTTTATGTTTAATATAAGTTTTATAGGACAAAATCTCAATGTATTAATATATAAGATAGAAAACATAGATGCAGTTTGCACTAAAGTAAGAAAAAAATAAACAAATATAGGTCTGGTTTATACCATAGTTTGCAAGTCTCCACTCAGAAAGTGGCTTGTTCAAGGAGGGGTTCTTAACACTCTGCAAGAATGTTCAGCTTCTATTGAATTAATTTCTGATGTTGTTAAAGCATTACAGGTGATGTAAAATTAGGATATACATGCTTGACACAAAACATATAGAGCCAAGACCAATGTTATAAGTATTGCTTTATCTACAATCACTCATTTGAACCCATCAAAATCCTTTACTGATTGATAAAGTTTATAAACAAAAACATATAGACATCTATCTATTAAATCTGATTATATAAAACAAGTATAAACTTAAAAAAAAAATTGCCATTCAAAATCTTTTTTTATTTTGAAGTAAAATAAACTTTGGAAAGTTGTAATTTTAATACTTTAAATCAGCTTTAGAATGTATCTTCAAGTTTCTCTATTAGGTGCAATGGGTTGAGAATGCAGAGAAAATTAACTTTTGGGTGACCAATGATGCATTTTTTGAGCTGCAAAATAAGATCAATAGTATAATAACTTCCAGAGGTTGTCTGAAAACTTGAGGTTTTTTTGTTTTTTTTAAATTTTTTTTAAGTGTAGTTGATAAATAAAAACTGAAATTTGTAACAAATTTAATATGAAAATTTACAACACATCATTATGAGATTCCAATTATCACCAATATTATTCTTCTGGAACATTACAGAAAATTAAGAAATGCATTTGAGTTAAGTTTGAAGTCATTTTAAGAAAACTAAACTTGATCTGTTAAAAAATATATGATTAAATAAGGCCTGTAAAGTTAATTGTTACATTTAGCAATATTAATATAAAATTAAGATTTAAACAATTTCTTTGTAATTAAAGTAAATTTGAAGAGAAAATTAAAAAAAATGTTTTCCCTCAGAAACTAGGACTATATATATTTATATATTATATATATAGTTAATTAGTTAGTTTAAATGCTTTGATATAAAACTTGTTTAAAAAATATATCTGAGCAAATTTACAATTATTATAAAATCCAACAATAAAAAATAAATTTTCAAACACCTGTGTAGCTCAAGATGTAGGAAATCTGATTTTGGTAAAAGAAAAAAAATAAGAAAAATACTTGCTTACACACATTTTACTTTAAGAGACCACTTCACAAATGACAAAAACTGAAGAGGTAAAAAAATAAATTTAAAAATGAAAAAAAAAAAAACAAAAAAAAAAAACAAAAATGGAAAAATTGCTGTCAAAAACTTACAAATGCTATCTGACAGAATTCTAAATATATTAATGTATATTCAAATCTATATTATATGAGAATTTGTTTGTAGATTTGTTACTATAACAGGGAAAAAACAGTATATAATAAGATTTTTGTTACCACAATCCTTTTAAAATCACCTAACCTTGAAGATAGAATAATCTTGAGACTAAACTGCAACTTAGTGTGCCAACTTCATTCACATTCATTCTAGATAATATCATTTCTCAGAAAAAATAACTATGGATATTAAGTGCTATTTATAGTTTCCTATATTTAATAATTTACTCATTATGAGACAATATTTACATAAATTTATTACCATAAAGCAGCAAAAACAAAACAACATAGCAGTATTTTTGTTAGCACAATACTAATAAAATGATATATCTTGAATAATTATCCACTATGAGACATGTCCAGTATATAAGGGACTCCTGGCAACCCTAAGTAATAATTTGAAAAAAAAAAAAGGTTAATTATCAGTCAATTTAAGAGAGATTTAATTTATGAGAGGGGGTTTCTTTACATTTATTAAAATATAAAATCTAGGACTTAATGTTTCCCTTTCATCAAATTTCATCTCAATTATTTTTTGAATAGCCTCAATCAGTTGTTTTCAAAATTATTTTAACATACTTTGCACACAGAAAATTGTTTTCTTAGATTAGCTAGCAGATTTAAATGATAAACGTTTTTTAATACAAATTTAAACTATCTTTTATGTTTTAATTATTATTCATGCTTTTAATTATTTAATGTCCAAGATTTAAGAAATGAAAAGAAACTGAATATTGTAACAAGTTTTACTTTTAAACTAAGATTATTTTTAAATTCTAGTGAAAGTTTCTATTGTATTAATTAAGTGTAAAAAAAACTATAAATTTTTACATGAAGTATACATTTACAAAAAGAAAAAACCCTAAGGAACCTAAAACAGTTCAACAACTTAAATTTAACCTTGAAACAACAAAAACAATGTCCCCAGGTTAAATAAATCAAGCATTAAAGTATTTTTTAAAATACAAATTCTAGAACATTCTGGCATTAAGCCACAAATGTAAAATAGCTAACAAGGATCAATCTCACTACAGTAGTAATGATTTCAGACTTTCCTCACTATAGCTACAAAGCAAGGCGCTTCACACTCTAAAAATATTTTAGAATGTAAATTCAACTTGTTTTCATATTTTAACTCAATAGCTCTCTTTTACACACAAATGATCTTATTTTTAAACATCTAGCTGGTACTTTACATTTTTAAAGAAAGGGAAAAAAATGTAACAAGTTGGGACACAGTACTCTTTTACACACAAATGATCTTATTTTTAAACATCTAGCTGGTACTTTACATTTTTAAAGAAAGGGAAAAAAATGTAACAAGTTGGGACACAGTACTAAAGTGCTTCAGAAAACATCCATAAAAAAGCTAAATTTTCCTTTCAACATCCTAACAAAAAACTGTACATGTTTATGACAGTCAATTTCACCAATTAGGATAACAAAAGGAAAAGTGTTAAAGTGCAAAAAGAAAAAAACAAATGGGATGAGAAAATAGCGATATGCGTGTAAGGGGAGATCACTAATGGAACGCCGTTCGAAGGGGAATAACCAACATGAAACGCGCCACAATAAATGTCTAGCCATGCCATGCAGACACAACACACGTCGGGATTTGCAAATAATAATCCAAACACCATTCGACGACAGTAGTAAATTACCCTAGTTTTTTGTGTCCTGATTAATGTTCGTAGTTATCTGAAAATGTCAAAAATTGGGATAAACAATTTTATAGAGAGCAGATATAGAATTACTAAGGATTAAATAATTTTCTATTTTAATGTTTCTTTAATTCCAACATCAGCGAAGTTTGGATTCCATTTAAAATACATACGTACTTATAGATGTAGTGGTATTTCTTTCCATTATGGAAAACTATTCACCATATAAGCTTATCACACCAACA
This sequence comes from Ascarosepion bandense, assembly GCA_037127315.1. Taxonomy (NCBI): domain Eukaryota; kingdom Metazoa; phylum Mollusca; class Cephalopoda; order Sepiida; family Sepiidae; genus Ascarosepion; species Ascarosepion bandense. Next base: position 1,927,624 of record JBBBDQ010000266.1, read on the forward strand.
GAAAGCATTTGATTATCTATCAGTGACTTTTTATTTTGCATACATAAGAAAAAAGAAAAAAGTTAATTAGAAGACAATAGAAAAAGAAAAAAAAAGAATATAAAAAATAAATAATAGAATTGTTACTGAAATAAAAATATGCTGAAATTAAGTTGATAAAAAAACTTATGGTTTTTTAAAATGTCAATTTAAACAATTCGAGAAATTTAGTGCTTGAAGCACATCTTATTAAAAACTTTTAGTTACAACTTTTATAGGATATTACGTAATCAGATTAGTATTTAGAGAACCAAATATAAAAACATTTTAATGACAAACTGAAAATTGTTGTCTTAAAAAAAATATTCAATTACATAAGTTTACAACAATGTTAAACGTTTAAGACAACAATTTTACCATGCATTAAAAAAAAAAAAAAAAAAAAAAGAATCTCCATCAGAGATTGGATATTTACTTACACTGAGTACATAGTATAGTTGAACCAATAAAATTTATATTTAAGAAAAAATAATTTGAAGGCAGATCCTGGATTACAAGAAATAAGATGATATTGATAATAAAATATCAAGCAAAAAGAATTGACTAAATTGTAAGTAAAATAAGCACAAATTTTAATTTTTTAGCATAGTTTGAGCAAAAATTAGTATAACCTGTTAGGCAATGGGTTAAATTTAGTTTAAAAGAAAAAAAAGAGTTTAGCAGGTTGAAGCTAGTTTATTAGTCCACACCACTAATAATCAGTTTTGCTGATTTCAAGTTTTATCAACTGAACATGAATTTACATCAGTTTCAACATGAAATACAACCAATATTGGTAAAGTGACAATTACAAGAGACTAAAAATAGAATTCAGTTGTAGGCTGATCAAAATTATTTTCAGGCAAATTCATTAACTTGGGAAAAACTATTTCATATTTCAAAATCTATAGAAATAGAATTAGACATTTTAAGAAAAAAAAGAAAAGAAAAATAAAGCTTACTGCAAATAAACAGGCAATGAGGAAAGCTTTCTTTTTTAAATGGCAGATTTAATTTCAACCTGATTTTCTGTTATATGAAACTTTCAATTGAGTACAAAAAATTATTCCATCAAAATTTTGAAATTTAAAATCTGTGTGTGGTTTGTCATAGTTTTTGTTTTTTTTTGTATTTAGAAATATGATTAAAACCTTATTAGTATTTCATTTCTATTTAAAAAAAAAAATAAAAGAAAAAAAAGCCCCCCCCCCCCCCCACTACAAATTTCTCTATAGAAATAGAAAAAATTATTTGAAAAAAGCTTCCAATAATTTTGAGTATATCTTTAGTTATAAAAAATAAGAAATAATATTCTCAATAACTACAATAAAAATTAAATTGCAACAGGTTTGAATGATTAAGAATTTTTTGTTCAGATATTTACAGTTGTTAATGAAAGACTTTATATACATATTAGCTTTGCTAGTCTTAAAGAGATACAATAGGAAAGTATCACTGAGACTTCTAAAATTGTTTTTTTTTTTCAGTTTGCATGGGAAAATGTCTGTAGCATTTCTAAGCAGAATACATTTATGAAGATCTAAAATGAATATCTATGATAAATGCATTTGGCTACATAGTCTTCACTTTGAAATATTTATTTGAATTTATAATTCAATATATATTTTTACAAATTATAACAAAACAATGAAAGACCTGATATTTAGAGAATATACATCTACATTATAGTTCTGTACATTACGTAAATGCAAGTTTTAGCTAATGGCACAAATGAAACATTTACAATAAAATTACATTTTAACAGAGGTTTTGTTATTCACCTTAAAAAAAAAAATCATTACTCATTTTCTGAGAACAGCAACCAAACACCATGATTTTTAAGTGACTGATTTTTGGTTCTGTGTTCTTATAAGTCATGGAAATGATTTATTTCAAATTTTTATATTGTAATATTGGTCATAAATTTTATTAACATTACTCTGTTCTTTATAGATATTTGTAAAATTTGTATTTAAATTCAATCAGATCTTTTCAATCTGGCAGAACTGATGATAATATTGAGCATGAGTTATACCAGCTTAATATGCTCCTTATTAAATTAAAAAAAAAAATTCAAAGTAAATGAAAACAGAAAATGTATAATTCTATTTTTTTAAATATCTAGATGATTACATACTAGACTTTATATTAATATGCAAATGACAAAATTTATAGCCATTTGACTTTAGAGTCAATTACTAGCAGTTGTTGGCATCAATAAAAATATATCCTTCAACTATTTAAGATGGGCAATACAGCAATATTTCAATCACAAGCAATACCATTAACCCAAATTTGATGTAAAAGTTTCCTTTCAAATTTCTTTACTTCAGAAATTTTACACATGCAATAGTAAACTTTAAGATGCCAGTCATGTCTTTAGTGAATTCATGACTTTAAATATGTAAGGATCATATAGAAAGTGAAAGAAAAAAGAGCAGTAATAATAAAAATGTGAAATTTCAATGACATGCAAGACCAATAAGAGCAAAATTAATGGATTTTGGTAAAAAAAAACAAAAAACAAAAAAAAAAAAACACTGAATATTAGAATAAGACTTTCATTTAACTCGAGTATTGTTTGCAATCTAAAAATTGTCTCTGTTTCAAGCAAAAAAAGAGTGAGTGAGAGAGAGAGAGAGAGAGTGAGGATCAAGTAACTTATCTGCAGAGATAGCATCTAGCTCACCTGCTCTAATGGAAACTTCTAATTGTCGGCCTCTCAGCTCCAGATCTGTTAGTTTACTGTCTATGTCCATTAGTTCTTTTTGGATCTCATCTGTGGATAACTGCTTCTGTATAAAAATGTTGAAGGCTTTTAGAAGAAAGTCTCCAAATTTTGTAAGTTGTGACATCCTAGAGTAGTGACCATTCAGAAGTTTGGAATAGTACATATTTTAGTAGATATAGTACTTGAGAAAGCATTATGGCAGTAAAACTAGGACAAACATTTGGGTCTTTACCACTCAAGCTACAGCATCAGTTAAAAGACAGTCAGAAATCCATATTGCATTTTTGCCATTATCAGAAGAGTTGCTCATAATTTATCTTGAAATAAAATTCAAACTATTATTTACCCTGTTTTTTTTTTCATTTTATTTTGTCCCCTAATGCTAAGAACAAAGGCCACTCAAGGTTGAGGGTTAAATGATGTTTGTAGTAAAAAGTATGTAAACTTTTCAGTATTGTTCCTTGCAAACGATTCTCACAATCCATTTTCTCTCTTGAACAACGTGACAACAAATGGCATAGCATTTTTCTGCCTGTTGCCTCATTCTGCCAGTTTTTTTTTTATCTCTTTATTCACAGCCAAAATTTACTTATGTGAAAAGATAATATTGTGGGAAAGTGTCTGATGCCAGTATATATTTGCTCTAAATGTATAACTGACGAAACTGCCACTTTTCCTCCCTTTTTTGGACAGTTCACACAAGGCATATTCAAGTCTGTGTTCACTCTGGAAGTAAATCTTTCTTCTAGCATTGCGGATAATGCATGCAACTCTGGTTTCTTTGTTCTCTGCAGTAGTGCCCTACAATGTTATATATACATAATGGTTGACTGTAGACTTGAAGACTGTAGTGATTGGGAAAGCATCCTCTCAGGAGTCTGTTCCACAAAGTAACAGCTTCAAGAAAGAAGCTGAGTGGAACTTCCTCCTTATTAATAGAATACAAAAGGTATGAGGACGATTTTATCATGTATATGTAGTTTGGTAGGTTTTAGCAGTAAAGAGTTTGAACTGGTAGAACTAAGGAATGTAGCTAATCAGAACATTTTCCATGGAAATAGGGATAGAGTAGCAAGAAGCTTACAAATTTGCATCTGTAAGGAAAGGGGTTGTACTGTAGAAAATAATTCATCACCAACAAAATAATGTAGAACTCTTTCAAGGACAAAAGTGAGCCTTGAGTAACTCCAGAGATACAGCAACAACATTCCATTTTTGGTCTGACCTGATTCTTATAAAGATTAGGTATGATAGAAGGCATCAGGTACTGATCATTTTTTTTAACCACTTAATATATAATTGACAATAGATCATACAGAGTTTAATTTTAGGTCTGGGGTGAACTTAACTCCCAATCAACATTCAAAGCAAAGAGCCATATTGCGAGAACAATTATTCATCATGACTGGAGTGTTCAGAATTTGCATGGTGGTAATGAAATGTTATTAGCTTCATTTTGAAAGTATTGAATGTTATAAGCCATTCTCCTTCCTAGTTGAGATGTTAGAGAAGAGATCAACTGCCAAACTCTAGTTGTGTAGATTCTATCAGATCAAAACAAAGACATTCTTATGGAAGTACACAACACAAAGTTAAAAAAAAGCTTTCACACATGCTTTGTTAAATGTGAGAGACTTCAAGATATCTTTCATGGAGAGACTTCAAGATATCTTTCTATGAGAGACTTCAAGATATCTTTCATAAAGAGAGACTTCAAGATATCTTTCATGTGAGAGACTTCAAGATATCTTTCAGGTGGAGAGACTTCAAGATATCTTCATGGAGAGATTTCAAGATATCTTTCATGTGAGAGACTTCAAGATATTCCTCATGTGAGAGACTTCAAGATATCTTTCATGTGAGAGACTTCAAGATATCTTTCATAGGAGAGACTTCAAGATATCTTTCATGAGAGACTTCAAGATATCTTTCTATGTGAGAGACTTCAAGATATCTTTCTATGTGAGAGACTTCAAGATATCTTTCATGAGAGACTTCAAAGATATCTTTCATGTGAGAGACTTCAAGATATCTTTCTGCGGGGAGAGACTTCAAGATATCTTTCTATGTGGAGACTCTTTCATATCTTTCATGTGAGAGACTTCAAGATATCTTTCATGTGAGAGAC